>CAJHZI010000252.1:0-520000 GCA_905160935.1 Enchytraeus crypticus | reverse complement strand
TGGTGACTGCACGTGTCGTAGAAGGCGACAAAAGCACTAAGATCCATACCAACGTCAGAAAGGGCATTCGGTTGTTGAGCGCCTAGGCTCCAAAAATTGCTATGAAACTTAAACGAAAGGAAAAGTCTCAAATCGGGAATTGACTGGTGGTGTGGTGTAGGACAGAGAGGATTTGTGACAGTCTATTTGTATCCCGACCCTGGTTGAACTGGGTTTCGGGGGAGGATGATGATGATGATTATAAGATTTCTACAATTGTTTAACTTCCAATACTTCGATGTACGCTGAATTTGCCAGATTTGACTGCGCGAGGACTATATTATTTATTTCAGATCAGTTTATTATTTCTGATGATTTTGATTGCTCGTGGATTAATGATCAATAAGTATTTTTAGACTAATTTTTTCACTCTCAGACTTTAAATTCAAGAGGCAAATTCCTATACCCCCAGTCCACTATCACACGTATCATGGAACCCATCGTGAGTGGACGCGTAATTCTCTGTAAAGCGCTTAGCTTTTATTACCACACAGAGTTTGACTTGTAAAAGCGATCAAATGTCGTCTCATTTGGTCTTAGTTGTCCTCTGCATTTCTAACTTCTTATGATCTGACTCTCTTATGAACTGACTCTGTTATGAACTGACTCTCTTTTGAACGGACTCTCTTATGTACTCTCATATGAACTGACTCTGTTATGAACTGACTTTCTTATGAACTCTCTTGCGAACAGACTGGCTTATGAACTGACTGTCTTATGAACTCTGTTATGAACTGACTCTGTTATGAACTGACTGTTATGAACTGACTCTCTTATGAACTGACTCTCTTATGAACTGACATTGTTATGAACTGACTCTGTTATGAACTAACTCTGTTATGAACAGACTCACTTATGAACTGTCTTATGATCTATTTACTAGATCTACTAATTCTCTCTTATTCAATCTGTTTCATTATATACAGAACACCGCTTGGAAATTATTATAACTCTTCAGCTCAATTTTTCTAATATATCAAATTTCAATAAGAACAATTACTTAATAGAGGTGATGCGATGATACCGAGACTGATTTAAGATTTTTGATTTAGCGGAGATAATTTGACAGGTTTAAATGTATGTTATAAACGAAACATAGCTAATGCGATGATTCTTCCAGATTGTTCAGCCACTACTCATACATAGTCAACTCTCTTGAACTTATTCTAACACTTGAAGTAACATTCAAGTACCGTAGTCAAATATACGTATAGCCCAATTCTTTACATTTATCTATAGGCACTTATTTTGCAAATGTCTTTGAAGGATTCATAAGTCAGGTCCTAGTAACGAAATTTCAAATTATAGACCAATCAGTCTTTTAACTTGCTTCTCTAAAATATTTGAGAAAATCATTGCCATTAGAATGCTCTCTTTTATTGACCATCACAAAATCATTACTTCGTATCACCCAATATGGATTTAAGAAAAAGCACTCTACATATATGGCCCTATTAAACATGCATGATAGGGTGTCTAAAGCTATTGACAATAAAGAATTTTGTTTGGGTATTTTCATAGATCTCTCAAAAGCCTTTGACACTTTAAACCATGAAATATTACTTAAAAAACTAGAAATGTATGGTTTTAGGGGAGTATTTAATACACTTTTTAAAGTTACTTAACCAATAGACAGCAATATGTGGTATATAATAATTCAGAATCAAATTATAGAACTATTCATTGTGGTGTCCCACAAAGTTCAATATTGGGACCTTTGTTGTTTCTGATTTATGTCAATGACATATCTGCAGATGATACAAATATTATCTGCACAAGCCCTGATATTTTGAAACTAGTGAATTAAATTAATACTGAACTCCTAACACTCTCTGACTGGTTTAAAGCCAATAGATTATCCATAAATATACAAAAAACCAATTATGTGCTATTTGGGTATAAATACAAATATAACAATAATTCTGAAAATTTTAATATATACATAGATGATATCAACATTTCTAGAATAGATAAGACTAAATTTTTGGGAGTGATTCTTGATGAAAAATTATCATGGCAATATCATATTTCTTATACTGCACAAAAATTAGCCAAATCCATTGGATTAATCCATCGGGTTAAAACTAAGTTACCTAAACATTGTATGTTAAATTTATACTACAGTCTAATATATCCGCATCTAATTTATTGTAATATTGTTTGGGGGAACGCTTCTAAAACCTTGCTCAACGAATTGATAGTACTCCAAAAACGAGCAATTAGAATAATTCAACATGCAGAGTTTCGTAGTCATTCGAACAATATATTTAAAGAACTTAAAATTTTAAAGTTAAGTGATATTCATAAACAGTGCTGTTGCGTATTTCTGTATAAACTTATTCATAAAGATATGCCTTCGTGTTACAACTATTCGTTGCTATTAAAAAATGTTGTAAATTCTGTTTATAAATTTCGACAAGTTTCGGAATTTACTATACCATCGTTCAGAACCTTCTGTCGCGAAAAGTATATCGCTGTACAAGGCCCAAGATACTGGCTATCTCTTCCACCTAATTTACGATCATCTCGTTCCGTTAACTGTTTCAATATTAATCTTCGTCAGTAGGCCTACTTATTAAATAGTTATTAATGATACTGATCTTAAATGTATTAGTATGCATACCTATTATCATTAATTTTCTTTATTTTGAATTTCTTTATTTCAATTCTCTAATTTCTACTTTATATTTTAGTTTTAAGTTCACCATGGTTCACATTTAAATTGTGTTCACTTATTGCATTTACTTAATTGTATGCATTGCTTGTGAACTGTACAGGGTTGAATGACCCTTTTTGGTGATTTAAATAAATAAAAATAAATAAATGAAGGATCTCGTTTATTACTTGCTCTGTCGTACATTTTTGCAATGCATATACGTGTGTAGACCCATACAGGTATTACAGACTGAGCGTTCTTATTATTCTTAGCTATTTCAATACATTTTGCTAAGTTAAATGAAACAAATTAAAGTCACATCTAACGTCGACTTTATCACCCTAATTCACGTCTGCAATGAACGATTGCTACATTGATAAAAGCAAAGGCTAGTGAAATTAAATGCCAACCATAGGCCTATATACACTAGAGTTGAAGCAATAACAGAATCGAATAAGAAATTAATTTTTTTAACATCTCTTTCGATGAGTTTGTATAAAAAACATAGTATTTTTACTTTATTCGATTAATTTGGCCAGTACGGTATCGGCTTGACCACTGTAGAAATCTATACGAATAGTCAGTAATTAGTTATCATCTCCATCTTCTTCTCGAAAACCTCAGTTTAACTGGGGTCGGCATACGAATAGACCTTCTCCAATCCTCTCTGTCCCACACCATGTCATCAGTCAAATCCTAATTTTTTCATGTCTTGCTTAATCACCGCAACCCACGTCGGTTGTGGTCTACCTCTCTCTAGCTTAGCATCCAGCTCTTCCCTCCAAACTCTCTTTACTACATCCTCTTTACTTCGTCCTCGTCTGCCTTTCTCAAAATATGCCCATGCCATCTCAATCTCGACTGAGCCAACCTGTCCCCGATCCCCTCAACATTCAAATTCATCCTCACATTCATTTTCCATTCTTTCCTTCCTACATGTAGTTTTATTACGCATTAGACGCAACGTTTTCATTTCTGCCACATGCGAAGTCTGCAAATGTTCCCTTTTTTAGTGCTCAACACTTCGAACCGTATAGCATTACTAGCCTTGCCACAGAACTATAAAATTTGGCTTTAAATCGTTGTGCTATTTTCCACAAAGATTAGTCAGCAATTAGTAATTTATAAAATATTATAATTTAATACACAGTACAAATGAACATATCTTCGGAAATTAAGTTGCCTTTAGTATTGTCAAGAACTATTTCAGCAAAAGAAGATTATTCATCATTAGTGTCAACTGTATCATTGTCATGAGTCCATAGGAAAATTCTTATATGACGGTTATAACCTAAAGCTTTCGTCCTCTACCTATTAAATACTGATAATTCACCCAACCGTAAAGTGATTAAATCTTTGGTTCTCCCATTCGACATTGGAAACTTTACTTTCCTGTTGACTAAATATGTTTTTACAGATAATAATATTTCTATTGAAAAGTTTCTGTACTGGTATTTCTACTTGTATATTTTAAGCTTTTCTTGTAGTTTTCATTGAAATCGTTCTGCTTCTTCTTCAGTGCACTGCCAAGTGGCAGGTTCAAGGTACATATTCATACTCAAAGTCTGCTTTCTCGCTCCATAAGAGCACTCCTTAGATAAACTAGTTAGTCCCTTCACAAAAGTCTATGCCTTATCCATACCTTATGTAGCCTATAGCTTGGGAAAAGTATGGCTTCTGAGATGGTTTCCCGTTGCCTTCCCCAGTTAGATGGATTAATTACTATTTAATCCTGGGGGAAAAGAATTCATGGTGAGGTGGGTCCCCTCTTGCCATCGTCAGCTCCTGCCTTTAGTCGCCTTTTACGTACGCGCGCAGATTGTTTGCGGTTGCCAAATTCTGCAGTGGTCCAACCACACCCGAGCACAACACGGAAATCGTTCTATGTAAGATTAAATAAGATTAATTATGGTTAATTAAGATTGTAAGATTAATTTTGTATTGTTATTTGTTTATCTACCTAAATGCACATTCCTATTGTTTGCATAATCTGTGCTGTGATGAACAAATAAACGATACTAAACGAAATAAATATTTCAGTTTAGAAATGATTTAAAAATTTAAAATTTGTAAATGATTTATAAATTTATCAATTTATAAATTAAAACATCTAAAGAAGGTCTATTCGTATCCCGACCCTAGTTCAACTAGGATTTAAGGGAAGATAATGATGATGATGATAAATTAATATTATTTATAATATTAATTTATGTTTAATATTAATTAGAAATCAATTTTGCACATCTATTCGCAGAGCGTTACTTCAGACTGGACGACCCTAAGCCAATGAACGCCACAGCCAAAGACACGAAACCTACAACGATCACATTCCTACCTAATCCTTGGCCCCCATCAGTAGCTCTCGACAAAGATTCGAACCTTACATTAGATTTCTTTTATCTGACCGACAACAAGACACGGAATTCTCTGTGTCAGGTTCTATATATTGATAGTATATTTGTTAGTCCTTCGGAATCTAACGACCTGGTCCCGTGTTTCAACTCCAGCGACGGCTTGATCTTGGATTATGAGCCGATGCAAGATGCAAGAGTTACGTTCGTCATGCAACATCCTCAGTATAAAGATCAGGGACGGTATGGTCTCGAGCTGTCTGTGAACGGCACAGTGGATTCCACAGCATTCATTGATCTCACTGTCTTTGGTAAGAGATCTATATTTCTCAAAAACATGCCTTAAGGTTTTTACCGCAACAGAGTATTAATTTTTATTCACCGGACTGGCTTTCGTGTTGGACCTTACTTCTCCTCATCACATTTCTTTTGCGGATTGGTCTGAGTGAATTGATCTGTAGTGATGTTGTGCTGTGATGACGTCCCTGACATCATCCCTGGATGAGGACACGGACGCCTTAAACCTTTATTATTATTATTATTTTGACATAAAATATAAAAAATTAAATACATCGTTTGTTCTATACTACAAGTGCACTGTTAAAGACGTCCAGGCTGCGATTCGAACCGGTAGCCTTATGTTTATCAGGCAAGCTTGCAAACAACTCAACCATCTGCAGGTAAAGTTGGTAAAGCTAAGGTTAACGTCAGTATCCTTACTTGAAAGCCATATACTGATCCGCGGTCGAGTATCTTACCGATATTGCCACTGGTTCCAGCCTATGGCGATATCGGTAAGATACTCGATAAATGACAGAATGTATTTTTTGTTTTAGTCATTTTATCCAACACCATTTAAAGTTTTGAAGTGCAAGCTGAGTAGTTAAATTGGTGATGGTTTGTGGTGGTGGTGGTAGTGATGGTTCGTGATATTGGCGATGGTGATTAGTATTACTATTAATAGCATTATTTTGTTTTAAAGTATTATTATGATTATTGTTATTATTTGTTTAATTATAATTTTTTTTAAATTATTATTTTTAATCTTTTTATTATTATTTTTATTGCTGCTATATTATTATGTTAATATATTATGATTTAAACTATTATTATTGTTATTATTATTATTATTGTTATTATTATTATTTATACTATTTTTATTTTTATTATTATCATCATCATCATTATCATTGTTATCGTTATTACTATTATTATTATTATGATCGTTCAATCTTTGTAAATCCTTTACTAATTGTATTTAATCTCTTAAACCCTTTATTATTAATTAATCCCTTTTATCTATTTTCATCATAATTTATCATTGTCTAATCCCCTTTTACCAAGATTCTTTAAAGACCTAGCTAAGGTAGTAATTAAATTTGAACCAACGATTTATTTTTCCTACACAGTTTGGCCAAACTATCCCATAATTGAATCAGTGCCTCAAGGAATTCTGGAAGGGACAGAGTTCAACGTGACTTGCCACGTCACTGGGGGTCACCCGGCTGCTGATCTCAAGTGGATTTTAAATGGAGTGGAGCTGAGCCCGGTGTTCTACCTCAAGACCGACAACTTGACCACCAGCACAATTACTCTCACCGCCTCGAAGAGTCTTCATGGGAGATCCGTGCTCTGTAGCGCCTGGAACGTTGCCAATATACTCGATCCTGTCCAAGCACCCCCCGCCGTGTTAACCATACTGAGTAAGCAAATAATGTGTATTTAGTCTCATATCTCTCGCTAAGATAGAGAATGCATGTATTTTGTCCCATACCTGTCACTAAGATAGAGAATACATGTATTTAGTCTCATATCTCTCACTAAGATAGATAATACTTGTATTTAGTCCCATATCTGTCACTAATATAGAGAATACATGCATTTAGTCCCATATCAGATAGAGGATACTTGTATTTCGTCCCATATCTGTCAGTAAGATAAAGATTACATGTATTTAATCTCATATCAGTCTCTAAGATAGAGAATACATGTATTTAATCTCATATCAGTCACTAAGAGACAGAATACATGTATTTAATCTCATATCAGTCACTAAGATACAGAATACATGTATTTAATCTCATATAGGTCTCTAAGATAGAGAATACATGTATTTAATCTCATATCAGTCTCTAAGATACAGAATACATGTATTTAATCTCATATCAGTCTCTAAGATACAGAATACATGTATTTAATCTCATATCTGTCTCTAAGATAGATTATTTAGTCCCATATCTGTCACTAAGATAAAAATATACATGCATTTATTTAGTCTCATTTGTCTCTATGATATCTATCAGTCAGTCCTGTCATTATTCATTTGCAGCTTATTTAATTTAAGTCAATTCAACTTATTTATTTATATCTCTACCTGAGTAAGTAAATAACAACTGCGTCCTTTTAGCCTCATATCTGCCTCTAATATACCTATCATTCTGTCATTAGCCATTTGCAGCTTAATTAATTTATATTTAATATAATTTAAGGACTTTATTTATATCTAGGGCAGTTGCATAATCCTTGCATGTGTCAATTGGTAATATCAGCCTTTATGTATCTCAGTAACACTAATTTACCTATCTGTATAGCCGGCGACTTTAACCTTCCTCTAATGGACTGGGTTAATAACTCTTCACCTAATAACAAAATCTGAGTTTTTAACTTATTTTACAAGTAACTCTTTTGTTCAATTAGTTAATTTTCCGACACGTGAAGAAAATCTACTCGACATTGTCCTCTCTGACAATCCGCAACAAATCACCAATATTAGATCTTGTTCACCAATAGGTTCAAGTGATCATTTGACTGTTTTATTTGACATTATTTTAAATACTAGTGCGGATTTAGATGTTTTTAGTGAATGTAATTCTGGTGATCTTTCTTTTAGTAATAATTTTACTAATTTTAAATATGAAAAAGCAGACTGGGCTACCATAAATGCCTCATTATCTGTAATCATCTGGGTTGATATTTTTAATGATTGTGTGTCTGTCGACCAATGTTGATCAATAATGTGTTCTAATCTTTATGATGTTTTTAACTCTTTCATCCCTAAAAAATTTAGTCCTAAAGTGGTAAAACGAATCCGATCATCCAGTAGAAAAATCAAACACAAGCTTTCTTCGAAGAAAATTAGGAGAGCACTAAATAGGAAACTAGCAGCTTGGCGTTCCTACAATAATAGCCGCTCAAAAGATAATAGAAAAAATTTCAACAAAGCCGCCTCCAACTTAAAGAAAACAATATTTCAAGAAGATATTAATGAGGAAAATAAATTGATAGAAAGCGGCTGCTCACGTTTATTCTTTTCTCACATTAAACCTAAAACTTCAAGGAGAGAAGTTACCCCCCCCCCTCTAATTACGCAAAACTCAGACACCCTTGCCTATAACGATCCAGAAAAAGCCTTGCTGCAAAATGAATAATTTGACTCTCTATTCATTAATGATGATGGCTTTCTTCCTACATTTTCTGTAGCAGAAGTTTTGGAAAGAAACCTCTCAAAAAACAGTGTCTTCTTCTCTGAATTTTTAGTGGAACGTAAAATTAACAAACTAAAAAATAATTGTTGCCCGGGGATTGATGGTTTAACTGCTCTTCCTATAAAAAAGTCAGCTATGTAATTGCTAAACCACTCTCAATGTTGTTCAACATTTCTATGAGAGCTGGTGAAATACCTGAAAAATGGAAGCGTTCTATTGTGATCCCAATTTTTAAGAAGGGCGATAAAAGTAACATAACAAATTATCGTCCCATTTCTCTAACCTCCATTATAGGCAAATTAATGGAAAGTATTATTAAGGATGATCTACTCTGGTACCTAAGAAAAAATGATCTTATATCTCCTAAGCAATATGGATTCTTGCCTAAGAGGTCAACGAATACATAACTTCTTCGTTATTTCAGTAGCCTATCTACTAGTTTAATTAATAGTTGTCAAATAGACTCTGTTTATCTTGATTTCTCCAAGGCTTTCGATTCTATAAGCCACAGTAAGTTACTATATAAACTGCTAGCCTATGGTGTGTCTGGTACTCTATTAAATTGGCTTTCGTCCTTTTTAACTGGCAGACTGCAGACTGTCAGAATAGGTAAATGCCATTCGGACTGGTCTACCGTTCATAGCGGCGTTCCACAAGGCAGTGTACTGGGGCCCATCCTATTCATGATCTATATAAATGATTTAAGCTCCTGTTGTCCTGAACTTTCCTCTCTATTCTTATTTGCTGATGATGTAAAGTGTTTCTCGCCCATAAATTCTTTCTCTGATTGTGGACTCTTTCAAAAGTCTCTCGATTGTATCTCTCGTTGGTCTAGCCTTTGGCAGCTTAGACTCGCTATAGAAAAGTGTATGGTAATCTCCTACTCTTTCCAAAAATGTGTACCCTTTAACTTTAATTATAATCTAAATTCTGTTCCCTTTTCTATCACTGAAAAAGTGACGGACCTGGGAGTAAGGTTTACACGCGATTTATCGTTCTCTACTCAATATAAAAGATATTTGCAATAAAGCAAGAATAGGGCTTCAATAATCTTACACTGCTCAAGTCTAAAAACCAGGTCACATTGTTTAGAGCGTTCACAGTTTTAGTGCGTCCAATTCTCGATTACTGTTCAAGCCTTTGGTCTCCTTACAGAAAATGTGATATTGTCCTGATAGAATCAATCCAGAGACGATTCACGAAACGGCTCAGCGGTATGATGAGACTGCAGTATAAGGAGAGATTAAAATTGTTGGCTACTGAATCGCTAGAACAGCGAAGACTTAAATCTGACTTATGCATGTACTATAAAATCATCTCTGGATTGGTAGACCTACCTTTAGAAGAGTTTTTTGTTTTCAAAAAAGGCGTCACCAGAAACAATGGTTTAAGTTTATATCTGAATAAATTCCATTTTAATGCTGAAAGGTACTATTTAAAAAACCGATGCATTGATTGTTGGAATTCACTACCCCCAAGTATTGTAAACGCATGTAACTTAAACCCTTTTAAAAAGAATTTAGACGGTGTCGACCTTAGCAAATATTTGAAAAGTTAAGGAACTATATTAAAAGCATTAACTAGTTATCTGTAAAGATTTCCTTCATATAATTAGTTTTATATTCTAAGTAATCTATTGTTTTTACTAATTTTAATATTGCCATTTATGACAACTGTGTGTAAAGTAATCTGTTTAACTTAAATTAAGTGCCTGTATTTTCACGTTCATGATGTTCAATTGTGCAATATCCTAATCATTTCCTAAGCGTTATGATAAATAATAATAATAATAATAATAATAATAATAATAATAATAATAATCTATAAATTATATATAACTAATACAGAGTTAAATTAATTAAATTAATTCAGTTAAAATAATCTGCCATTATCTGTCTAACTTTGTCTCCTTAGTCTTGTTTTTAGTCGTAGATGTTCTGGTTTCATTCTATAGTAAGTTATTTAGACTCGATGAATTAATAATTAGATTTAATGGAATTTATGAATTTAATTGGGTAAATCATTTATTAGCAAAATGCTAATATATCAATCAAGCACTTGGGTTTAGGATGATAGTTGGTCTCGGATTTAATAATAATAAGTTTATAATTTATTTAATTAAACAAATGAAATGAAATTCATTCATTTAACCCCCGTATTGTGCTCGGGCGTGGTTGGACCACTGCAGAATAGAGTATCCGCTAACAATCTGCTGCGTGTACTAAAGAGACGACCAAGGCAGGAGCTGAGGATGGCAAGAGGGGACCCACCTCACCATGAAATATTTTCCCCAAGATTAAATGGTAATTTATACATCTAACTGAGGAAGGCAACGGGAAATCACCTCAGAAGTCATACATTTCCCAAGCTATAAGCTACCTAAGGTATGGATAAGGCATAGACTTTGTGAAGGGATAACTTGTTTATCTAAGGAGTGCTCTTATGGAGCGAGAAAACAGATTTTGAGTATGAATGTGTACCTTGAACCTGCCGCTTGGCAGTGCACTGAAGAAAGAGAAGAATTCATTTAATTCTAAACCAATGCATGATCCATTTCATGAGACGATGCTATCCCCTAAACCAGCGTTTAACGTTTTGATCAAACATTTGACAGAACGATCGGGAAAATATTCGTGTTATGAAGTCTTAGTAGTGCATTTGAGCCGCCCAATCAGTCAGTTTACTTTGCTCTTACGTTATTTACATATTTTCATTTTTATTGAGAATTAGATGCGATTTTGCGATTGATTCTTATATAGCAGCTAAAACTAAGTTGCATATTTTAAATGCACGTAGTTTGATGAAATCAATTATGATTTTAAGCAAGAGATAGGTCGATAAACTGAATCTTATGTACAAATGGTAATGAATTGTTAGCTCAGGATTAATACATCTCGATTGATTTTTATCTAAATTTATTACAATAAATTGGACTTTTATCAAGCTACTAAGATATATGAATAGCTGAGATATATCAATTCAGGATTGTTATTAACTCTATTGAGCTGATCTAGCTATTAGCTGTCCCGTTTCTTTGTTTGTTTTTAAGCTCCACCGAGTCCTATCTTGGAAACTTGTGCCAATACCAACGGAATGCACGCTGTTATGCGGTACAAATCAATGACTCTCGTGTGTGTGGACACTTCGCTGCTAAGCAGTGAAACTGTGATTCACTGGTTCCGCAGAAGAAACAACTCGGACGAGTTTGTTTCGTTGAATTACACTGGTGGAAGGTACACGGTGCCGAATGTTACCGAAGACTATCAGCAAGACGAGTTAGGTTGCTCAGCGACCAATTACATGGGAACTTCAAATATAACATCCTGCCTGATTGACGTCCAGTGTGAGTTGTTGTGTAGTTCTCCGTAGCAATAAGGAATCCGCGATAAGTAAAATAAAAGAAGCAAAAGCACAGTTTAACGTCAATATCCTGTCTCGAAAACTCGTCAGTTTCGATGCAAACTATGGATTTGTACCTTGCTACTAACTATCCGCAGTCGGATATGTAACCGATCATGCTACCCTCTCAGATAATTTTTTTTATTTTTACACAATATTGGAAACTAATAACAGTAATTTTTAAAAGTGATAAAATACCAAACAATCATGCAATTAAATATAGACATCTATATTAATGGTGAAAATCATTTCATCTAAAGTTATAATTAACGCATACAGACGGAAAACATGTAACGATAAA
The DNA here is from genome assembly GCA_905160935.1 of Enchytraeus crypticus. Taxonomy (NCBI): domain Eukaryota; kingdom Metazoa; phylum Annelida; class Clitellata; order Enchytraeida; family Enchytraeidae; genus Enchytraeus; species Enchytraeus crypticus. The sequence goes on along the minus strand of CAJHZI010000252.1, from coordinate 507,769 downwards.
ATCTTCAAAGGCAAAACTCGTTCCTATTTAACTACTCTGATTTTTAATCGATGCTGTGCGCATCACGGTCTATCTTGTTCAGTTCAGTGCATTGCAGTACACTTCAGTGCAGTACAGTACACTTTAGTAGAGTGCAGTGCACTTAAGTGCATTGTAGTACACTTCAGTAAATTGTAGTACACTTCAGTACATTGTAGTACACTTCAGTACATTGTAGTACACTTTAGTGCATTGTAGTACACTTCAGTACATTGTAGTACACTTCAGTACATTGTATATACACTTCAGTACACTTCAGAACATGTAGTACACTTCAATACTTTGTAGTACACTTCAGTGCATGCAGTACGCTTCAGCGAATGTAGTACACCTAAGTACATTTAGTATAATTCAGTGCATTGTGGTACACTTTAGCAGATTGTAGTACACTTAAGTACATTGTAGTACACGTCAGTGCAGTGCGGTACACTTCAATACATTGTAGTACGCTTCAGGTTGGTTGGTTAAGTGATTGATTGACGGTTGATTGATTAAGATGTTGAGTGTTTTATTGATTGGTTGATGGATTGTTAGATTGATTGATTGATTGTTTGATTGATTGATTGGTTGATTGATTGATCGGTGTATGAATATCTGGATTTATGGATATCTGGATTGATGTATTGGTGAATTGATTGAATAGTTGCGCTGATTTTAGATTATGCGGATATAACCTTGTCAAAGGTGAGTCCAATACTCGCCAATGAAAACGAATCACTGACGATACAGTGTGATGCGAAGGCAAACCCGCCAGTGTATCAATACGAATGGAGTCGCAGTGGCATCCTGAAGGTGTCCAGTAAGACCTTGACTTTCGAACGACTGAAGACAGAAGACACGGGAAACTACACTTGCGGGGCAACTAACATTGTCCCTTCAGCAAACTTCAATCCATTTACGAATTTTTCTACAATCCAGCTAATAGTCGAAGGTAGTATAATACTATCAACGTTAAGCGTACTTAAATGTGGCTCAAGGCCAAGCCAAGGTAAATATGGCTAAATGTAAAAGTACATGTAACGTTTAATGTTGCAAAGCTAAGGCCAAGTTCATCGTCTATTTCCTGCTCTATAGCATATGAGTGACGGGTAGAGAGCTAAATTTGAACCCTGCACCTACAGATCTTATGTCGAACAACATGTCAACAAGCCGCCGTCTCACCCTATTTTAAATATGGTAAGGCTCTATTCTGCGCCTGTGGAATGATCGGCTAAGATTCTGATTGCGGAACAGAATGTCGGGTTCAAATCCTGGGCTCACCTGTCACTGGGTAGTCCAGGATCTGAATCCTGCCGATACTAATCCGCAGTCAGAATCTTCAAAGATCATTTTTACAAGTGAATCAAGAGAATCCTTTAATAAAATCCAAACTAAATATTATTTAGATTTATAACCATTCGCGCACTACATGAGGCTTAAGCAATAAGAGATTAAAAATCTTTGAGGTTAAAAATCTTGCAAAAACCATTTTTGACATATTTACTAGAAATGTGTACAGACACTAATTACTATCCCAGTGTCCCTATAGACCGCTTTTGTGGATATTATTTCATTCTGAATAATGTAATGATTAATTTATTATTCATGAAATTATTATTGTGATGTTATGAAATTTCTGATTGAAAATCGTAAATCAATCTATAGTTCTTTGCCATATTTTATTGAAGAAAAAATGCGCATGGTGAGGCTATTCTCCTTTGCCTTCCTCTCTCACCTTCTACGACCCGTTCAGATTTTGTAGGGTAGGTCTTTTTGACAATGCGGCTGACGCAAAGCGATCTATCAATGGCATAAGTGTCATAAGTTTTGAGATGTTAGTTTTAAAAATCGCGAATTTACTCAATCACTCTGAATTTCTGCATATCCCCCCATCGCTCTCAATCTATTCATAGTTCACTGATATACTTCACACATTTATCAGTCTTCACGCATTGAACCGTTCATCAACTCCACGCGCCGATTTGAACCTTAAACCCTTCTTCATTAATTTTAATTAATTTTACATTCTAATGTGATGACCTGGAATAGAAGGAATATATTATTATGTTTAATTCAATTCACAACACACAGCAATCAAATATATAGTTTTCATTACGTATTATATTTTGATCTAATTTACCACTAATTATAAGAACATTCAAACAGCTTCTTTTACTCGCACGTTGTATTAAAGAGTAAGTTAAAGAGTATTTTGTAATCGCAGGAATTCCAAAGTGGGATAAACGTTTTCTGAATAAAGTCGCCGCCCACGAAGGCAAAGATTTGTCCATAATCTGCGCCGTCGATGCGTGTTCGAAATGTGATATTCAGTGGAAGTTCTCAGGGCAGAATTCTCTTCAGGAAAGTGGTCGTTTAAATATTAAAGTGGAAAATCGCCGCAGCTTGTTGATGATTAAAGAAGTCACAGAAGCAGATATTGGAGAGTACACTTGTATTGCTAACAGTTCGGCGGGACAGTCGAAATTTCTCATATCGGTTCTAAAACCCGGTAATTTGATTTAATATAACGTAACATTGCGTAAGATTCATTTTTTAATTTAATTACACATACAGTGGAACGCAATTGTTAAACAAATTTGCTTCACATATATTTTTCTTCATTATGTTGTTTTCGTCTCATTTTTGTTAAATTATGATCATGATATGATCATGGTTATGCTGACTAAGTTATGAATTGAACTCAAGTCTCACAATTTAGACCCGCGTCCTTCTACGACTGCGCTAAATTTATTATAAATATGATCTATTATAACTTTATATGATATTATATTATGATATTTATTGTAACTCAATTTGTATCCCGACCCCGGTTAAACTGGGATTCAAGGGCTGAAAATTTATAATTACTACGATCTACAAATCTACATATTGAAATTTAAGAGACAAATGTACAAAAATAAGCAGAAATTGTGAATTGAACATCTGTGATGATATCTATCACTTTTAATACGACGTCTTTAATCATTAGGCAGTTTAGTCAATTGTCCATGCTACCAGTCTTGTGAATGTCCGAGATTTTACACTCTGATCAGCTCTATACCAGGAATTTATGCCAGGACCTCAGGAACGGCCATTTCAAAATTTCGAATAGCTATCTAACCCACTAATGCACTAAGTAATTAGCCTTTAAAAATTTAAATTAGAGAATATTTATTGAGTGTACACTTTTTATAATCAAACAGCAGATTTCATTTAAATTCTTGTACAAGAGAAGCTGAAGCCTCCACTAGTTCTAATTTTAATTCTCTAAGCATTTGACGACTGCTTCTTGATTAAGTTTATATACATGTGTCGTGCTAAAGTTATGAAAAATTGCCGTTCCAGTGTCGGTAACTTATCATTGGCTCGCTTGTATGACAAACGATATCTCTAGCTGTTGCTTAGTAAATGACTGATTACCTCTCTCTCTCTTTCTCTCTCTCTCTCTCCCTCTCTTAGAGAGAGAGAGAGAAAGAGAAACTGCCTACTGGCAGGTCCATGGTATATAACGCCTTCACTCTTCTCTGTGTTCCGCTTTCCTTTTCATTTCCACATATGAGTGGGTCTTTAAATCATCTAACATACCTAATCTCGGCCTGCCCTGCCTCTTTTTCCTTCCATTCTACTTTCTATAACCTCTATTACCAAGCAATAGCAATATTATAAGATTCCTTTATTTAAATATGCTCAGATAATCTCCCATTTGCTAAGTTTAGAATATTTGTTTTAATTTGCCGATACTTCTAGATTCTCTTACCTGCTGATGTTACAGGAATTCCGGATCCTATCAGTAACTGCAATGTTCACAATGAAACAACCAATGGGATCACGATGGTGTGCAGTCACGGGTATGACGGGGGTGATACATTATCAGTTGCTACCTTTCTCGTTCAGAATGGTAAGCTTGCTTTAGTAGGTATTAGCAATCCTAAGATAGTGGCCTGAGCAAAGGTTATAAGACTTAGTATTCTTCGGAATCGTATTCACTCTGCGTTTGATTTTAAGTTGGCGTTTTTATTTTCTCTTGTAGTGAATTCGTCATTCATTAGGCCTACATGTGAACTCAAAATAATACAATTTTTAAGATATTTTCTTTTCAATCTGTTAGCATGGGTGGGCTCAGCGTTAGCGTTTATATATTTTGCATCTTTATATAGGGATTTTTTAAGATTTGCTATTATTTGAATTTACTGAATGAAGTTTATCCGATTTAGCGACTATTTCTATCTTAATATTAAAACCACCGCTGAAATAAATAGACACTTTGTACAAAATAGGTATTTGTGAATTTGTGAATTTTATCAGTCCTATACAAATCTAAGGGCCATACAATCTACAATTCCAAACTGAATTAAACCCTGAATATTTATTTAATGTGAAGGTTTAATTTTGATGCAAATATAAGTATATTTTCAATTCACACTGATTAAAGAAATTCTTATTTTATTCAGAAAATCTTCTTTGCAAAAGGAAGAATCCTTTCTTATGCAAAACTAATTATCATTCAATGGATATTGGATATCCTCCTCGGCAGTCAGTTGTTGGGCAAATAATAAATTTTTCCTTTTATCGGTCAAATTTTGAGAATTTTTATTTTTTAACTAAAAAATTATGATAACCGTCTTGACGAAAGCACTTACTTCAACATTACAACTTCTCGGCTCTTCTGTTTACTGTTTTTCATTAGTCTCAGAGCATTTTCGTTGCTCCCTTCAAATAAGATATAATGATTCCTCCTTTGACTATAATTAAAAATATACAAAGAAAAGATTAAAGTCCATTTCCTAATAGCCAGGCATGTTGTCAGAAATTTCCTGCCTGGAATTCGAACTGGTGACATCTTATCTTACTTCTAACCGTGCTACCAATTCGAATATCTCGCAGCCACAGAGAGTTCATATTTGCTGATTCAGACGTCGACTCTAAGCTCGATTGCTACTGGTGTTGTTGCTGTTGTTTTATAATTTTTGTACTTTTGTTCTTAATTTTTGGCTGAGCCTCTAGCTTGCTTGCATTATGTTCGACAAAGGATATCTTGGTGTATGATTCAAATCCCATACTCTCCCCGTCACTGACATGCTATCGAGCAGTAATCTGACATTAAACTCACTTCACTGTTCAACAAATCACTGCTCAGACACATCTTGATGCAATCCTTCTTAGGTAAAGCGGCTGGTATTAATTTGGACTATGGGCACTTCGGAGAGATTGTCGTAGTTATTGTTGTTGTCGCTATTTTTTATTTAGGACACGATACAGAGGTGTCTAATACTGTCTGTGCGTTCACTGAGTTGTTGTCACTATTTTGTAGGACACGATACAGAAGTGTCTAATATTGTTGTCACTATTTTGTAGGACACGATCAGTGGTGTCCAATACTGTCTGTGCGTTCACTGAGTTGTTGTCGTTATTTTGTAGGACACGATAGAGAGGTGTCCAATAATGTCAGTACATTCACTCAGTTGTTGTCACTATTTTGTAGGACACGATGCAGAAGTGTCTAATACTGTCAGTATGCTCACTGAGTTGTTGTCACTATTTTGTAGGACACGATGCAGAAGTGTCTAATACTGTCAGTATGCTCACTGAGTTGTTGTCACTATTTTGTAGGACACGATGCAGAAGTGTCTAATACTGTCAGTGCTTTCACTGAGTTGTTGTCACTATTTTGTAGGACACGATACAAAAGTGTCTAATATTGTTGCCACTATTTTGTAGGACACGATACAGAGTTGTCTAATACTGTCAGTGCATTCACTGAGAGGGAAGATGGCGGATCTTTCTTCATCGTCGTCATCATCACTGGTCTGCCTGCAGGCGAGAAGATTCAGCTCAAGATCTACGCCAAGAACAAATATGGCAGAAGTAAAGAAATGACCACGTTGGAGGCCCATACCAAAATAGGTACATAATGGCCGGTTTGTTGATATCAAAAACAAAAAGGAAAGTAAACATGCATTATAGTGAAATGATCAACTATGGCGATATCTATCACTTTTTAACACCAATGTATAAACCGATAGGCAAATTAGTACAAATTTCAAAATAGCCCGTCCAGTGAATGTCCGAGATTTTACTCTCAGATCAGCGCGGCCGGGATTCGAACCCACGAGGGTTCAATTCACCCTAGGATCTGTCATTTAAGACTTCATGACGTTACCCCTACGCTATTAAGACATTCTAAATCAAGGTGGATATAAACCAAAGTTCAACATCGTATTCAATTATCACTAATGTTAATATTACTTACTACTGTATCAAATAATAATAATATTGTAATAATTGTAATAATTATTACTATAATTATTACAACTGTTGCTGCAGCTTAGATCAGAACCTTAGGCTTTCTACTTATCTAATAATTGTACTAACAAGTCAACCACTAGCGTTTAATTAAACACTAATCTACTCTCTAGTGTCCTGCCAAGTGGCAGGTCCATGGTATGTATTCATACTCATAGTCTGTTTTCACGCTTCATCAGGAACACTTTATATCGTCCGCAAGTTAATTACTTCACAAAATGCAATGCCTTATCATATCTTATGTAGCCTATAGCTTGGGAAAATATGGCTTCTGAGGTGGTTTCCCGTTGCCTTCCTCAGTTTTTGCTTAGTTGCCTCTTACACAACTTACAGTTAAAGGTTGGTTCTTCAATATCCCGGGCGCTATTGATGTAAAATTTAATGCTTACATTTGACGACGTTATTTGTTCAACGTATCAGGATGTGGATCTGTATATGTCCAAGCGTATACCATTATCCATTAGCCGATATGAATAAATAATAAATATTTTAATATTGCTTCTATGGATCTGCATAATTATGTCCAAGTATATACCTTATTCATTTAATATGGGACTGTACTAATAGACCTCTACTTCATTCTCAGTGTTATGATAAGTATGAAATTATTTAATATTTGATATATCATAAGTCCACTATATAAACTGTACTCATAGTGTCATTTTCAGTATTGTTTATCAATTGTTTATCATTATAATTTAAATAATTTAAATTAGTCAGAAAATAGATGGTAAAGCTGAGTAATTATGCTGCAGATCACAGAATTGACGAAACTGCTGGTCATGGGGAAGAAAATCCTGGAGCTATAATTGGTAGACTATTATCCTTATTTGGAAGAATCAATCAATAGTTATGCCTTCAATATTGTATATATATTTTATTTTAATTATTTTTGAAAGCAGAATTCTTTAATCTTTTAGAGTAACGACATTAACTTGTTTGTAATGGTTCGGGCATCATTCTTGGATAAGAAACCTGTGCTTAATCTTAAACTTTTCCTCTTACGGCTTGTTTTATGTCGATGTATTATGTATGTCGATGTATTATGTATGTCGATGTATTATGTATTGTACAAGTAAAACTCCCGGGATTTACTTAAATCCGTAGGCATTCTAATGAATCCTTTTGGCATTTTTGACGTTAAAATAGAATCAGTTCATGTCAACCAATAGTACTACCTTATCTGCCTATGTGTTTTCTAGTTTAATTAGTACATTCTTCTTTTTAGTCATAATTGTAAGTCTACTCTCTGTCTGTTACTTTTGGTGGTTCATTGAACTATTACAATTTTTAGGTATGAATGATTTATTTGTACATTGACTATTGCGTTGGTATAATTGATTTGCGCGTACTATTATGATGGCGTCAGCTATCAGTCATCTTTGTTGTGTCATGGCTGTTCCAGGTGGTATCGTAGGAGGCGTGCTCTGCATTGCTGTGGTGGGAGCCCTGGCCGTGTGGGGCTGTGTGAGGTATCAGAACAGCAAGGCAGCTGACGACATCTCACCCATAGTAGATCACGAAATGCCCATGGCATCCGAGGAAGAGCTTCATAGAATGGGCAGGGGCAGACTATCTATTCAGGTTACTACTATATATATATATATATATATATATATATATATATATATATTATATATATATATATATATATATATATATATATATGTATGTATACCCAATTAAGTAAAATAATACGTAAAAATTTATTGTGTCGACGTTTGCTTAATATTACATTAAATACATGTAAATTAAACTGTGCACCTGTAGGCCTATACAAGCTTTGAAATACAATGTTTGAAATGTTTGAGCGCAAACTTTAGTGTACTTGTTGTGTCCGAGAAAATGGACTAACCGCCTGTAGCAGTTGTCTTAGCGTATTCTAAACACTAACTGAGGCAGTCAATAGGAAACAACTGCAGAAGTAAAAAGGACGAATAAATAAATTGTAGCAGACGGGTAAAGTAATGGGATCAGTATGTTGTCTGGTGAGGTGCTTCGAAATGAACGTTAAGGTAAAATACGAGTACGTAAAATGTGCCTGAATGTGCAGTTTAAGAGAAGACTAGAGAGAAAGGTGAGTAGGAGAACCAACTATGGATTCCTATCGAATTGTCTGGTCACTTTATGTAACAACTTAACGCTATTTTACTACTCTAGCGAACTACAATAAATAGTAATATCTTCATCATAATTTCATATGAATATTCTGTTCAAAATAGTCATTTAAACTTTTAAATTTCTAAGAACTAAATACTTATATTGCGGATCGGTATGCGCGGTGCTCAAATCCAAGGCTCTCCCGTCACTGATATCGCTTTCGAGAAATGAAACGGATATTAACATCGGCTTTACAGCTTCTTTTATTGTTGTGATGCAGTATTCTGATGGCTTCGTGCCGGAAACAGTAGAATTCGATTCTATTGAGGTAAACCAAGACTCAGACACTCACGACGTCGCCTCTCTCTCACTCGTCGATAATTCATCAACAAAATGTCACCGGGCTAGCTGCCCCCAACACCCCAGCAATATAAAAAAATATCAGGGGCCAGATGACGATATCGTAGAAGAATGTCACTGCGAAGATATCACTGTGGAATTTCACAATACCAGGCGTCGGGAAAGAAATCAACGTAATGAGTCAAGCAGTAATGGAAATACTCTAAGTCAAAATCTGATAAATAAGAACGGTTCGGGTTTAGGCGCACGGCCAAAAGAGATTCGCAGGAATGTAGTCGCAGATGATACGGATTTCGACGAACCGGTCAACGGACGTCACAATAGGAATGCAATCACAATTGAAAGTAGAGAAGGTGATAAAAATGTGGGGGTTGTTGAACTTCATATTCCGCCCCCTCCTCCTCCAGCGGGAAAAATTAGTAAAGTCCCCAAAGAGTCCGTCGTTACTCCGCTCATTTCCTTTGAACCGGAAGAGACAAACGTGTTCAATGATATCATGACGCATCCGCTACAAAACGGCATCAGTGGATACTGAGTTTTCTTCAACGTGTTGATGTGGCTGTATAACTTCCCTGATATCCTTCCGCATTTAAATCATTCTGTTGTAAATGATTATGTCGATTTTATCAATGATTTTAGAAGCAAGTTGCTCTCGAATACTGCCTTAGTAATGTCAGGTGTCCGGTGCTTTTGTAACAACTAAAGTATTATAGAGTTTTCTGCTAATTTAAGTGATTGATTATAATGTAACTTGTGACATTGATTTTGGTGTTGTGTGCAACAGAATGAAGAAATTCTCACTCCGATAACTCAAATGTAAGCTTAATGTTGTGTTGAAGAGGATGTCAAAGATTGTATTAATCTATGATTATAGTCGGACTAAGTTTTGCTTAGAAATTTGAAACGTCAATGTAGTCACTTCTCTCTCTCTCTCTCTCTCTCTCTCTCTCTCTCTCTTAATGCACTGCCCCCTGGCAGGTCACTAATATAATAATAATTTATTTATATTGTTATCATAGCTACTCCTAACTCATTAGTATTCTCACATCAATCTTTATAGAGAATGGTTGAAACGTGATCGTACTAAGTATATAAAAGAAGCATATAAAAGCATATAAAAGAGGCTGGAGCCAGTGGCGAAGTCGGTAAGATACTCGACCTCGGATCAGTTGATGCGGGTTCAAATCCTGGGCTCGCCCGTCACTGACATCGCTTTCGAGTGAGGAAACTGACGTTAACCTTAGCTTTACCAGCTTTTATATAAGTCTGTAATTTACAACTTTAACAGTGGAATGGCATTAATTTTACGACTTTTACTATTATACAAGTTTTACTGACTGCAGTATGTCAGATATCTAATAATAAGCAAATATCTTGTATTATATTCAGAGTCGCAGTATTTGACGATATTACGTTGTAATGTATTTTGCAATTACACGAATGTATTAACGAGTGATGGATGTATTGAAGCATCTGATGCTAGAGAAACTTAAGTTTCCTCGAAAAGGGTTATTAAATAATCTTTCTTACTGTGTGCTATGAAAAAATACGCGTTGAATTTAAGTTCTTGATTTAAATCCATTGAGCACTTCATTGATATAATCTGAACGCTATCTATGAGTAAAAGTCCAGTTGGCAAAACCCTGGCCTGATACAAAAGAGCCATTGGTTCAAACCTGGACCGGACCGTCTCTACAATGCAGTCGAGATAACGAACGTTAAACTTAGCTTAGTTTTATTTTGCTAACTACTAATTAAAAGAAAACCTACATATCGATGACAGATACATACTTGCAGATAATTCAAATGATGCAGAAGCGTTTTTATTAGAAATTAAATTTAAACTGAATGAAATAGAATGAAACTGAGGTTGTATAATATATACTATACATTATATATGCATTGCGTCTACTAGTGTTACACTATGTTTTATATTATATTATGTATGCACATATACTCTGCCGTTATAATTGTTTCAGCATAATAGTTAAGGCAAATTATATTATTCCAGATAAATACTGATTACATGTATATTATACCGAGTCAATACTGACTAGGCGTACCGTGCTTTGATAAAATGTACTCACTTGGTTTTAGTCAAATTGGAATGGTGTTTTGTGGATATTGACGAGATTTATTTAATTGATTTTTCTCGATTCTCGACATAACGCACCCAGATTATCATCAGATTAAACTGTAGACCAGGAACTGATTACCTTCTGAATTCATTGAGCCAACCATTTCTTGCTACATGTACATGTATATTCTAATCGGCTGCGAAGTTTGGGACTTGAGCGGAAATTGCATTAATTATACACTCTACATGTAGAGAGCAGCGTATGATTCCGCGAGTCATCTTTGCAGAATAGAAGGAGAAAAGCTGTGCCAGTGCTAAATTGATTGGTGATATACAGCATATTACAGTTAGATCTGATTTAGTTGGTTAGCAGTAGGTGGTTTAGGTTTATATTCATCATCATCATCTTCATCAGTCCCTTGAGTTCTGAAGAAGACATATGGAGGCAACATTCCTACATTCCTGTATTTCGTGTATATAAGCTTAATAATCTTAAGGAATTGAAAACCTTTAAGTAACTCTTGACAATTCTATTAAGGGTAGAATACGTAGCATTTCGAAACAAATTTGAATTTGAATCAGAACTTTCACTAGAATTGTATATTCACAACGTAGCCCGTAATTTTATTAAAAAGGTGGATTAAAATATTTAATTTATATAAAATTCTTTAATTTGAGATACACATAGCAACTGCAATTTACTTCATATATAATTTTTATAGTTAGATCTTATTCATTTATATCCATTATTTTGACTTTTTGCTCATGACGGGTTTCCAAACTGTATCAAGTGGCAAAATTGCAACATTTCACACTAAAATGATTGATTTTAGGAAATATTATGACGAATGGCCTAATGCTTAATATAGACTAGTTTATCTTGTAGCTTATTTTTATGTATTCGTTCTTCGCTGCTGTTTTTCCCAATTTACAGTGCATAATGTTTTGGTTGCGTAAAATGTTTTACTGATTATAGAGGCCTACAAGATTTTTATGCCTAGATCTGAAATTTATCTTACTGATGGCTAATTCACATACCAACGTTACCTGTGAATTACAAGTAACCATGATGTGTTGTCCTAGTTGTCTCATTGGTTTGTATAGGTTTTAATGGCTTTTCATTTTATTTTCATGGTTTTTCATTATTATTATTATTATTATCATTATTTTTATTTTTATTTCTATTATCATTATTATTATTATTATTAGTATGATGTTTATTATTATTATTGAATGTCTCAATAGCGCAATGGTTAGAGGTGTAGATAACGTCATGAAGTTTTAAATGACAGACCCTGAGGTGAATTGAACCCTCGTGGGTTCGAATCCCAGCCGCGCTGATCTGAGAGTAAAATCTCGGACATTCACTGGACTGGTCATACGGAAAATGGACAAAATTGCCTAACGGATTTAACATGTGGTATTAAAAAGTGATAGATATCAACATAGTTGATCAATTCACTATAATGTGTGCTATTATTATCATTTTTATTCTTATTATTTTTTTTATCCCGGTGTAAAGAACCTGGGGTTTGATAAAAACGATTCAAGCAATACGTGCTGAATCGCCGCCCGGCTCCTCGAGGTCATCAATCGGCTTAAAAGAATTATTGAAGCAGACTGCATTAAATCTTTACAAAGTCATGGAAAGCTTTTGCCAAAGAAAAGATGTCTCTCGCTTATCGCCGGTTTGCTCTGCAATTATTATTATTATTATTGTATTTTCATGGTTTTTCATTGGTTTCTCGCGAGCACTGCTATGCAATTGATTTTCCTTTTACACAATCAGCCCCTGAACGTATTTCCTCAGAGTTCTCTAGGCTCTTCTTGTTTGTAGGTTCTTCGGTTCTTGCTGAGCTGTAAACAACTCGACATACTTATTAGGAAACTCTCTGTGAATTGTACAGAATCTATTTACAGTTATTTCAGTATGCAGCTGAAGAGTTCTAAAGTTCAAGACATGTATTTTAACTGTTTATCCGCTTATTATAATAATAAGTCGATAGACAGCGCAAATATGCCTATATGTGTTTGTGTATTATACTTCAATTAAAAGTTTGTAAACGCTGAGATAAGCAAAGAAATGTATTTTACATTATGTACTAATATGTTACGTTTGATAATTAGGGCCTATAGCATACATATAAAAAGAAAAAGTTTCAATCAACAAAAGACAGAATTAAAAACAATACTAGAATGCATTTAAAAATGAGATATCAATTTCTTAAACTTTTAGGTAGCGCAGTGTATCGACATAGTTTAGAAAAAGAACACCTAGATAATATCTAAACCTGCATGACATTGTATGTCTAAACCGCTCTGGCCCGGTTTATCTGAATTCTATAGATTTAGTCTGCAGTAACTATAAAATGGAATTTAGTGTATTGCAATGTCCTGAATTGTACTACTCTGTACTTTAGCTTAGTGCAGTACAATGAAGTGTACTGCACTGCACTAAAGTGGACTGCATTGCACTAAAATGTACTGCAATGCACTGAAGTGTACTGCACTATACTAAAGTGTACTACAATGTACTGAAGTGTACTGCACTGCACTGAATTGGATCAGATTGCGCCTGGTGTGTACAATATCGACTTGAAACCAGAGGCATCTGAAAATAACCAATTTAACCATTGAAGTTTTAATGTTTTTATCTCGTTTAATCTGTCTGCGTTAATTGTGACATGAGATGAAATGATTTACAGCATTAATCTAAACACTCTATATTCAATTGCATGATTGTTTGGTATTTTATCACTTTTTCTAAAAAGTACTATTATCGGTTTTAACCTATTTTTGTGAAATACACTCTTACCTGTTTAGTGAATAGTATGGTAATTATTAAAAGCTAATGTTAACGTCAGTTTCCTCACTCAAAAGCGATGTCAGTGACGGGCGAGCCCAGGATTTGAACCCCGCACATACTGATCCGCGGCGAGTACGTTACCGACATCGCCACTGTCTCCAGCCAGTCCTTATTTAATAGTATTAAAACTATTAAAGTTTACCTGTTTTAATGGTTACTTCTGCAGCTTTTTAAGGTTGATATTTAAGATATCACCGTTCGTTTTAATGAAACATGAAATATATGGATTTATCAAATGCAAAGATTATTTATATTTCTTGGGTAAATAGCATACGACAATTTCTGTAATCTTTATTGATGCAAATGCAGTGTGGATAGATAATTTTGAATGGTATTATAATTTTATGTTCACTGTAATTTTATGTTTACAGTTTACAATTGTAGTGTTATGTTTACATTTACTAAAATTAACCTATCAGAACTACTGCTTTTGTGTTGTAAACCTCTGGGGTCATTCGGATATTACGTCGTCGTCGTTGTGAGGGGCTGTACCGATTATATCGCTTGGTAAAGAGAGTTTGGCAAGCTAATGTTGTCGTCAGTTTCCTCACTCGAAAGCGATGCCAGTAACGGGCGAGCCCAGGATTTTAACCCTCATCAACTTATCCGCGATCGAATATCTTACCTACAGGCCACTGTCTCCAGCCATTTTGTGGCATAAAGACGTCATTTGTGAAAAATATTTTTATCCAGTGCAAAATAAGGTATACCTATGTGACATATTCCTACAAACTGTATAATTTTACTTCTGTAGTTCTAAACTCTTCTAACATTGTACCCTTAATTTCAATTTATTAGTTTGTTATTTTTTACTGCACTGCGTAAATTAACGCATTGCAATAGCAATAACATTAACTTCATTCACTTTGCAGTAACTCATTTCTAAAACAATAAAATTAACTTCATTCACTTTTCGTTAACTCATTGCTAAAACAATAGGTTAACTTTATTCAATTTGTGTTAACTAATCGCTTTGCTTAACAATAAATAAATTTAGTTCTCTTCAGCTGCCTGCCTCTGCCTCGGTCTTCCTCGAGACACTTCGGGTAATAGACATGGCTTTAGTCTAGTGAATATCGTTGAATATAAGGTTAAGTCGCTCTAATAATTATCTCCATGATTGATATCAAAATATTTGAAAGTAGACTAAATATTGTATACATTATAGCACCTTAATCTCAAATACAAAATATGCGGTAGTAGTAAATTTCCATTACAGAGGTCTGAGTTAATTTTTTCTGAGTGCCTTATATTTTATAGATTTAAATGTAGAACGTTTATACTCATTGTAATCCCTTTTATACCTCAGTTTGTGATTTTTAATAATATAGCGCATTTATTTATTCTAATTATATTATTACTAGTTTTTTCAGTTGTCATTTCACGTGCAATAGGTTTACATAATTAGAATTAAATAATTTTATTATATGTACTCTATACGCTAACGTTGGCTGTAATAATTTATACAGTTTAACAATTAACTATTTATGACTTCAAATGTTATATAGTTTAACAACTAAGATAAACAATGGCACGACAGTTACTTTGCTTTGATGCGACCTGTTTGAAAAATTGCGTTTAAATTACTTTTAAAGTGCTCAATAAAGTATGAGGTTCATGCTGTTTATAAATTTAATTTATCAGAAGTCAAGCATGATCCGATGAGCAAAGAAGATCAATAGTCAGCAGGGCCTCTTTCAGCATTTCAATTTGGATAAAGACTGGGGGCAATTGCCCCTCCAGTTAGAGAATTTATACCCCCCCCCCCCCCCATTAAACTTGATTCCTATCCAGTGATTTTGCCACAGCTATTAAAAAATCAACATAGCAAACGGCTGACCAAGCAAAAAAGTAATGACATTATAATTGCGGATTATAATTGCATATTACATGCATTGTACTTATAGATAATGATGATAGTGTTGTACTTATTATAATTCTAGTTACATGTCTATTATTGATATTTTTATATTTGAGCATCGATAGCCCATTCAGTTATTATATTTCAGACTGTTTCAGTGTGATTAATAAACTATAAATTTGATTTAAATAAAATAAACTTTTGTTCGTTTTAACCAACTTTTATGGACCAACTTTTATTCTTTTCAAGGACTCACCGGTTGTGGTCAAAGCTTAAAACGAATAAACGTTAGTCCCCTCGCATTTTGCCTCATCACAGCATTAGTTGTCGTTTAATTTGTAAAGTTTGACATTTAGATCTTTCTACTGATCGTCCTAGTAGGTTGCCTTTGTTGACCTGTTCCTACGAAACACGTCTAGTAATAATACGGCGGGATTTAGCGCACTTGGTGCAGTTGCGCGTCAATTATCAAGTTAAGCTACATGGACCTCAGTTAGCACTTTGTGTGTGACCACCTTGGAAGACCCAGTGTTGACAGCTTAGGAAGGAAAAATCCCAGGGTGATGGAAGGCTATTCTTAAATCCGCGCCGGCTGCAACTGATGCGCCATCAAAAGGCAACGATTACTAATAACCATGGAGAGGAAGGAGGAAATAGGCCTTAAACAAGCATCTGTGCTTCCTGACCCAGTGTGCCGTTATGTTATGTTATATTCACGCGGCTTATTCGCACCCGAATCAGTAAATGTACTTCTATAAAACTATCCTGTTCTATGAAGGCTCTTCAACGAAGTGTGAAATTGTCAACTATGAGGAGAGTAAAAACCATCTGAAAAATGCAAATCATAAACGTAGAAGAAACCGCTGTAAAAGAGATTCAGTGTTAATATGAAATTTATTCAAAATACTTTCAAGCAAAGAATTTAGGCATTCTGCGTCAGGAAATTTTAAATGACAGATCCTGAGGTGAACTGAACTCTCGTGGGTTCGAATCCCAATCGCGCTGATTTGAGAGTAACATCTCGGACATTCACTGGACTGGTTGTACGGAAAATGGACTAAATTGCCTATCGTCTCAAAGATGTGGTATTAAAATTGATGGACATCAACATAATTGATTATTTCACTGTATTGCGTGTTTACTGTTTACTCCTGCCACAAAATCTCGCTGTAGTTACTATAACTGTTGCTTCGGTCAAATAATTGACCCACATTTAGAACTTCACATTTACACGTAGAACTTATCAAAGCGCACATTTTGCTTTTGAGCAAAAGATTCCAAAGAGAGAAATGCTGTTCTAGGCTCAAAGTGCCCATTAAAGAAAATAACAACGTTAAAAGTCCAGATGTCAGCTTTTATTTCAGAAATCATAATATTAGTTTCAAAATAACTATAGGTTAAAGGTTAAATACTAGTTTTAATGAAATGAGCATCGCTTATGCAATAAAACACATACAAAATGATGCAATTATTAGTAAAATGTTATAGTCAGTAATTCATTTACCGATGAGGTATCTATTCAAGATTTCTATGATCAGTGCGCCCGAGAAATGAGCCCACGATAGTTTCGTTCACATAAGAATCTACCAATTAAAGGTCAGTACGTTACGTACGTGACGAAGTACAAGTGGAGTAGTAAATTGTATTATATGGTATAGCACCAGTATTACACAATATTGTTAAAGCTAAAGTGTCGATCAATTAATCAATCCAGCCGGGGCGAACAGGCAGTAAGAACCCTGACTAGTTCCGTCTCTGATGGTGAAATCAGGACGTAATAACGTCGTTAAAGAGTCTTTAAAATGGATCTAATTTGTTTATCTAATTATCTATCAGATGCTTTAAGTAGTAGCATTGTTTTGATAGATACATTGTATTTCGTTTACTATTTCATTTATAACTAGAGGTTGCTCGTTCCTTTATGGTCCCTACTATTCGTCTAGAAGACTTCGAGAGTAATCAAGTATAAATTTTCTTCTAACAAATTTTCGATTAAGAGTCTTTAATCTTTTTGAACTTTGTCCGTCTCACAACTAACTGTTACAATTACAGCGCCTGGCAGCCTACAATTGACTGACTGTTAATTAATGCTGACGCACTGTACACACGGTGCTTTAATTAGGCTAACACAACTTAGAAATACGTTCAAGTGATCATTTTAAAAAGTGTCAGCTGTCAGCTTTATCTTCTGCGCTTGTATATTCTACCACGGGTGATCACATTGCATATCGGTAAGATGTCCTACTATGGGTCAGTTGGTGCAGAGTTTAAATCCAGTGCTCGCCTTGTTGTTTATGTACTTTGGAGACACAAAAGTGTCACGAGGTTAAATTGTGCTTAGGCTCTTTACTTGCACTTGCGCTCTGCACTTAAGTTGAGGCTCTGCACTTGCACTCTGCACTTCAGCTTAGGCTCTGCACTTGAACTCTGCATTTGAGATTATGTTCTATAGTTGGAGTAGTCGCCAGATTAGTGAGTTTAACTAGTCGCATTATCTCCATAGTCACAGGTTTTAACTAATTAATTAATTACTTTTCTAAATAATGACATTTCCACTGCCAGTGGCGATGTCGGTAAGATATTCGATCTCGGATCAGTAGGTGCGGGGTTCAAATCTGGGCATTTCCGTCACTGACATCGCTTTCGAGTGAGGAAACTGACGTTAACATAAGCTTTACCAGACTTTTAAACATTCAGGATCTTTGCAGATCTTTCTGGGAATGCATTAAATAATAATAGTGATAATTATCTCAGACAATTTCTATAGAAGTGTCATGGCTAATTAAAGATTGCTTTATTGGTTCCTGGTCTGTTATTAAACATCGTGGTTAATCATCAGTATCATTCTTCAGCTTTAGGCAAATTCTGAAAAATATTTCACATTTTGCGAATGCTAGATTATATGCATGTTATAGCCTATTAATAAGAGAAAAACTGCTTAAAATTTTCAAATTGAATTATAGATGTTGAAACAAATTTATCGACCATTATATTATTAGGTCCGTGTCTACATGTGCACATTTTTAATGCTTAATAATACATTGTGTAAGGCCAATACAAAAGAACAAATAAGAATAAGTTTGTGAGATTAGATAATTTATCGTAGACGCTATCTACGTGTTTGAAGTCAAGATTTACATAGATATTTAACGATCGGTTTGATTTCGTGGATTTAGGCCAGTTGACAAGTAGAAGAGAGATACATAGCAGCTTAGAATGTCATCATGATAACACCACATGAATGCGGCGAGTATATATTGTTTTAGTAAATAACATTCGTGCAGTAGTTTTTTAAGCTATGCAAACTCATTTGATATTTTAACTTAAAAGACTCGGATCTCAGTGAAGCTTTGTAGATTTTTGCTTCAATTGATTCACAAGAAAACAACTATAATAGAATATTTTTCTACAATTTAGCTCCGTTAGTAATATTATTTTGGATACTATAACTATACTTAGGTTATGTTGATTTGGTGGAATAAGGAATTTCGTAACCATGAACTCGACAGAATCTCTTACTGAACGTCATCTAGACATTGCGATTTCATCACCACAATATGACGTCATAACTCCGCCAGTGATGACGTCATCGGCTGAGAAAATGGCTACCAAAAGAAATTCCCTATCTCTGCCTGAAGTTCATTCAGGGGATCCTTCCATATTCAGCTCTAAGGAACTTGATTTCGATGAGCTTCTTACACTTATCGGAGAGTTTGGAGCATTTCAAGCCTTGGTGTTTCTGGTCGTTTCACTAGGAGTAATGGCGGAAGCTCTGTTTGTTCTAGTCTACGTGTTCGTCGTGGCTGTACCAGAGCACTGGTGCGCCGTGCCAGAGCTCTATGGGCTGAACCTCACCACGGATGAACTCATGCGACTAACAGTGCCCGTGGATTCGGATAGTTACAGTTCCTGCAGAATGTACTCGAGCAATTACACCGGATGGACGGAACAGGATGCGAGAAATGAGCTTCAGGAAATGGATAAACTTAACGGAACCTGGAATGCTAGTGAAATTATAAAATGTCGCAGTGGTTGGAATTACGATAGATCAATATATTCAAGTACCATTGTATCCGAGGTTAACGATTCTGTATTAAATTATATTTATATTTAGAGAAGAAATTTAATCAGTATATCAGTTTCGTCTTTTCAAGATGCCGTCATCTATCTAACTAGAATTTCTGACTAGACCTCATCTCTAAATAGAATTTATTATATTTTATTTCAATATTTATTATTTATATGTAGAGCAAAATAAAACTGCAGCTCTCGCCCTTTTACCTAACATGTTACAAGAATCGTTCAGATGACTTTAAAAGTACAAAGCTGTTCTTTAAGGAGCTTGAAAGTTCATTTAGGATATTCAGAGGGCTTAAGCTAAATTTATTGCATTTCAAATAATATAAATTCTTCTACAACAAAAAATTATGTTAAAATTGTGATTCTAATACTTAGTATTACAATTACAATTATAGTACATGTAGAAGTTTATTATCAGATTCATCAGACAAGGATTATATCAGGAACGTATCCGCATCACGTGACACTATAAATCGAGTCACTACAAAATGTGCTCACTTAATGACCAGCCTGACAAATTCTTGCTATCAGACCTGATCTTACACCTCAGAGTCCCTATTTGCAGAGGTAGAAGTAAAATTGAGACATGAGTTATCCTTTGCATCTAAAACGATGGCGTCTATATAATGGCACAGTTTGCGAGGTTAGGGCTCATTGTACCTTTACTTAGACCTGCAGATTTATACAGGGAAAACCACCTCAGAAATCATATTATTCCGAACTTGTAAGCTGCATTAAGGTGTAGATGAGGTACAGCCTTTTGGTAAAGCTGGTAATAATGTTAACGTCTATTTCCTCACTCGAAAGAGATGCCAGTAAAGGGAAAGCCCAGGATTTGAACCCCGCACATACTGATCTGCGGTTGAATATCTTACCGACATCGCCACTGGCTCAGCCATTTGCACTGTCCTTTTGTGAATGGATTAATTCGTTAATCGATGGAATGCTCCTTACGGAGACTGAAGACAGTAAAAAGCAGCCTATTAGCAGGAATATATACATTGGACCTGCCACTTTGCATAACATAAGAGAAAGAGAGGCAGAGATTTTATTACCATATTAATACAAATCAATTTTCACAGTTCGAAATCAGTCTCATTCATGAGTAATTGTTTGTCTCTTCTTCTTAGTAATTTATCTCGTATGCTAAATGTCAAATATTTTCTGTCACATTTCATACCGATTGAAAAACTAAACTGATATGTTTGCAGTGGGATCTTGTCTGCGATGATGAATGGCTGGCCCCGTTTGCTTATACAGTGGTAGGAATTGGTCAGCTGATCGGGGCAATTATGTGGGGACCCATCACTGATAGGTGACGGTATAGAACCTAATATTTATTTAGTTCAGTGTTAGACGGTATGGGCACTGCTAATATGTCCTTTTTGAAATCTTAATAGACTGTAGAAGAATAATTTGCATTAGCTCATCAAATTTTGTAGAAATATTTTGAATTGGATCGAAGTTATCCAAGTTTTGCTATTACAAAGGCTATTACAATTTCATGGAGACATACCACGAATTAACTAAGCTATCGCATTTTTGCTAGGGAGTATTTTTAATACGCACCCTATAGTATAATTTTAATTATTTTTTAAGTTTGTTAGGGGATTTATTTTTAATACGCACCCTGTAGTATAATTTTAATTAATTTTTAAGTTAGTTATGTTTATATTAATCGTTATTGAAGGTTTGGTCGTAAGTTGCCGTATAAAATCTCGATGACCCTGATGATGGGATTCGCTCTGGCAGTTTCTTTCTCTCCTAACTACATCTTCTACTGCGCCTTTCAGTTCATAATGGCTGTTAACACCGTGGCATGCTTTGCTCTCGGAGAAACAATAGGTCTGTATCATTTATTGTCGATATAGGCAAGCAGCAGCAACTTATACAGCAATTAAAATTAATAAAGCCTCTCGGAGGCGGCATATCGAAGTCGGGTCATCATGGATTTAAGTTCATCATGAAAATCTGTAATCGAGATATTTAATCAAAGTACTGAATAGTTTATACTAAAATCTACAAGATAGTCTAAATTCATTGACTTCAGCATACAACAAACATAATTTATTAGAAATCATTACAAACGCTAATGACATATTGCTGACGCTTACTAATGACTGACATCCTATTTATGATTTATGTAATGTTGTAATGTACATGTGATAAATGTTATCTAAAACAATTTTTCGTTTGATCTTTCTTATATATAGCCTATTAACTGTTTATGCTATGGACCTATCTGTAATTTGTTATGCTGTGTCTGTTGGAATTTCTGTACTGTAACTTTCTGCGATTGTCAGATTGAACGAAAATAAACGAATATATAATTATCCTATTACTCGATTTTAACATTGCTAACAGTCAATTAATCGATTTTAACATTGCTAACAGTCCATTAATCGATTTTAACATTGCTAACGTTTAGTTAATGGATTTTAACATTGCTAACAGTCAGTTAATCGACTTTAACCCTACTAGCAGTCAGCTAATTGATTTTTCAACAGGATTTCTTACTTGAAAACAAGAATTTGTGTTTTATTTACTATAAACTTATCAAAATCTCTAAGCATACTTAGTTGAATAATTAAACAAATAATTCATTCCTGGAAATCAAATTATCTTCTGATTTTTAATCTGAATATGGTATCACTTACGTCCCTACAAAGCATACAGAAGAGTTCACAATGCCAGAACATTTGTGACGGGAGAACCCAGGATTTGGAACCACTCATACTGATCAGCGAGTATTTCTTATCCAGTGAGCGTTCATTCACTGTTTAGCGTTCGTGTACAATGAGCAATATGTGTCTAGTACAAAAATCACAATTGCAACAGTATTTTATTGTCCAGATCGATAATGTCAGTTCAAATTGTTTTACGTACCTTTTTCATTTAAATGCTTCGGATCGTATACATGTCTATGTTATAATATACAGTATAGCACAAGTTTTTTTGCTGTTCTTACCCAGCACATCTTACTCTTCAATTTAGTGGAGCACTGTTATAACCAGTACTAATCACCGAGTGTTAAACCAGCAGAGTTGTTCCACGGAGCACATTATTTCATTGATATTATATTAATATTACTTTAATAACATTAATTACTTTAATTACATTACTTTAATTATTTAATATTACTTTAATTACATTAATATTTTACTAATATTACTAATTCTAGCATTCTTAAATTCGTTGTGCTTACACTGATTGGCGCAGCGGTGGAACTGTCTGGTGTTTCGTGGAGAGGTCACATATCCACGGCAGTCAACTACTTCTGGACATTCGGTTACATGCTTCTGGCAGGTTTAGCGTATGCTGTGCGTGACTGGTGGAAACTGCAGCTCATCATCTCAGCGTCTTCCTTTGTCGTGCTCGTGCCTATCTTGTTGGTTTTTAAAAGGAATTTTTAGTATTTTTATTTATAGTTTGTGGAAAAATGAAGTCAAAATTGACGATTCTCCGACACAAGTAATAACATACGGATTTGTGGACCATGGTATAACACTGAATTTTAAGTGTTTTGTATATATAATTTATTGTAATTTATTTAATTTGCTTCTACAGATTACTTGATTGTCTACATGACTGATCGAATTACTGGTATATTGATGGTTAATGTCTGATTGCCTGTGGATAATTAATTGTGTAACTGATTTACTGACGGAGTGATAGATTTAGTTACTAATTGGTAGATTGTCTAAGCAATTGATGGACTAATTAGTCGATCGTTTTTGACTGATTGATTTTAGATTATTGCTTCATTGATTGATGCATGGTGTGACTGATTCTTTAACTAAGTTACTGATTGTTTCTCAGACTCCTTCCGGAATCACCTCGATGGCTCTATAGCCAGAATGAGAGAAAGAAGGCCGACAGCATAATGCGAAGGATTACCAAGTTTAACAAAATCTCTTTCCCTGAGGATGTTCATGTTACTTGTGTTACGGTTAGTCATCGATTATTACTTAAATATAGATACATCCTTTCATTAGTTTATGCTACTTTCTAATTGAATACAAACTTTCGCCAACTATGTGCAAGTTGAGTAATCAAAGCCGGTCAATGCAACTAACATCTGATTTAGCAGCTGCTAGAGAACTGGTAACTATGTACAGCTAATGGTAACTAGGTATATCTAATGGTAACTAGGTACAGCTAATGGTAACTAGGTACAGCTAATGGTAACTAGGTATAGCTAATAGTAACTAGGTACAGCCAATGGTAACTAGGTGCAGCTATTGATAGCCGATGCAACAGTTGCAAAAAGCTGCATTTTTGCAGATAATGGCCTGCTATGGAGATAATCTATAAGAATCAGTTTTAAGCAGCGATGATATAACTCATTCGACGGAACAATTAAACGTTTGACAACAAGTTCAAGTAACTGGTTTCAAATTTAGATCCAGCATCTTTCAGTTAAAAGAATGAGACTTAATAATGATAATTCATAATTTTGGTGTATAAAATAAAATTAGCTTTTAATCGTTTTATCTTATTGCTGTTAAATTTAGCAAGAGAGAATCGCTGGGTGCTGTTAGATAAATCACTGAGCTTTTTTGCGCTTTTTGCATAATTTATTTGCCTTCGTTTTGCACAACTTTCAGGATGAACCTCAGCAGGATTGTGGTTGGTCAGTGCTGAATTTATTTCGCTCTCGAAGGATGAGAATCTACACTGTCATACTGGGATTTAACTGGTATGTAACCAATGTGCTACTCAGATTAACTAAATATCTTTTTGCTATTACGGTTCTTTTAGAATACATTTGTTTAACATGATTTTCTCAATATTGACTGGTGCAAAACCCTACCAATATTGAGGAATCCTTTAACGCAACTTCTAATCTGATCAGGTTTCTTGATTGAACGGGTAGCTAATTTATCGTGTCTGATTCAAAACTATGAAATACTTTCTCAGAAGCTCTTTTCCCTTGTAACTTCATGACAACAGTATGACAACAGCACCCCGGTATTCTGTATAATTCATGCTGCGTACCAGCTGAAACTAAAGGTTGAGTCACTTTAACATCATTTTCTGTCTTCAAAGGAGCAGTGGTGAGGCTGGTTTTGAACTATACATCAACTTATCCGAAAACAAACAAATTACGGATTTGCTAGGGATGTAGCCAATAGCTTGGTAAAATACGGCTCCTAAGAGTTTTTCCGCTTTTCCGTGGCTTTCCTCAGCACTTGTTTAATTTCCTCATAGAACACGAGCAGATAACGGTTGGTCTTTTCTTCAGTGGCCAGGTCACAACACGGGAAATCTATTATGTATAAATGTATATGTATACTTGTATATTTTTAGTTTGATATTATTTATTGCATGATTATATTATTCTCTATACTGCATATACAAGTATATATATATATATATATATATATATATATATATATATATATATATATATATCCTGGCGTAATGGATAAAGATTACGTTGTACTTCTTAATATGATTCTTATGTGGCTTGTTAATCTTCTGGCTTGGCTTATCGTTTTTGGAAGGTTCCCGAAGGAATTGGGTTGTCCTGGCCGAGGCGGTATAATATTGAAGGCGCAATTCTAATGTTATCTCTGCGATACAGAACAACACGAGTTCTAACATAACAATATTTAATAACACATTAATTACAATTCACGCATCACATTAATAAACTACAGTTCGTAAACATAATTTAATTACAAACTGTTATGACATTCTAACATATTACAACTTCAAACATACAAACATACATACCATACTAAAACATTCTATATACCTGTGTCATGTTGACTACCCAAGTCAACACACCTAACCGACTCGACAAGAGACCGACTCTAAGTCACAAGACTAACTGCATGTCTGACTGCTAGTGTCAAGTGTCCGACTCTCACTCAACTCAGACAAGTCACCGAATGCTAGTCACCGAGTCTTCGAATCTTCCTAAGTCAAGTTCATAATAATAATCTCTAGATATCAATTCAATTACGCATCCGGTTCAAACCAGAGAAAGAAGGACAAAGAGAGATATTCAGTGATATCTCCAAAGACAAAGCATAGAACCGAAAGATATATATAAGCAAACCTAAAGAAAAACCTACTACTAATTAATAGCTTAACGGAAGCTCTGGAACATAGGTTGAATAAGCATTGCACCATCACATTGCAATCTATACAAGAAACTATAAATTTATAAATGGGTTACAACGGAATATTACCGAAGTATAATAGCATCATTACCGGACAAAGGGTAAGACAACAAGGTAAAGAATAACTGGGTCATAAGTACACAATAGCATAAGAAAGGGACGTTAGGGACCTGGTTATGATAATATATATATATATATATATATATATATATATATATACATATATATATATATATATATATATATATACATATATATATATATATATATATATATATATATACATGCATATACTCTATATATACATGCATTTATTTTTTTATTTTTTTATTTATACAGATATATATCTTTATGGTGTAATGTCCGCTTCCTCATTCAAGAATTAGGAAACGGATTCAAGGATGATGGAAGGATTCAAGGATGGAAGGATTCAAGGATGGAAGGATTCAAGAATAGAAGGATTCAGGGATGGAAGGATTCAAGGATGGAAAGATTCAAGGATGGAAGGATTCAAGGAAGCTGATAAATTAATAACCTAGTTTTGTGTTGATATTTGTATAACGGTTTGCCAATGCTCTCTGCTACTACGGAGTCTCGCTACTGCTACCACCGCTTACCACTGTCGATGTGTATCTCGCATTTTTTGTGTCTGGGGCCGTGGAGCTGCCTGGTTACTTGCTCGCTCAGCTGACGATCACCAGGGCCGGTAGGAAGTGGCCTCTCTTCATCACTCTCGCTGTGGGCGGAGTCTCGCTTCTTTGCACCTGGCCTGTCCCTGCTGACGGTATGATATCTAGGTCTTCCTCTAGTGATCTGCCAAGTGGCCAGTCCAATGCCCATATCTCTCTCTCTCTCTCTTGGTGCACTGCCTACTGGCAGGTTCATGGTGTATAACGCCTCCACTCTTCTCTCTCATCCGCTTTCCTCTTCATTTCCACATTTGAATGAGTCTTTAAATCATCTAACATACCTAATCTCGGCCTGCCTCTGCCTCTTATTCCTTCCATTCTACCTCCTATGAATTCTTTTAATAGATTTTCTCCCCTTAGAATGTGTCCTGTCCAACTCTTCTTCCTATTTCTTAACACAATATAATCTTTTATTCACCAATTCTTGGCAGAAAACACGCACATATACAATTACATTGCAAAACGTGACACAACAGAATACATATAAAAAAGTGCACATAAAAGTTTAACAATTTCAAATTTTTCACAAACTGCAGAATAGTTAAAACAGAGCATTTTTAAAATAGCGCCAGAATTTATAACGAATACTCGACAAAGAGTTATTGCTATCTATGGCAAATTTACTTTTAATATTTAAATAATCATTGTAATCAGGAGAGTCCAAATGCTGCTTAGCACTTAACTTATCATTAATTATTAAATTATGCAGGAATGTAAACCTATGATATTCACATAATAAATAAAATGGCAAAAATCCGCAATACCACTGACAATATAAAATATTATTTTTATCGATTGTACGGAAAATTTTTGAGAAGACACTGTTGTACGCCTTAGAAAAACTTTCGATTTCTGATTTATTCAGTTGTACAGCTGGAATACCATAAAGTAGAGATGGCACTGCCTGCATACGAATTGGCTTTAAGAGAACATCGATTGAAGCTTTCGTTCCCAGTCTGCCCAATATAATGTTAGAGGTGTAAAATTTTCCTCTGGTTTCGTGCCATTCACATTTGAAATATTTTGCACTTACAATCGTTAGTCCAAGGTATTTTATTTTATCAATCCAGCTAATAGGCTCATCTCTTACGTTCAAAAGCTTACAAGGAGCCTTATGTCGTGGTCCAATTCGCAAACAATTACATTTAGAAATGTTAATGGGGAGAAAATAACTAACTTATCTAACTTATCAAATTCACTGTCAAAGATATCAAATAATTTCTGTAAGTCACTTACAGAGATACTAAGTAAAATTAAATCGTCTGCGTACATGTAACTATTACAGTAACGGAAATTTATTCGACAACCTAGCTTGACTGGTCCAGTATATCCAAGACGTTGTCTACAAAAAGTGCAAATAGAATGGGCGACAGTATTCCACCTTGCTTAACCCCAGACAAAAGAGGAACATATCTAGAAACATATCCAGTCCAATTAACAGAAGTTCCACTTTTTTTAAACCAATTTTCGAGTATATGTATAAAATTTTTATTAACCTTTTTTCGTTGAAGTAAATGAAGTATACCATACACATTACATTTATCGAACGCTTTACATAAGTCTATTACTCCAATGTTGACAGTACTATTTCTATTACTGAAATAATTAATAACTTTCTTAACAGTATGAATAGCATCTATGCAACCAACATTCTTTTTGAATCCAAACTCCCAAAGTCGAAGTTTCAATGTCAATAAATTTTTGCAGACATTTCTCAAAAATTTTAGAAATAATTGGACATATAGTTATACCTCTGAAATCATCAGCTCTGACATTCTTTTTGTATCCTTTAAATTTAGGAATTGGTATAGTTTTTCCCACACCAAAAGCATCGGGGACTATTCCTGTGTGCATCATAATGTTAAATAAGGAACGAAGAATTGAGATAATTGAGCCGTGCGCAAATAGTAGGTGTTCCGCAGATAAACCATCAATACCAGGCGATTTGTTCAGCTCTGAGTTGTTTATAGCTTAATGCACCAACAAGTCATCAATGAGACAATCATTATCCATTGTCGAATTACTAACCTTATTCTTTAAATATTCATTTTAGAAATTATTATGTTTTGAGACAGAATTAGGCAAACATGCCTTTTCAAAACTCGAGGCTAAATGATTAGCGATTTGGTCGGGATCTTCTAGACCATCTACTTTCATTAGTTTAGCAGGGTTTCCTTTGTTGAAGAAACCCTGCCAACATCTCCAAAATTTATTATTGTTATTTTCTAAAAGATTATTCTCCAGTTTTTTAGAAACTGACATGTTAGAATCAGTTTTGGCTTGATTAATAGCCTTTCTATATTTCTTATGCGCTTCATTTTTTGCTTTATATAATGGACCAGCCATAGGACGTCCAACCAGCTTCCAATTAGTAAAATGCAAGATAGAACAATTCTTTATATTAGTCAGTTCACTATGCCACCAAAATTTTTGTACACCTTTTTTTGCATTTAGTTTTAACGGTATCAATAGCTGCATTAACCAAAATTGCGACTATTTCTTCATAAATATTATTAATAATCCGTTGATTGAACAGGTATTGTTTTTCCTTTAGCAGCGTTTTGATGTCACTTACACAAAGAAGATTATATAAAGACTGAAGATTTTGACCACTTAATTCATGATATTCTCTTTTGCCCGTGGATTTCCAATTATCAGCTGTCTGTCTGTACCAACTCTCTCCAGAACATCCAATGCCCATATATTTAAGTATATTCTACCATTACGCTCTGTAAAGAGTAAAATTGACAGGGTCGTTCTGTGCTTGCCAATTGTGGTCTGAACTAGTACATTGTAAATGTTACTAGACGATTAAATGTTTCTCACAAGGAGTTGCTCAATCAGTCATAAAAAATTAAAATCTTTACAAAAGGCTATGCCTTATCTACATGTACACGCTTAAACCTTGTTTATAAATTAAGAATGTGGTATATTAGATTAAGAAAACGTATGACTTCCTTGCTTTATTTATTGAAGAAAATGTCTCAATAGTGGAGCACCGAATTCATATTAATTTTAATTGTCTCTTAAATATTAGTCGTGTTTTGTACTATTATGTTCTCTGGATTAAACTTATTTTAGCTTCAGATAATCACATCGCTTAATGTTAATTTTTTCATTTTGAATTGTAGTCATTCTGTTGCTAGTCAAGAAGTTTATCTGAGAGTTATTGTATGTTAAACTTGGTCGCGCTCGCTGCTACAAGTAAAAACTCCTCAAACACGGTAACATGAAACCTTAGTCACATGAGACAAGCAAAATGTTCATAAAGCTTCTCAATACATATAAAATGTAACTAATTTTTACATTAAAATATCAATAGTAAACATATTTTTCGTAAATAAGTGCATTTTATGGTAAATCATTGATCTCAAAATTTAGTTAATATACTGAATATACAAAATAAATCTGTTAAAGCAATACTTGTTCTTTCAGATCCTAATCTATCGTGGCTTGCCCTGGTTCTATCGCTAATTGGTAAGCTGTGTGTAACAGCGTCATGGGGCATAGCTATCTGCTTCACGGCGGAGCTGTATCCCACAGTCATACGTGGAGCAGGGATGTTCTTCTGCACGCTGTGTGGAAACATCGCCAATGCTCTCGCGCCTCAAGTAGGACTCCTGGTTAGAACTTATATATCACAGTTTATATCATATCATATATATATATATATATATATATATATATATATATATAGTATATATATATAACATATGTATATATATATACATATATATCATATATATATATAATGTATATATATACTATATATATATATATATTTATATATATATATATATATATATATATATATCATATATGTATATATCGTTGTTTCAGTTGCAACTGTCAGCGTATGAGAGTCAGTAAATTAAGCTAAACCATAATTGTATGAAATTCAAGTAATAATATATATATATATTATATATAATGTTTATATATATATAAATATTATATATACTATATATATTATATATATATATATAAATTATATATATATATATATAATTTCGAATATATATATATATATATATTCGAAATATATATTATATATATATATATATATATATATATATAATTCAATTTGTATGCATCATACATGTATACAAATATTTAATGTATAATGTATATACATGTATATATATATTTATATATGTATATACAATACTTTATATGTATATATATATATATATATAAAGTATTAAATAAATTTACAAATTGAGTCAACTAAATTATAACTGTTCAGTAGAATAAATATAGATAAATAAATTTCAAAAATCATTGAGTAAATTGTATATATACAAGTATACAATGTATATGCAAGTCAATTTAAATTCAATTTAATAAGAATACCAAAAAGAAATTCATGGATTGCTATGCATTCTAGTCATGAATTAATTTGCATACTTTGCAATATAGTTTACGCAAACATCGTAGCAAACTAATTTCCAAGTATTTGTTCATTCAATAAATAGCTTCAAATTCAGCTTAAGTAATTCAGAGTCAGGGCATCTCCGAAAAACGCAAACAAACTAAATTGCCTTTTTTTAATAAGGAATAATGTCAATTTGACTAAATCAAAATTTAGTTCAGCAATCAATTTAACGCGTATACATGTATATCAAACCCAAAGGATGTATTATTCTTCCGAATAGTGATTTATAAAGGTGAATCGATTTCTCTTGAATTCACTGTAGAATATTAAATTTACAATTTTGCACAGAAGATTTATGTAAGTGGTTTTATTCTCCATAACGAAAATTTTAAAATGTTTGTATTTTTGATCTTATTGCAGAAATTCTTTAGGTCGTTAATGTATTTTACTTGAGAGATTTTTAACCTCTAACGAAAATAAATAGTTAAAGCAACGATATATACTGTATATCTAGTACAACGAAATAAAACTCTGCCTTTATCTCATCTATAAAGGGTAGATGAATTACTTGATTAGGCGTACTTTTCTAATTAGGCATGCTAATAGACAATAGTACTAGTATTTATGCCAAAATAGTTTGCTTTTATGTAACAATCGTCATTAAAAATTATTTATTTATTACGGTATTTGACCTTATATAATTTTATAATAATTTTAATTAAGAAAAACTCTGTGGGTCATGTACTGAGAGGGAACGGTTTGCTGAAAGAGGTAATCGAGGGAAGAATGGATGGAAAAAGGTTAGAGGAAGACCGAGACTTGGGAAGTTGGATAATTCGATAGCGGCTTCATATGTTGATATGAAGAGAAAGGTAGAGGATAGAAATATATGAAGAAGTTATATGCCATGGACCTGCTAATAGGCAGTGCACTGAGAGAAATGATTTTATATTAATTGGATACCCTGATTTATTATTTCAGGGAAATTTTGGCAGATTTATACCATTTGTGATATTTGGCGTCATAGCAATGAGCGCAGCACTTCTCGTACTTCTGCTGCCTGAGACACTGGGAGAACATCTTACAGACACCGTCAAACAGGCTGAGAACAAGAACATGTTAGTACCGCAGAACTGGATACTACTACTACTTCCAAGTAGTAAAAATACATCTACTGTTCTATAATAGTAGTAACATTATTAATAATTATTTTCATAATAGTAGTGATAGTAGTAATAGTGGCAATAAATACAAAATAAGATATCTTCTTAAGATGTCTTATTTTAAGATATTAAGGAACTTTCTTAGAGGCGTCTAATTCAGCAGTTCTTCTTGTAGTGACTAAAGATGTGTTCAAGAGAGAATTCTCCAGAAAACAGGGTCAGTAACCGTGACGTCTCATACGGCACATTTGCCATTGCTCAAAGGCACTAAAGTCACGCCGTCAAGGCGTGCGCTTGCTTAAGATTTCGAAAAATTATATCATTTAAATAATGATGACGAGTTGCTCTACTTGTGTTTCGTTTGCATCAGAGCCCGTGAAGTCCTAAAACGTGGATTTCTTGTCCGCAGGGGCAAACGTAAGGCTCGCAAGTTATCAAATCTAAACGATAACTGGCAGACACTCGAATTGCCTAAGAATAGAGCGTAAGAATAGACCGTAAGAAGCCACAAGTAGAGCGTGAAGCCAGTCGCTGCTTTTATTATTATTTTTTATTATCATAATTTGAATTATAATAAATGTCAGTAGTAGGCCCAAGTTAATATTTCATCCGTTGATAACAATTATGCATTCTATGTTTTATGAAGGCTCTAGGTAAATGAAATTTGCAATTTTTGGCTGCTTAGGTTAATGAAATTAGAAAATATTTCCTTCTATATAATTTGACAAAAATGCAAGTTCACTAGTTATTTCGAAATAAGCCACAATTCTGAGAAATATTGTTTCTATATCTGCAGTGGCTTCCAGGCTTGCCAGGTGTTGAGCTTTAGAGCGCAGATTTACAGACAATTTATTTTTGTACTACGCTACTAATATTTTACATTAACCTAATCTTAATTGCTCCTTTTAAAAACATAGTAAAGACTCGTCTGCAGTGCTAAGTGTGTCAATATACGTGCATCGCATAAACTTCTGCAGCGGTTAGTTTCGGTGCTCGAGATACTTTTTAGCGTGTTTTGCTATTAGCTAAAGTTTAGATATGCGACCTAGATTTTTAAAAAATTCTTTATTTTCAGGCGTATGCCAAAGTAATAAATGCATTTATTAACTTTTATTTTATAAAATGATAATAAAATCCAAACTTGCTAAACATGAAAATGCTCAGTAATTCCTTATTTTGATTTTAATTATTTCACAGGTCCAATAGAGAAACTGATCAAACTAGATCTACTTTCACTGGATCTTCAATCAATTCAATCACTGGCACTCAAGGGACTTACACAGCACATCCTGTCGACTAGAGTAAAGCTACTTCCTGCCATTGGGCTTTATTCCTAATATCAATACTTAGATTATCTCACAATATTTGGAAATAATATGACTTCTAAGATGGTTTTCCATTGCGTCACTCAGTTATTGCTCATTATTATGTGCCCTGGATTCAATACGGGGAGTCATAATCGATCAATCAAATAATCATAAGATTAATCCTAAGATTATTCAAAGATTAATCGAAAGATTAATCGAAAAAACAATCGAAAGATTAATTATAAAATTAATCGAAAGATTAATCCAACGATTAATCGAAAGATCAATCGAAAGATCAATCAAAAGATTAATCGAAATATCAATTAAAGATTACTCGAAAGATTCCATTGATTAATCCTAAGACTAATCAAAAGATTAATCCTAAGAATTATCGAACGATTAATCGAACGATTAATCTGAAGAATAACTCTAAGATTGCTGGCTGATTGAGATATCTTTAGAGTAAGTTAGTGTGACAGTCACAATAGATAGCGAATAGTAAAGTATATTTAGATATGGGTCTGGCAGATACAGTTTTTCCTTTAGCTTTTCATTTCTCTTGTTATTGTTCTTTCTAAGAAAGAACTAACAAGAAATCTTTAAATGTAAAGTGTTATTCTTATGGAGACAGTAGTTTTGATTTATTTTATATGATTATAATCAAATAATTTTATTTTTGTTATGTCAAGTGCTAATTAGAATTATTTTCAAACGTCAGAAAGGGCATTCGGTTGGCGAGCGCCTAGGCTCTTGAAATTGCTACAAAAATTTAAACGAATGGAAAGTCTCAAATAGGGATTTGCTGGTGGTGTGTTTTAGGAGAGAGAGGATTTGAGACAGTCTATTTGTATCCCGACCCTAGTAAAGCTGGGATTCTTGAAGGAGGATGATGATTATGATATCAAAGTATTAATTAGCTGAATGAGTTGACAGTCAGCATGCCTGGTAAGCCGACGACTGAGGATTGGCATACAAACCACGTCGTCTCTGACAGTATCTTCATGCTAGAAACTGAAATAGATGTTAAATCTAGCTTCACTTAATTTCACAAAAGGCTAATTATGATAATAAATAAATGTTTAACGTCCTTTTCCTCATACAAGGATGATGTCAGGTACTTCATCCTTGTCATTATAAAAGAGAGAGAAAGGATAGACGTCCTATAATAATAATAACACACATTATAGTGAAATGATCAACTACGCTGATATCTATCACTTTTAATATCACATGTTATATCCGTTAGGTAATTTTGACCATTTTCCGTATAACCAGTCCAGTGAATGTCTGAGAATTTACTCTCAGATCGGCGCGGTGGGATTCGAACCCACGAGGGTTCAATTCACCTCAGGGTCTGTCATTTAAGACGTCATGACTTATCTACACCTCTAACCATTGCGCCATTGAGACATTCTAAATCTCTACAATAAGTATACTAAGAAATACTCGCAAAGCTTTGTTTTCTGCACATGTGCAGATGCAACAATTTTATTTGCGTGCAACTAAGTCAACAGTCTGCATAATTATATTTGACATCGTTGGTGGACCAGTTAAGTGGAATATTGTAGGAGAACTGAGTACAAGCATTGCGAACATGTATTGGTGATTTCTGTGTACACAGTAGCCTATATCCTCCGAGTGATAACAAAAGTAGTGTCACCTAATGCCTCCTATTCGTGCGGTCCGCTGAAAGCATTAACGTGGACATACACGATCAAATTTATCTGAACAGATATCTATTCAGATAAATTTGACAGAGCCCACACACGGTCAAATCTAACTGATAGATATCTGAACAGATATATGATAAGCTATCTGTTCAGATAAATTGGAATCGTCCATACACTCACATTTATCTCTTCAGATATCTGAACAGATAAGTTTGATGACAAAACTGATCGTGTATGGCCACTGTCAAGGTTTCGGAAATGACACTTTAATGAGAATCTTCAGTAATATTTTAATAATATATCCACGGTTTTGAAGATTTTGAAAGAAATAATTCAGAAATGGTGAAAAATATTAAGCATTCCTAGAAATGCAGACTAGAAAACTAAAAATAATCATAGTAATACATTATCATACTATAGCAAAATATTGTAAATTAACAAATTATGCATCTATTAAATAAATAAATATATTAAATATCATAATATTTTATTGGAGCTGGGAAAGGATGCGCATGTAGGAATGTAAACATAATAACAGCACGCTTGAGTAACGGCACGTCGTCAAAGTTTACAGCTGGTATTTCTTTCAATGCTCTCTGTGACTGGTACAGAATCGAAAATGCGAGCTTAGAGTGTCGAGCCCGGGCTTGAAAGTTAGAGTCGCTAAGAAAGATCAGAGCCGTCTAGAGGCGGGAGCGGCGGGACAGTTGCGCCTGGTACAACGAGCTAGTTTTACGTCTGTTATAGCACCTCAACTATGTTGTTAGTTATGTTGGGACTGGTAGTTCAAGTGGTTGTGGTAGTCTCAGGCATCTAAAACTCCTCCACGAGCTATTACGTCGTCTCTTCTTGCGAGGAATCAGACATTTGCTGGAGCCAATGTCGATGTCAGTAAGATATTCGACAGCGGGTTCAAATCCTGGCTCACCCACCACTGACATCGCTTTCGAGTTAGGAAACTGACGTTAACATTAGCTTTTTAAAATTCCTATTCCTATTTGGTTGGGCCGATAGCATATCGGTTAGTTTTCTGATTGCGGATTAGTGGACTGCTGTAGTCAAATGTTCGTACACTATTGGAATGATTTCGCGACAGGAAACTTCAGTTAATTTATGCTTTAATCTTCTGCTTTATTTTCTAAGCGCATGTTTTCAGAGGCAGCTTTGAGATTCAGAGATGCAAGTGTTCTGCAGCTTTGAGATACAGAACACGGAAGTTTTGGAAGTAGAGTCTTGGACGTAGAGTCTTGGACATAGAGTCTTGGACATAGAGTCTGGGACGTAGGGTCTTGGACGTAGTGTCTTGAACGTAGAGTCTTGGACATAGAGTCTTGGACGTAGGGTCTTGGACGTATAGTCTGGGACGTAGGGTCTTGGACGTAGAGTCTTGGACGTAGAGTCTGGGACGTAGGGTCTTGGACGTAGGGTCTTGGACGTAGAGTCTTGGACATAGAGTCTTGAACGTAGAGTCTGGGACGTAGTGTCTTGGACGTAGAGTCTTGGACATAGAGTCTTGGACGTAGGGTCTTGGACGTATAGTCTGGGACGTAGGGTCTTGGACGTAGAGTCTTGGACGTATGGAGTTCGTTCGCGGTTGTGCTCCTGGAAGAGCAAGAGCGCTATTATCGATTAATCAACAAATTCTGTAACTATTAACATCGACAAGTGTTCAAAGACTTGAAAGGAATTTCACAAATACTCAATCGATATCGATTGTTTGAACTATTCGTCATACATTCGAAGTAAAAGTAAACACTGTAGGCGATATTGTATGTAAGGGTGATATTAAGCAAACAAATAATATAAGTAGGCCTGACACAGTAATAAATTTTAAAGCATTTAGGTCAATCTCTCAAATTGATTAATTAGTGCTAAGTCTGAATTACCAATATTAATTTATTGCAAGTAGCTTAAGCAGCGGAGAATTTATGATGCAATTCTGTAAATTCAGCATATTATATTTACTTACGACATTTATAGGTTAAAATAAATAATAACACTAATAATAAGAATAACAATGCAGTCTGCTTCAGCAATTCTTTTAAGCAGCTAGATGGATGGCCTCGAGTAGCCGGGCAGCGATTTAGCACATATTTCCCGAATCGTTTTTATCAAACCCCGGGTTCTTTACAACAGTAATAATAAAAATATAAATAAATGAAATAAAAAAATTATTAATATTATTACTTTTTCTATTTGTAATTTGTCTATTTGTATTTGTCCCGGACACAAAACTACGAAAATTATTATTATCTTAATATAATAGATTAACAATATTAAAATTAATAAATTATGCTTACTGTATATTACAAAGTTCAATTTT
This sequence comes from Enchytraeus crypticus, assembly GCA_905160935.1. NCBI lineage: Eukaryota > Metazoa > Annelida > Clitellata > Enchytraeida > Enchytraeidae > Enchytraeus > Enchytraeus crypticus. The sequence continues at coordinate 470,446 of CAJHZI010000252.1, read as the reverse complement.
ATTATCACAAAAATGGGTATTCTATTAATAACATTAAATATTATTACTATTAAAATATAATTAATTAGAAATTATTTAAAGAGCTGAAGTTTGCTGAGACATATTGACTTAAGCGTTGAATGGAAAATGACGTCATTCTCGTCGTCGACTGTGCGCTACTGAAATATGTACCAAGTAGATATTTATCTGGGCCCAATCGTACTCTCTCTCTCTCTCTCTCTCTCTCTCTCTCTCTCTCTCTCACTCACTCTCTCTTTCTCTCTTTCTCTCTTTCTCTCTCTCTGTCTCTCGCTCTCTCTCTCTCTCTCTCTGTCTCTCGCTCACTCTCGCTCACTCTCTTTCTCTCGCTCTCTCGCTCTCTCACTCTCTCACTCACTCACACACACACACTCTCTCTCTCTCTCTCTCTCGCTATCTCTCTCACACAGGCACACACACATAACAACAGTAAAAACAAATTTGACAACAATTGAAGGGGTCGCCGTTATTGTTAAGTTAAAAATAATGAACGGAGAACGAAGTCGCCACGTGTTGTGAGAAGTCTTGAACTGCTACGCAACGCACGATTTGCGAGAGTTAAACCTTTTAACATGTCATGATATTCGTTATATTCAATTATTAATAAGTAACTATGAGCCCGACAATCCGACATGAAAAGTAATTTATAGTTCCCAAACGGTAAGGTTTCATATCTCTGGCCCTCGAATTAAATAGTCAGTTGTATTATATATATATACAAGTTTTTGTACACGTATTGGGTCTGGTTGCGAAGAGTAGAACCGCAGTGGACTGCACGAATCATAAAGGCGACGAAGAACTAAGAACAAGACAAGCGTCAGAAAGAGCATTCGGTTGGTGAGCCCTAGAATCCAGAAATTTGCTAAACAATTTTCTAGTCCGGACTCTTGCTAATCTGAGATTCAATGGAAGAAATTTTTTAAGTTAAAATACTGTTTTTGCATTGTCAATCCTAGTAGTTTAATTTTAAAAGCACAAAATTATCGTTTTCAACGTGTTTCTTTCTTATTAGAATATAAGAAATGGTAAAATGCTTTCCAGCGGTATGTAATCATCAGCTTCCATGGGGTAAATACCAATATTAATGTCAATTTAGGGAATATTTTATAATTTTTCTTAAATTTATCATTTCGTTCAATGCATTGTTTGTCAACAAACGACTATAAGCTGTAGCGTCGTCACATGAACGGTGATTTTATGACTTTAACACAGGATTAGTAACACCATTTTTTACCGAGTGGCGGCTAGATGGTCACTCAATTGGACAGAACTATTAGCATCATCGCCGGCTGTTGTTTTGAGTTAGTTTTTATTCTTTGAAGTTTTACTAAATTTTATTAGTTTCTTAGGAATTTTTTTAATGTTCGGGTAAAGGGTGGGGTTATTGTGGGGGATAGTTTAAAAGCTTAAATTAAAATTATAAATTCCCGCGATGATGTAAACAAGAGCCAGCGATGATGCAAATAGTTCTGTCCCCTTAAGTGACCATCTAACCGCAAGTTTTTTTTTACTGTGAGTGTTAGTATGTAAGTGTAATAAGATAAGCTAGCGCCACACTGGTCTTTATTTAGTATTCACACGCAACAACAGTTTTTATAGACTTCATATTTGATATGGGATAATGATTAAGTTTCGTGATAGATTTAAATAAAAATAAATAACGTGGCACTGACTGCTCTCGCTATTTCAACGCTATTCAGTTAAACAGAAATGAGGCATTTTTCGGTTGCAAAGCAAAACCTCAGATTTTTCTATGAATGATTGGCTATGTAGAACTATATGTATATTGGCTTATACCATGTGTTCGGATTCCCGAAGGTTGGGTGACTGCATTATCCCTTTGAGATTGTTTGAGTCACTTTTTCTTTTACCAAAGCAGAATAAAGTATAGACTGGTCCACAATATTTCGATGTGAGTTGTCTACAACCTCCCCATTCCCTCAAAATATTAAGTTGCACTGTTCTTATTCGCATAGGAAAGTATTTGCATTGAATAGGCCCTAGCAGATAGGCCTACGGTTGGCATAGGCTCTTTCAGGCACAATAGGCAAAGGCTCTTTCAGCCACAATAGGCATAGGCTCTGGCAGGCACGGTGAGTAAAGTTGAGAGGATCGTAACTGGCTGAGGCTTGAAAGAGCATTGTATTGTATATTGTGTTGAATATTGCAGTGATGGTAATAAAACTTCACAAGACGTAACTGTATATAATATTCGTAATATATACAGTACGGAGCAAGTCATAGTATCTAGTCGCCTTGATTCAATTCCTTCGTACTGGATACTTTCAAAAAAGTTACAGCTAAAGTCAAGTTTAAGGTCAAGTTCTTTCTAGGTAGCAAGTTAGTGATTAATAAGTCAGCGTCAGTGAGTAGTCGGTAAGTCATTGACTAGTGAGTCAGTCAGTGACTAGTCTGTCAGTCAGTGACTAGTCGGTCAGTCCAATTATTTGTGTGGTAGAACAACCTCAGAATTTTTTAAGTCTTATGCCTATAAGTATGTCAATTCTAGGAACCAAATACCTCCTGATATCCGCAGTTTGAGGTCTCTAACTGAATTCACCAAACGTTACAAATGTATATTGTTTGATGGCTTGTAAATGTCTATATTTTCGTTTTTGTGTAAATGTTCAGATAGAATTGTGACTTAGCTAACTGCTTTGTAATAAGATTAATTTGTAATTTATTTTCCTTTCTTTTAGTTTGTTCATTAATTCTGAGTTAAATTTTTATTTCGATTGATTTTGCATTATACATGTATATGTCATTAATGAGTTATAGACGGTGGTCAGCTAGATAAGATGTGTATCATCTTCCCTAGGTGACGGCCGTCGTTCTGGTGTTTATAGACTGTTTGACACACTGTGTTCCTGGGAATTTTTAAACTTTATTTCATTTAAATGTTTATTTCTGTTTGCATTTGTCAGTGATTTGGTGTTGATGCTGAAATAAACAAATCTTCTTCTTCTTCGTCTTCTTCAGTCATTGACTAGTCAGTCAGTCAGTGATTAGTCTGTCAGTCAATGACTAGTCAGTCAGTGACTAGTCAGTCAGTCAAATAGTAGTGACTAGTCGGTCAGAATAATAATCGGTCTAATAGAGTGACTAGTCGGTCAGTCAGTGACTGGTCAGTCAATCAGTGACTAGTCAGTCAGTCAGTCAGAGAGAGAGTGAGAGAGAGAGAAAGAGAGAGAGCACAACTGGGCCCGAGAGAGAGTATTGAGAGAGAAAGATTGACAGAGAGAGACAAAGTTACATGTATTATATAGGCTACTGCATATTGATATGTAATATTGATTATGCGGGACTAATGCTATAACGTGCTAAAATTGCTAATTCTATAGCTTGTTACTGCTACAATTTGATAATGCTAAAACTCAACTAAGGCACAAAGTTGAATATTCAGCGAATGAATTTTCTTTGTACTATGTGATTAATACTGAGATGATATTATACTCTTTCAAAAAAACAGGAACATTTTACCAAATGATATTGAATTTAGATTTGAAAGTGCATTTCTTACTTAAAAATAATTACCAAGTACATTACTACCTTTTTGCAACATAAATGATACTTTTATGGTATGATAGTTTCTATTTATAGTAGTTACATGGGCCGGCTTCATGTACAAACATAAAATTTCATTAGTTTAGATTAAAAAAGGTATGTTATAATTCCAAAAATTGAAATTAACTCTCAATTGGACTGTAGATTAATCTCCTTGCGCATTTATTGCAGATGCCTCGTAAATGGATCAAGTTTAGTATATCTATTGCAATTTGACGAGTGCTAAAGTTACAAAAAAGCAAAAAGTCATTCGATGGATATAAACTCTTATAATGCGAGCACGAGAAATCATTCTGCTTATACCAACATTGCTGGAAGTGTTCAGTCTAAATGCGGTCCAATGTAAGCCTAATCACAGCATCCTGAGCTCTAGTAAATTACGTTCTATTGCCGAGAATGAAAGACTGGATAACATTGTGCAGGATAACTCACTTTCAGTTCAGCGACAGAAGCGTCAGGTAACAGAAATGGATGAGACATCCATATTGCTAGAGTTAAATGAAATTCGCAGAGAATACAATGCCTCCAACACACAATACGTGGTATGCTTAGTAATTATTATTTATTTATTTAAAACTAATTGTTTAAGATTAATTTTTATTTTGTTATAGGGTCGATATTGTTCTGTAAATGTGCATTATATTATATCTTTAGAGTTACGTTTAGTTATATTACTAGAAATATGAAATATTTAATTGTAATCATTTAATTTTAATAGACCTGCCGTTAGGCAGTGCACTAGAAGGGGAAGAAAAATTTTTAATTTGAAGCTATTTTGAATTCGTAGCTATCTCCCAGCTGTTACGTTATGAAACTACACAGAAAAAAATTATTATTCTACCAATTGCCATAATTAAATAATTAATTGATGATTTCTAACTTAGCTGATAATTTGTGAATTAATTTTAATTAATTTTTTTAATCAACGAGTGTTAGTTGCGCAGTATTAATAAATGTCAGGTTACAGCCTTTAGCAAGTTGTCTTAAATACAAATATTTTTAAGAATATAATATTATTACAATATTTTATAATAATATTTTAATATTTATTTTATAAGAGCTAGGCAGACTTGAAATCCTCTAGATCTACACACATTTCAGCTGAAAAAACTTTTTGAGCAAATCTAACTAATAACAACAACAATTAGAGTGCTACAGTCATCAATGGCAACATCGAGCACTATAGTGATAAAATCAAGCCGGCGAGCAAAAAGAAGGTCCAAAAACGGTGCAAATTGTTCAAATAATATCCTAACCGATACACAATCCAGTGGAAGTTTTTAACAAAATAATTAATCCTTAATTAAAATTAAAAAAACATAAGCACTTCCTAGTCAAATGATGCAACATTTCTGGCACTATCATCATGGATGGCATTAAATGTATATTTACTCCATTGATATATTATTTACTATATCCCCGTGTTGTGTCCGTGTTGCTTGAAGAATAGAATAACCGTGTAAATATGCACGTGTCGTAGAAGACGACATAAAAACTATATCTAAACCAACGTCAGAAAGGGCATTCAGTTGGTGAGAGTCTGGGCTCCAGAAATTGCTACAAAAACTTAAACGAATGGATAATCTTTAGAGGACTGGAGAAAGTCTATTCGCATCCCGATCCTGGTGAAACTTGGATTTAAGGGAAGATGATGATGATGATATAATATTTACTATGAAGCCTGTGATGTTTCATGCACAGATGTGGGACAATCAGTTGGAGAGTTTCGCAACAATGTGGTCTAGAGTGTGTGATAAGAAGACTCCAGTTTCTAAATCATCTTACGTCAATCAGACATTGATAGCTAGCTACGTCAATAACGATCTTCCTCTCTCAATCGCCGTTCTACTCAACCAGAGCTCAAGCCGCACTGAGGTTGGCTTACCTTTATAATGTATTATATTGTAGATTGCCATTAGTTTCAGTTTATTAATTTTGTTTACAACTTTTCAGTAATGATGTGTCCTACTCTATTTCAACAAGGCCTGTAATATCTACAGAAGCCTATCAGTTATTCAATATAGGCCTACCTGTACACTTCAATTAAATCTTTATCAAGTGGCCAGCCTACTTTGTCAACTGCATTTGAATGAGCAACAATTTTCTTACTTAGTAACTCTTAAGTGCGATACTAACGGTTGTACTACATAACGAATATCTGGATATGGAGACTGCTATATTAATTCTGAGAGCCATCTCAGTTGTTATTCCTAAGTGATAAATATAAAAGGTGAAGTTGTAGTAAAATGAAGACGATAGTAAACATGTAAAGAATGTATTAATAGCGTAGGGGCAACGTCATGAAATTTTAAATGACAGATCCTGAGGTGAATTGAACCCTCGTAGGTTCGAATTCCAGCCGCGCTGATCCAAGAGTAAAATCTCGGACATTCACTGGACTGGTTGTACAGAAAATGGGTCTAAATTGCCTAACGGTGTAAACATGTGGTATTAAAAGGTGATAGATATCAACGCAGTTGATTATTTCACTATAATGCGTGTTTACTTTTTTGTTTTTGATATATTACCACAGCTGCTGTACGCTAATCTCTACGCCATTGGTTGCACGAGGTACTACTGTTCGGTGTTGTTCGATTCTGGTAGCGACACCCAGCAGAATGTCACGATACACGCCTGCATCGTGGGGTTTAAAAGGTTTGTTGACTGTATATATTTTTCCTATATACTGTACATATATCCTTTGAGTTTAATGCCAAGTTCGGGTTTTAACGTCAAGTTCAGAAACCCGAAGGGCTTCTCTTCAACACGTAGAAACCCGATCATCGCCGTGATTCAAATAAACGACCAACTAAAGCAACAGTCAGACTTGACTGAGTGATGATCCGGTTATCAATGAGAAGTACATACCAAATACATTCAAATAGCTAAGATGCAGTTTCTACAGCCTAGGTATTCATTTCTAATCTGATATATCGATGACACTATGCTTAGTAGGAGCTGCTGCCTTATGAGAGACATTGACGGAGACATATTCATGTGCGAATGTGTCTTCATGTCGTACGTTATAACATAAAAGAGACAATTACTATATCAACGATAAGCTAATTATTGAAATCTAAATATACTTAAGTGTATTCATTGTAGCCAATAGGAGTCGTTTTATCAGGGTCTTATAAGAACATATACGAGTAAACCAGTTAGCCTAGTTTAAAATAACTAAAACTAGTATAAACTAAGAAAACAATAACAAAACTCTTACTTTTTATTGCTCAACATCGTTGCCTGAACCAAACCGGATTTATGTTACCCACCTCTTCTTCGAGAAGCCACAATAGACTACATAACTTTACGACTTATTTTACCTGATTTTATAACATCTGAATTTTACTACATTTTACTATTAAGTCGTCTTTTTTTATAGTTTACCCTGTTAAATCGAACAACCGTCCTGCGGATTGTATCTTGATGTACATATCATGACAAACTAGTTCACTTAATTAAATATCTTCTGAAATAAATACTTTGAATTCACTTACAAATCCTGAAACTTAACGGCCTAGTGTATAAATGACCGTTGGGGTTAACGAACTGTTTTTTCTCATATCGTTTATTTGTTCACCACAGCACAGAAAACTTATAATGGAAAAGATGTAAATAATCCTTCATAAAAATGATTAGCACTGAATAGGAATAAATAGTGAAGATCACTTTGATGATTTGAAGATGAAATGACACATACGGCTAAAGCCAAGTTTAGCGTCAGTTTCTTGTTTGATAACATGTCATTAACGGGAAGAGCACTGGATTTTAACCCTGCAACTACAGATCCGTTGTCGTATAAGCCACCGGCTCAGTCCATGCACAGTGCACTGCGTAGTAATAATGATTGAATCATTGAATAGACTGCTGTCAGAATTGGGCCTGTGCTCAATTTTACAAGGAAATAGTCTGTTTGTTAAGAATTTCGCAATGTTTTGATAACTAACTTGAGCCCACTATCAGTTGAGTCACGGGAGTGCATTGAAGATTTTTCAGCATCAGAATATTGTTTCTTCTATTCAATGCAGACTTAAAAAAAGTTTAAAGTGAATTGAAATATCCGTTTAAGCATAATATGACCATAAACCATTATGGCTATAAGCCATACTTGCACACATGTAAATATAAAGGAATAGAACTAATTCTATTTATTTTAACTCATTATTACTATTTATTAGTCTTTCTTTGTTAGCAATAGAAACCGAAAACACTGTTGTCTATTAGTCATCGAAAAACTTGTGTTATTACGGAGCTATGCAGTGCATGGATTAACAGACGTCATTTATTTGCTAAGCTAGGCTAGTTTCATATTCTCTTTAAAGACTCATTCAATAGGCAGGATCCTTTGCATTTACTCTTCAATAATATGGCATTTTTGAAGTGATTTGCCAGAATCGTCTTATAATAATAGTGTTAAAGCACTGCGGCGATATGTTAGTGAATTGCACGAATATAATTCTAATACGTCGAGAGAGCTAATGCACCGAACCGTGACTAGCCGTGTGTATCCTGGTACACCTTCGCTCTCACTCACTTTCAGTTCAAGGCTAATATAGGTACCGTCATATGAATAAGAGCATGTGCTAAGTCATTGAATGGCCTAGCTTAAAGACCCACATCTAGTACTAGAAATTATATTTTAAATAATTTAATGCTGATGTTTTACGTGTGCATTGACCGAACCAGTTAGAAATAAACGAAATCTATACTGCGACAGTCTCAGAAGGTGAGTCAGTTGTCATTGGGAAGCCAATGTAAAGCTAGCGCCGTGTCGGTGTATGTTTTGTTCGGCTGTTACATATGGGACTTACCGCATGTGTTTACAAAGTTGACTTCTTTAGTTGTTGTTTTTGTGATTTTGGCTATTTTTCCCTTCTCTTCCTGATTATAAGTCATAATTGTCTTCTCGTAGAGCATAGTACATCTAGCACGGATTTAAGGATAATATTCCAGGGCCTCATTATAATATTGAATTATAAGTGCGGAATTTAAGTGTTGAAAGTAAAGATTTCATTCTCATTTCCTCGCTCAAGGATGCGAGGAAATGAGAATTAAATCTTTACTTTCAACAATTTATTCAGGAACGTGCTGTGGTCCGTGGAATAAAAACCTTAATGAGAATAATCTATTGCTTTGTACTATATTCGGTAATAAAGCAAACACGATTTTAAATATGTATTTTGGACCTTTCGCAGAACGCTAAAAAGAAAAGCAAGAAAGTTAATCATATAGCTTTCAATATACAATATTTACTAATTTTTAGCTTACAATATAATGATATTTGGTGATTTAAAATAGAATAGGCCCGCGTACTGTAGTCTTTAGAAACAATTAATTTGGCTTCATGGCAATAGCAAACGAAAGCCATAACATAGTCAGGTAAACCATAACATGACAAAGAAAAATTAAGCTAATGTAAAGCTAATGTTAACGTTAGTTTCCTCGCTCGAAAGCGATGTCAGTGACGGGAGAGCCCAGGATTTGAACCCCGCACATACTGATCCGCGGTCAAATACCTTCCCGACATCGCCACTAGCTCCAACCAAAACCATACCATAACCACAAAACCTGAATATAACCACGTAACATATAACATAACCTCGAAAATCATAACATGACTATGTCCATGTAACCTATAAAGTGTCTACGAAAATAATAACGCATCAAGGAAACATTAGCATAACCATGCAACTAATAACATAACCGTAAAAGTCATTATAACCATGAAAACCCCAAATCGATCAGTCTGTCAAACCGTCACTCAGGACATTATTCAACTGTCGTGACTCATAATCGTCATCTACCTACGCAGTGATATGCTTGTACTGAATGAGTCACAGAGTGAACCTTTGTGAAGTTTATTCCTCCTTCCCTAACGTAGGATTATACTGTAGTTATGTAGTAGACAATAGCTACGTAAGCTGCTGTCTTTATACATTTACAAATTGGACTGAAAATTGGCTTATGAAAAGGATAGTTTTTATTGGCTATTTAACAATTTCTATACTTTAAATTCTGTATATATAAAAATATCATAGCTCTTTAACATATTTTTCAATAATTGCATATATATAAATATATATATATATATATATATATATATATATATATATATATATATTATGCCTGAATAATTTCTGTTAATATATCCATAAATAGTTAATTATTTCGATTAATTATGTGTACATGTATAATGTTATATAAAATTTTTTTTATTCAGTGAGCCAGTTGAGATGAGATTTGACTCCGGACCCTGCACTCAATGTCCATCCTCGCATCCCAAGTGCCGTGCTGATCTCTGTGCAGGTATGAACATTTTAGTGCCCCTCTCTCTCTTCAGTGTTCAGCCTAATGGCAGGTCCACTGTATATATTCTTAAACAGAAACAGCTTCACAAACAATAAAAAGCACTCCATAACTCAATAAGTTAATCCCTTCTAACAAGGCAATGCCACACCTTATATAGCCTATAGCTGGAGAAAAATATGGTTTCTGATGTGGTTTTCCGTTGCCTTCCTCAGTTCTATCTGCGTGTCATCTTATTGTTATCTTCTTCTATCTCAGTTTCTTAGTGTCGCAATATAAATACCGTACATAAATAATTAAATAAATACCACTCTATAAATGCGTGAACTGACAGGAGTCAACAATCCCAAGTCCGCGAGTTGTTCCGCTAAATCTGTAGGAATACTGTATTTAGTCAACTTATTCAAATAAAATTTAAATGATGAAAATAATTAGCAAAGTTTAGTTAATAAATAAACGAATAACAAGTTTAATAGGTGAGCTCTGTTAGAGTCTGACCAATATAACCATTAGTTACAATGTACACAATTAGCATCAACTTTCGTTCATGGCAACATAGAGTACTTTTTAGCCTAAGTTAATCAGATGAATGAGTATAAAATGGTCGATTAAACGGTGAAAATAAGCGCCATTGAACTAGTATAATGTGGCAGGGGCACTAAAAGATAGGAGGCCTAGTCATTCGATGAAATCCATTCACGTGCATAGTCTAAAAAGGTCTAAAATTATTAACTGTGTATGTAGGTGCTCTGAGTAAAGTGGAGCATGGTATAGCAAATAAAAAGGACTACGAATATACATGGCAGAGAATTCCAGATTTTTCCGAGGAGGATGCTGGCAAGAAACGTAAAATAGCTTTCATCGTTAAATATGCTAGATCTCTCTGGAGGAACTAACAAATGTGACCTTACGACAGCAGGCTGATTCATTCTTATCAAATAAAACATAAAACAGTGTAGGTTTTTATTATTATTATTTTCATTAGTCTCTAGCAAAGTAGACCAATATTTGCAATTTGTTAGTAATTTAATTTTGCAATATGTTTATTAGAAAGAACGCCGACAGATCTAGATATAGACAATTTGTCTACATCTTGGTATCCTATTGAAGGAGCGGGGACAGGAAACTTTGGATATGGGTTCGATGAGTCGACAACTGCCAAAGCACCTACTAGTGAAGTACCTCAAATTATGCCAGGACCTAATAGTTCGTCAACTCCTGATAAATCTGGACCTAATACTACATTAACTCAGGATAAATCAGTCCCTGATTTTACGTCAATTCCGGAGAAATCAGGCGCTCTTACAACGCCATCTCCGATGATGTCAAGACGCACTAGTACATCGTCTTCAGATAGCCCGGGATTTTCTACTACACCAATTCACGAAATTGCGGGGCTTCCAACAACGGCATCTTCAGATAGAGGTAAGAAATTGTTGAAAATCTATCAGCCTCAAATCAGTCTAGATACGCGCACACACCTTTGAGAAACCTAATCTTTAGTGTTAGTTCTTCGTATTAATTACCTCCACGGCAAGATTGTGTGCCCTTAACCCGTAGTCTTACAAAGCTCGAGATAAATTAATATGGATGAGATAGAGAGAAATAGGCTTTATTTCATTCTATTTCAACTCATCTACACGGATAATGCAAACAACAAATAATAATCGAAATAAAGCAATGAAATGTACACCGTCTCATTATGTTGATATAACGACCATCAAGATTATTCGTATTTGCACTTTTCAAGGTATTCCAGTTTATATATTCCTTTCTTTATTAGTCAAAAACAGACATGATCATGATGCACCACATATATACACACACACATACACATAAGATCATAGAACAATCAAAATAAATTATAAGAAACTTAACATTGAACTTCATACTAATTTCAGAACTAGCATTAAACGCTTCGTAAATTAAATACCCGCTTCTACCATTAAACACTGTTTGTACCTTTAGTGTACAAATATTTCTGTACAAAACTGTTCAGGTTTCAACACTCCCGTCCCAACCAATGCACAGAACGCAGTGGAAGCCTCAACACCCGCCCCGCCCTCTACAGGAAGCTCCACAACTATCTGTGCTGGAGAACTGAAGTCCAGCTGCGAGATTGAAAAGAACGGTAAACTACCTGAATTTCATTGAAAATCGTTATATTGTATAATTATATATAATTATACATTATGTAATTATATCTTTATGTATTTTTTCTTTTATGCTACAGTTTTTCACCATATTCAAATATATAATTACAAAGTCTATTACTGCAGTTTTTCTCTCATAAGGGTTAGAAGTGGTTCAGAAATGACCATCCTACGCCATCTCGCTATGGAGCGAACGATATACATGTAGTATCATTACTTAACTCATGATGCATTGTATACAAATATTTACCATTGTTATCGTTATCTACCATTGTAATCATTCCCAATTGTCAATTCATTGAAATACCAATCTTCCAATTATGATGCAACCATTTATAAAACTTACAAAATCATTCAATTGTAACAATTTCCTTCTGGTGTTTTAAAGAGAAAGATTCAGATATCAGAACGACGATGGGTATTGCATTTGGCGTCATCGGGGGCGCAATAGCTGCATTTATCTTTGTCGCCATCCTGGTTATACTGGTCTATCAGATCTCAGTGTACACGAGGTAGGCACAACTAACACTTGCGGTGGTTTATTTACGATATTACTTATACGAGAACTACAATTAATCTGATAGGATATGTGATCAGTCAAATCTGACGGTGAGTGGGTCATTTAATGATGACCGATACCGGCGATACGTAGTAGTTGACGGCTTTAATAGAAACACATTTATAAATTCTAAACTGCAAAGAACTCATGATTGTTAAATGTAATTATTGGCAATTTATTATTTATTTGATACAATAATTTGATATATATTGACATACGCTAACGGGTTATTTTTCTGACAAATATTTGGACCATCGGATTGAATTAACTAGCACATATGACAGAAAGGTTAACTGCCCTTGGTATTCTATTGCATCGTCGCAGTTTAGTAGCACAAATGCAACAATCTAACTGTGTACCACTTATCAATGCTTATTGTGATCACGTTTTAAACCTTTCCAAGTATTATTATCAAGTCTTAGGTAAATAAGTATTTTAATTTAATTTAATTAAAATTATAATAACAAACTGGTCGCGATAAATTTTAATTTTATATCTCGAATTTCCTATCTAATCTATTTGAAATCTGTAATTCATTTTTTATTTATGAAGTTTTGGTTCATGTTCATTTTCCAGAAGGAAGACATTGGAGAGGAGAAGGTCCCAGGGAGCATCCAGTCCTCAAAGAGAGGATTCATTCCGGGCCGGTAGCGTCTACTCCTCCCCTTATCGCATTAACACGTTCCACAGCATCCGACCCCCTCCCTATTCAACTGTCAATCATTTTCAAATATCCCCGCCACCGTCTTACTCTGATATATTTTCTCATACGCCAAGATTAAATGAACATCGTAGAAATTTAAATTATAATAGCACAAGATTTTCACTTGAAGATGATGATGATTTAGAACAAACAGTAAGCCGGTCAGATATTGCCAGAAATAGTCGAGCGTCGAGTCAGAGACGAAGTAGACTGGAAATGATTTCACTTAACAATGATAACTCTACTCAAGATAATTTCAATAATGATGAATCAATTGTTCAAACTACAAACGACGTACTATCAAGACCTGAAGAATCACCTCCTGAATATAACAATTCTATCTCAAATAATCTAGTAAGAAATGACTGTGAAATAAGTTCGACATCAAATAACGATCATATAAGCTCAGAAGAATCTCAACCAGTTCGTCGCGAGCACTCGAATAGTTATTTATTGTCAAACACTACAGTGGACGCAACGTCAACAGTTCCATATCAGATAGTAAATGATACAGCTGTGACTGATGGGGCGGAGTCCTCTATGATTGACAGGAGGGAGGAAGTGTCTCGGGTGGCAGATGATACAGGATCCTCTATGGTTGACAGTAGAGGGGAGTTGTCTCGAGTGGCAGATGATACAGGATCCTCTATGATTGACAGGAGGGAGGAGGTGTCTCGAGTGGCAGATGATTCAGGATCCTCAATGATTGACAGGAGGGAGGAGGAGCCTCGAATGGCAGATGATACAGGATCCTCTATGATTGACAGTAGGGAGGAGTTGTCTCGAATGAGGAGTGAAGAGTCCATCAGTATTAGCGAGAACTGTGAACAGGAAATAAAAAGTATTAATTCAAATGTTGAACCGCTAAGCGATGCAGCCGAAGGATTGTCACAGAGTTAATAAGCTTCACATGGACTTAGATGCAAGTATTGCTAATCTCAATAGAAATAATGGGTCAGTTGTCGTGGACTATGAACAGTTGTTATTCTGAGGCTGTGAGCATAGACTTCAGCAGAGTTATTAAATTAACCTTAAGGAAAGATAAATTAGCTAAGGATAATTGCTCAATTAATTATGGGTTGCTCAACTAATTAAGGATTTCTCAATTAATTGATGGTTGCACAATTAATTGATGGTTGCTCAACAATTGGTGGTTTCTCAATTAATTATAATCAGTGATTGCTCAATGTAGCTCGTTGTAATAGGTAATCGGACTAGTTTATGGTTAGAAATAATGGTTTCAGTTTCAAAAACATGTTAGAACTTGTACGAGAGCGTATCGACGAACGAGGAAACTGATCCTCGTATATATATAAGTGGTACTGTAGTACTGATACTCGACCGCGGATCAGTAGATGCCGTGTTCAGATCCTGGGCTCTCCCGTCACTGACTGCGCTTTCGAGTGAGGAAACTGACGTTAACCGTAGCTTTACCAGCTTTTAGTGATCCTGCACTACTCAAAGTATAGGTTAGAGTTCCAGTGTTAGCCGATGTTATAAAAACTTTCGTAACTTAACCTAAGACTTAATATAGCACCTTGGTTTTTCTAATGTACGAATATAAGTATTTTTTATAATTGGTGAATAGTGATACTTATGCTTGAGCTTATACAGCTGACGTTTGTCTCAGTTGTTATTGTTGTTCACATTCAGGTCTATTACGTTAATTTATTCGTTTAGTCGTTTGTTTTTCTGCCAAGTCTTTCAGTCTTTCATACTGCTTAAAAATTAATTTTATTATTAAATTTACGCCGTTATGAACATAGAGTAGTAAAGACTTATCTCTACTAGTTCTTTATGTATGATATTGTTTAGAACGATTAAATATTGCACATCATTGTTTCAACTTTTAAGTTGCGTGAAGTTCTAGCAATTCATGTGATAATAATACCCGGTGACTATCACTAAATATCTTTGTTTTAGACTCTATTTATAATATCTGAGAAGTGAAACATTGGTGATATAAAATAATGTAATACTACATGTAAAGTTGTAGACTTTAAGACTTCCGATTTCGATTTGAAAATATTCTGGAATCGTTTGATATGCCATCCTGTTCACTAGTGAATAAAGATCTAGGTCTATACGTAAATAATCTGCCATATCAAAGAACTTTTTAAACGTAGATTCGGCATCAGTAGTCTCCTTATCAAAGTTATCTGAGAATCTACATAGAGTCTAAACAGAATGGGACTGATGACATCTATCCTCTCAAACTATTGCCCCCTTAATTAGGACTTGATATCTATGGACTACTGACGGCCTATGCTACTATAGTGTAGTTACAGAACCTGATGTTTCTGCAAAGATTAATCCTTTTCTTTTAACAAAACCTAAATTTAACGTCAGTTTCCTGCTCGAATAGCTATAGCCTACATGTAGGCCCATGTATTGAAAACACATCTCTTAAATTAAGCACTTAAATTAAGTGCGATTGGCACAATTTGCCGCTGAATTACGTTGCTCTGAGAATTGTAAGACGTTATCAACAAATACACCTAGATCTTTTTCTGTAATATAGATGACTGCAGAGCAAAACCTAGGCCTATATAATGATTACATTTATTAGTGTGACCTACAGGAATAACTGAACATTGAAATTAATCTGCCAATTTGTTGCCTATATTATACATGCATAATAAAATTGGACCTAAATTTTGTGCATGGTACCCACTATAGTTTAGTGACACTAAAAAGTAAAGCAGTCATGCATTATAGTGAGGTGAAATGATTACCTGTGTTGATATCTATCACTTTTAATACCACATATTTAAACCGTGAGGGAATTTAGACTATTTTCCGTGTAACCAGTCCAGTGAATGTCCGAGATATAACTCTCAGATTAGCGCGGCTGGGATTCGAACCCACGAGGGTTCGATTCACCACAGGATCTGCCACTACGCAAATCTGTATGAGTCCTGTTGTGAAATGCAAACTTTTTGTATCTTGCAGGCCTGCAGCTAGCTTTATCCATAATCTAATCCAATGCCAAACAGAGCCATGGATGAGTTTCCAGTTTACAAGACAATCTCTTATAAGCTTATAGCATTTTGTCAATTAAATGCCTTAGTAAATTCCGACTAAAACCATTCGATTTTCAAAATTGTTCGTTTGCTTGACTAAATAAATATTTAATCTATTCAGAGATAGGATGGTGGATAAGATATAGTTAGGGAATATGGTAGGATTATTCGATTAGGATTGAGTTAAATCTAGGAGATCCGAGATTTTAAGGACAGATGAAGATAACAAATCTTGTTGTTGTCAAATCAGGCCGGAGTCTAATGATGCAAACGGTGCCTTCTAAGTGCCACACAACACAAATATTTTCACATCAATCCTAACCCTTAATTCCCTCACCATAATCCTTACACTAATCTTAAACTTAGTGTTGTACCAATTGACAGGGGCGGATCCAGGAATTTTTTAAGGGGGGGCCCGAAAAATTTCTTAAAGTACATTTTTTGCTTACGCCCCGCCTTCTTCGGGACATGTGACGCAACCAGACAAATTTCTGTAGGGGGGTTGGGCTCAAAATTTATTCACTACTGAATTCGGCTCAAAGAGTGAGTGTATCCCCGTAACTTATCCCCCCCCCCCGCTTATACCCGTACTAAAGTCAGGGGAATACCTAAGATCCTACATTTGTTTTGGAAAAAGTAGGTTAATTTTGTCACCTCTGAAGAAACTCTGAAGATCTCGACGAATTGCAAAAGTGACCTAATTTTGGTGGTGGTGAGGGGGACTTAACCCCTCCCATCTAAGGCTGTTTGCACCACTGCTACGGGACAGAGTTCACATTTTTACTTAACACCCTTTTTTCCTCCAATGCATAGGTTCAAGTGAAAATTGAGAGTTAGTGAAACGGTCACCATTTTTTGGACCTCCTTGCATTATACAGGACTCCTATTGTATATCCTAGAAAAATCGAGCTATTGGAAATGAGTTCCCTGTCGTACCACCCCCTCCCCTCCCCCGGCCCCCCTAATCGCTGCCATTACTAACATATTTACACATCGAAATTGCTTTAGAAACAATGAAACTGTATACCCTGTCATACCCTTCACCCCGGGCCCCCTAACCACTGCAATTACTAAAATATTTACACATCGAAATTGCCTTAGAGACAATGAAACTATACCCTGTCATACCCTCCACTCCGGGCCCCCCCCCCCTAACCACTGCATTATTAACATATTTACGCATCGAAATTGCCTTAGAAACAATGAAACTGTACCCTGTCATACCCTCCACTCCGGCTCCCCCTAACCACTGCATTATTAACATATTTACGCATCGAAATTGCCTTAAAAACAATGAAACTATACCCTGTCATACCCTCCACTCCGCCTCCCCCCTCCCCCCTAACCACTGCCATTACTAACATATTTACACATCGAAATTGTCTTAGAAACAATGAAAATATAGTTTAAATTTTTTATCGGCGGACCTAAGGGGGGGGGCCGGGCCCCCTGGGCCCCCCTGGATCCGCCACTGCCAATTGACTTTTTATGGAAGAAATAATTGGAATTTATGCAAATTTACAAATTTTTCAAAAATTAATTTAGCATGGGTGTCGTTGTTTTGTTTACATTTAAATTTGTTTATATTTACATTGACTGAAACGATGGAAAATTTTAATTAGTATCAGGATTAATCTTATTGGGTGTTTATCTTTGGATTAGTATTTTTGGTTTTTAGTTACATTTGTAGTAAATATTGTCATGGACAACAGTAGCACTCTAATTGTATTGTACTGGTAGGCCTATGGGCTTATTACCTTTTAGCATTTTTAAATATTTAATTTTTGATAAGCGACTTACTGTAAGAACTTTAAGGGAATGACTGTTAATTTTACCAATTCATTTCTGCCAATTAGTTTATCTCAGTGCACGGTCATGAATTGCTGCTGTAATATGACGGCCTTCTTAACCTGTTTGTTTACATTTTACTTCATAATAAGTTTTTAGATAAAAATAAGTATTTAGAGAGCTTCACTTCTCTGGGTTCAAATTGTGAAAAAGGAGCTCATGTGAATGTTTTACATCTTTCTCAAACCAGTCTAAGGAAGTATCTGAATGAAGGAAGTTCGATATTATTAGCTAATAAAATAGAAATTAATATTGTTATTTGTTCTAATCAATTTGTTCTAAACCTGTTGACAGGATCGTAAGAACATTGAATAATGTAAAGCTTTATCCGTTCTGTCGGATTACAATATTCCGATGTCATTTGCTAGTTAACAAAATTTGTGCATCGTCAGCAAAAAATTTGGAATGGCTGCTGCGTCTTTCTTTCGTAGAATCAGTCAACTTGGAATGGGTCTTATAGCCACTGGAGCTGTAGCCAGTACTGCTTTATACAACGGTTTGTCTATCTTATCATTTACAATTAATGATACAAATGATATAATGTTGATTTATTGAAATAAATTTTATAAATATAAGGTTGTGAAAAAGAGTTAATTCATGAGCTGAGAATTTATGTCAATAGCTAATGGCTTATTTAGGCCTACTTCTTTCACCAACCTTTGTTCATTAGTTTTTAGTTAATTAGGCGATTTAGTCTAAAGTTCTGTTTGAGAAATTAGCTTTCTCATATTACATTCATACTCATACATGAATAATACATACAGAACTCATACATTGAGTTCTCTTTTTATTTTCACACAATTTCCATTGTGGGACCTAACTCCAAGTTTTTCAAAGATGAATTTGGATAATAAGCTCGTATAATTCTAAGAGAATATAGAATCTAAGGACTGTGCAATAAGTGTGCAGTATGTCAACAAATTAAGTTACCGAGTTCAAGTTCTGTTAAATTTCAATTATTTAACTTAGAAACATTCTTTGAGGAAGAGCTGTTTGAAAGCATCAAGAAGACTAGCAATACCAATTTCTAAATTTATTTTATTAGCTTTGCTGAGCTACCAAATAAATTAATTTTTTTGAATCTTCTGTTCAAATTTCCATAGAGCTGACCGTGGTTGACATGGTCATTATAATTCTAAGAGTTATGGATATCTGCTGCCTTGATGGGGGCAGTGATATAGAGGTGATCTATTCTGCACTAGATGACAAGGTAAAGGCTCGCTCAATACTAACATTTTAATCATAACATCTTCCCTTGAGTCCCAGTTTAACTATATTTCTATTGTAAAAATTTCTACACAATTTATTAGTCATACACTATTACATAGAAAGTTTTACTCTCTGTATTTATTTTTACATTGTTCCTGGATGAGGAAATTTATGTAAACCTGTGCTGTTGTTAATATTATTCAATAGTAATAGTAATGATAATAATATTAATCGGTCATAGACACTATGGAAAACTCTTACCTGAGTACAATTTTAGTTACTGTCGGTGGAGTTGATGAACTAGGCCTCTAATGGATAAATACCGTTATTTGTCCTTGTGGTATGAGGTTGTTCCAGTGGCCATTGAAACAATGGGCACTTAAATTCCGATGGAGTTGACTTCATTAATGGCCTAGGAAGACTCCTTACAGAAAAATCTGGCGATAAGCAAGAGACATCTTTTATTTGGCAAAGGCTATTCATGGGTTTGCAAAGACTTAATGCAGTCTGCTTAAGCAGTTCTTTTAATGACGCTGGGTGTCATCAAGTTGCCGGGTGACACTTCAACACGTATTGCTCGAATTATTTTTATCACACCTCGGGTTCTTTACACTCGCGGTAAAACATAAGAATAATAATAATTATTATTATTATTATTATTGTTATTATTATTATTATTGCTGCTTCTATTGCTATTAGTTTTACTAAATTAATACTTTTATTTGTAGGTATTACTGTGAAAACTTTTAATGTTGTCTTGAATAGCATAACTCTCTTTCTAGTAGAAATCTGCAGCAGATTCATTTACTCTCCTGTCCATCTTTAATTTCACAAGAAACCTTTTTATGTATAAAAAGCCGGACATTCAACGTTTGTTCTTTATTCCACCGCTGACATTCCTGCTATGTTGTCCTGTGTTGCAGTGGAAGGTGGACAGCGCGCTGTGATATTTGATCGTTTCAGCGGAGTGAAGCCACTGGAGGTAGGGGAGGGAACTCATTTCTTTATTCCACTCGTTCAGAAGCCATACATATTTGATATTCGCTCCCAGCCACGAAATATACAGACTATCACCGGAAGCAAGGGTATATCGCTATTGTTCGAGTTATATTGCTGTATTGCTTGTTTTCTAACGTTTGACTAATATTGGAGTATGTGTTGTATTGTTTGATTTGTATTTTTTAAATACCTTTGTTGAATTTTTTTCTTGTATTGTTCACTTTTGTTTGGTTGGTGAGCGCCTAGGCTCCAGAAATTGTTACATATATTTAAATGAATGGAAAAGTCTCAAATAGTAGATTTGTTGGTGGTGTGGTGTAGGACAGAGAGGATTAGAGACTGTCCATTTGTATCCCGACTCTGGTTGAACTGGGATTCAAGGGAAGATGATGATGGTGAAGATTTTATTATTATAGGGCACCAGCTTTATAGCATTTAGAGACTGTATTAGACCTAATACAAATAATACATATAATACCATTAATGCAATTTATTCACCATATATTATGCTTCTGGCTAATTTTCATTGCATATTTAATGCTGTTAAAATTTAGTGTCTGGTATAAATTAATTATTGTATGGTATCAGATTATGTCTAGGCGAAGCATTCCTACTGTTATGTGACGTTTACAATGCTGTGTTATATTAAATTTGTGGTGTTTAGAAGTATTATTTTTTGTCTATGCTTATGTTTATGATATAGCACTTTGGAAGCATTTTAGTCAAACTATATTTAAGCGAATGGAATCAAACTATAGCAAGTACATGTGTTAAATGCACTTTATATTTTCCAAAAAACAGTGTTATTACTTAAGCTATCATGTATCTAGATTTGGCCATATTTGATACAATAGTGCATAACGCAGGAGGTGTGTTTTTAATCGATTGTTATGATCATGCAACTCACTAATTTCTTCTATTGCAGGTGCTGTGTAGTAAGTGCATCTGTTACATTAAGATTTGTGTATTTGTACTGGATATTAAATTTTATGTTTTATTTTATTGTAATGAGGACTATACTATACTTCTGAAATAAATGAATGATGACAATTACATTTCAGAATTAGTATCACTTGCATTTGTTGCATACGTGTGTTGTTGACTATACTTTATCCTTATTTTAATTTGTATTAAATTTTTGTTGGAATAGACTTGCAGACAGTGAATATTACGGTGCGTATTCTGTATCGACCAATCGCGAGCAAGCTGTCGCAGATCTTCACTAATCTAGGCATGGACTATGACGAAAGAGTTCTACCTTCCATCACCAATGAGATATTGAAAGCTGTTGTGGTCTGTTCCCTTGATTTATTCACTTATATTATGCTCCATTTTCTGATTAATGTAAATTAATCTATATTGATTAATCTAAGCTTTACTTAAAAGTGCCATAATATTTTTCAGAAATGTCTTGTAATGATTAGGTTATTAATAATACTGCTATAATATTATTAACATATTATAACAATTATAAACTATTATAATTGTTTATAATTGTTATAATCTGTTAATAATATTATGTCGTTACAAGACATTTCTGAAAAATATTATGGCACTTTTAAGTAAAGTTTAGACTATAATTATAGTAACAGATTCAGAGCATATGTTTGTGCTGCATTGTGCGTATATGGAGAGATATTAGATGTGGCAGAGGCAAAGAGATCAATAATGAATAGTTTACATCTGTTTAATATCTGTTTACTAACATCAAAATTTTTGGTAATGCATCTTTGCTTTTAAACAGAAATTGAGATTTTTTTATTTGACAATATGATTAAAACAGTAGTGTTCAACATGACACAATTGAATAAATTTGTTTGTAATACGAAGCACGTTTCGAAAAATTGGCAATAAAATGGTAATTTATTTAGCTGATATCGCTTTCGAGTTAGGAAACTGGCGTTAACAGTAGCTTTTTCAGCTTTAGCTTTTTTAATCTTTATATATACCATTAACGTGTTTACATGCAGCATTAGGTTATTTCACATAATATAACATAATGTTACTGAGCTTATTATTATTCTCATTATTGTTACGCACAGACATATTACGTCACATGCTAGTTAGTTGACCATGCAACACCAGGTTGTTTCACATAGCATATTATGAATTATTTGATAACCAAGATTGTGGTTATTTCATATAATAGCATATTGGTAACGTGTTAACTTGCAGGCGCAGTACGACGCTAGTGAGTTGATAACACAGCGCGAGGTTGTTTCACATCAAATATCCGAGGACTTGAGACGCAGGTCGGCGCAGTTTGCTATCATACTCGATGACGTTTCCATTGTAAGTAATTACTTGATTGATATCTATCACTTTGAGAATATCATAGCAACGTGGAATCATTTCTCTTGCTGTGTATTTAGTGGCGTTTGGTAACGAAATCAAGTAATGTCATTACCGACACGGTATTGTCAATTGATGTCATGTCAATACAAATTTTGACTCAAAAAGGAGTCAAATTACTGTTTATTTATTATAGTAAGCTGTTGCGACACTTTCGAAACTGTTCGCAGAAACTTTCTGAATCTCTAGATAGAATTTTTGTCAGAAACTGACTCTGGTTATTGCAGAGTATTTAGAGTTATTCAATTCTATTGAGATCGGTATTAGGCAGATCTATATAGATTTATGTAGCTCTATGGCTGTACCTCATAAGGGTGTCAATCAAATGCCTGCTCAGTCTACTAATATCATAATATTAAAAAGGTAAACACGCATTTCAGTGAAATGATAAATGTGTTGATATCTATCACTTTTAGTACCACATCTTTAGATCGTTATGCGATTTAGTCCATTTTACATATAACCAGTCCAGTGAATGTCCGAGATTTTCAGATCAGCGCGGCAGGGATTTGAACCCACGAGGGTTCAATTCACCTCAGGATCTGTCATTTAAAACTTCGTGACGTTACCCCTACTCTATAAAGACATTCAAAATGTAGAATAAACCCCATACCCTATGTAGCGCATACCTTATACAGCATATAAAGTCCTCAAGAACTAGTGCTTGAATTAAGGTTTCATCTATATGTGCATGTATATATATTACTACCTTCACAAATTTTCGAACTTTCCGGTGGGTGGGATACATCCCCATCCCCCAAATTCTTCCTTGTTGGATATAGATCATTTTGAGCGCAACACTACTTAAAACGGGTAACGTTTTCAGTGCTGGACTTTTTGGATTTTTGATGTACAGTGTACAAAGTTTGCAAAGTAATTCTATAATTAGAAGTAATGTATTTATTCAAGCTCGCTTTGTATGATGCTATTTCGCAGACTCACCTGACATTTGGTAAGGAGTTTATTGAGGCAGTGGAATTGAAGCAGGTTGCGCAGTTGGAGGCCGAGAGATGGCGCTATATTGTTGAAAAGGTCTGTTATAACTCGTATGGAAATAATATTTCGTTAGTAGAGATTTGTCTACTGAAACTTCAACTTCCACGTATGAATTTTATATTGTATATCAATTATTGAAATTACAACGATCTGATAAAATTACTTAAACGATCAGATAAAATTACCTAAACGAACGATAGACACTGATGAAATTCGGCTTTGCTCTTAATTAAGGACATAAATGACTGGTTTATGCGGCATATTGTAATTTTAGCCTTATTTGCTGTATATTTAATTTCTTGCTTGCTTGTGCTATTTGTAAAAAATGTTGTCTTGAAAATTCTTTGAGAAATTCTTTTATACTGCAATAACGTCTCTATTAAACAGCGTGTTTGTTGTAAATCAGGAGGAGGAAATAAAGAAGGCTGCCATCACCAGGGCTGAGGGCGACTCTAAGGCCGCTGAGATACTGAGCAGAGCTTTTGCAGAGGCTGGCGAGGGTCTGGTTGAGCTACGAAAGTTAGAGGCCTCCCTGGAAGTCGCCAAACAGTTGTCGCAATCAGATAATGTCGTATATCTTCCTGAAGGGCCGCAGATTTTACTCAACAAACAATAAAACATCTTCCTGTAATCTCTGTTATCTCGATGAGAACATTTGTCCTGGGGATTTGTTTGTTTTGTGACTCTTTGATGTAATGAAATGTTGTATTTATTCCTGGCTTTGAAATCTAAGCTTTTGAACTCATTTAGGGGCACACTGATAGAGGGAACGAGGTGGTACACTTGCTTACGTTTTCATTGTCCTTATTAATGGTGATGATTTATCCCCGATTTTTAAAACTCGTATATTTATTGAATTCCTCCCCCCCCCCTCAATCTAACTTCTCCGGCTTAAGGTGCATCAGTCTTTGCTCCTTATTAAACCTTTATCATCAGAAGCCCTCTATGTCAGGTACGTCTCAAGCAGAATATAGAACTAAGCACGCAGTGGATATATTTCAATCTTACTATAATTCTAAATCAATTTTATGTAAATCTATGCTCTTGGGCTCTGCCTTTATCAACTGTCTGCCTTTATCAACATCCACCCAATATGTTCATTGTACTTTTAACTAATGTATGCGAGTCTTAAAATAATGATAATCTATTTCTGACTAATCAAGTCCTATTATTGTTCTTTAGTTTTTAGTTTTGAATCACATAATTATACGCTGCAGAACATTGGTTGATTTAATTCTTATTTTATTTTATCGGCTAAGCATGATCAAAACACTGCAGTTAAAGCAAAACTACTGATTCATTATTGTTTTCTAGATGTCTTACAACAGAAGCTGAATATGGAATGCATGCTTTACAAAGTTCTTGTTATATTTATAATTATAATATAAAGATACAATACGACTAACTATATTACTTAAGAGCTTACGGTAGGTACATCGAAACGATACAAAACTAACGCCAGTAAATGGCGCAGCGTCGCTAACTACACAACTTCTATGTACTGTTAAAATAGTAATAGCCGCAGAAAGCTACGATACAGAGTTACAAGTATTTAAAGGTATTCTTATGCTACAAGTGGTTATTTAAAAGTGATATTTTCATCCTCGTATCATATTTACTAATTATCAGAATTTAGACCATGAGAACATAAGACCGCAAGGATAGTTTAGAAGCTTCTTCATGCTGATTGCTGACGATGAAATGGAAGCTAAATAATTACTAATATTTAAAAATATTAAACATTGCACCCCATCTGCATAAATCATCTGCCAGAGAAATATATTCCCATTTATCGAACTGTTATAAAGTGAAGCAGTTACACACAATACGAATCAATGAACATGCACAGATACAATAAAATAATAAGGCCACAAAAGATGATTCTACTTACATTGAAACACGATTGCTAGCTAGTAACTTAAAAACACGATTACTGAATACTACAATTGACAAATTGATCTCATAATAAAACTGCGAGTCAATACGTTGTAATTAGAATACATATCGTCTCGGGTTTTCCATCGTAGTCCTACTCATAAGGATCAATCGCATGCTTGTTACTATATCATTATCATCATCCTCCCTTAAATCCCAGCTTAACCAGGGTTTGCTTGTTACTATATAAATATAAAAAAAGGTAAGAAACCAATGCAGTTATAGTCTTGTTCACCAACACCTAAGATTTTTTTTATACGACGGAAACTAACATTATTCTATAACGTATATTATAAAAACATTGAATAAATAAGAGCAAAGTAAAAAGTGATTTAAAATATAATAGTCTTAATTAATATGCTACTTAGTTAGCTATAAATCCAATAAAATGCCACAGGGCTTTAACACATCAGAATCAATTTATACAGACGAAAGGCTAAATGTTGGCAAAATTATCCAAAGAACAAAAATTTTACAGACAATCGAGACAAAATTTCTAATTGTAACTCCATCACGCAGTTCATTCGTAATTATGGGACTTCCTGTTGAAAGAATCCTGTGATTTCTCGGACTTGTTGTTACTGACCTGCAACAAAACAAAAGACAACGGTTCAGTTAGGCGCGAAATCCAATAACCAGTAAATAACTTAAATTCATTTCAAAAAATATTCCTCATTCTCATAAGTCTCATTAGCTTAATAATAAAAATTGTTTAATAAATACACTACGGGCATTTAAGTAGCGGAGTTAATGCGTAAAAGGGTATATAACTCGACTTATATTTAATGTACTTAAATGAAATTTGGTGCACATGTGTAGAATTGGACCAGGAACGGTCACTGAAATTTACATGAGCAACTGACATTAGGTACATAAATTCTGGATATTTTTATTTACGAGTGCAATTTTATTTTGCAGTCTATAAACATCTGATATGAAATGATTAATTGATCACATTAAAGCCATGTTTAACGTCAGATTCCTGCTCGATAGCATCCCAGTGACGGGTCATTCAATCCTGCCCCTACTAATCCGCTGTCGAACAACATGCCAACAAGTTGATAACTACAAAAGAAGATAAGCAGTAGTTAATAACTACTACTCATCATCATCTTTCCTTAAATCCCAGTTTAACCAGGGTCGGGATACGAATAGACATTTTCCATTCGTTTAAGTTTTTGTAGCAATTTCTGGAGCCTAGGCGCTCACAAACCGAATGCCCTTTCTGACGTTGGTTTGGATCTAGTTTTTATGTCGCCTTCAACGACGCGTGCACAGTTGGTCAACACGGTCGGTCTATTCTTCAAGCAACCCGGACACAACACGGGGAAGTTAATAACTACTACATTGCATTGCATCTCTCTATTACTGGGATCAATGCAGTGTGTTCAAGTTTACTCATCCCGTAAGGATCTGCTCAGTGTGAACGTCATATAGGACGGTGAGGCAGGGATTATTGATTCAATCTCAAGTCTTCACAAGACCTTATATAGCTCTTCGTATAGCACTCTTGAAAATAGACTCAGTATAAATATTTACCTACCATAGACTATAAATTTGGCAGAACTTTCGAGAGACACTAAACAATATTGTACTTTGTATTTTCAATATTGAAGTTATCAAAACATGCCAATAAATCTTAATCTTTAGCATCAATGGTTTAAATTTTATAGGTAACTGTACAATCCGAGACGAAAACTTCAGTAACATTTAAGAGCAGCATTCTATGCGGCATAATACAACTAGAATCAGTACGATTTCGACGCTTTGGTTGATTTATTAATCTCAACTATAGAATGCCTCAATAGAGTAGGGATAAGTTCATGAAGTTTTAAACGTCAGATCCTGAGGTGAAAAGAATCCTCGTGGGCTCGAATCCCAGCCGAGCTGATCTGAAAGTAAAATCTCTGACATTCACAGGACTGACTATACGGAAAATGGTCTAAATTGGCTAACGATTTAAACATGAGGTATTAAAAGCGATAGACATCAACATGGTTGATCATTTCACTAAAAGGGGTGTTTACTTTTCTTTTACTTTACTCAACAATTCCGATAGACAACTAATAATAATAATAATAATACACAATTATAGTGAATGATCAACTACGTTGATATCTGTCACTTTTAGTACTACATGTTTAAACCGTTCGGCAATTTAATCCATTTTCCGTATAGCCAGTCCAGTGAATGTCTGAGATTTTACTCTCAGATCAGCGCGGCTGGGATTCGAACCCAAGATAATTCAATTCACCTCAGGATCTGTCATTTAAAGCTTCATGATGTTATCTACACCTCTAACCATTGCACTATTGAGACATTCAAAAGCGAATTATTCAATAGAAACCGACTACAACAAGAGCACAGTCACTTACTGACTTCCTCCAGCTTCCCACTCTCAGTCTTATTGGCGTCAGGAGCTTCAGAGATTTCCGTAGTAGTCACTCCAAGAGCCTCTTCTGTTTTGGCGAACTCCTTCTGAGCTTCGTGCTTCAAATGCTCGATATCTGTAGATATATGCTCAACGGTCTTCGTCTCTGTGCCCGTGCTCACTTCAGTGTCACCGTTCTTCACTTCATCAGTCTCCTTCACTTCGTCGTTGACCGGGGATTCTTCTACCAGACCATTAGTCACGTGATCAGCAGTCGATGATCCGGCGTCTGGAACACTCTGCCGGGCTGTCTGCTCCGTCGTTATTATAGAATCCTCCTCACTGCAACGAACAACAAAACACAGTTCCTCTTTAGGGCAACGAGCAACAAGACACAGTTCTACTTTACTACAACGAGCAACAAAACAGTTCTTCTCTGCAGTAACGAATGACAAAACACAGTTCCTCTTTACTATAACAAACAACAAAACAGTTCTTCCTTACTGCAAAGAACAACAAAACAGTTCTTTTTCACTTCAACGTGCAGCAAAACAGTTTTTCCCTGCAGTAACGTTTGAAAAAACACAGTTCCTCTTTGCAGCAAACGAGCAACAAAACGCTCTTTATTGCAACGAGCAAAAGAGCGTACTTCTTTGAATGATTCTATGCGAACCATGTTCACTGGATCTCGAAAATTAGGCAATTTTATAACATCTTCATTGTACCTCTGCTATAAAAAGTTATGCTCTCATTCTTATATAATAAACAGTTAGTTATTGCCATGCTGCGGTGGAATACATCACGAGAAATTCGTACACTGTATACTTCAGATATAGATTAGAAATCAAACTGATTCATGGTGGCATGCTTATAGTGAAATAGACTAAACTGTCGCTAATCCACCAGAGTGCATATCGATCACGTGGATGTCACCATTACCGTTTAGCCTTCAAATCAACGTTCACGTCTCAACGCTTCATAAATTAATTTTAAAGTACGTTAGATTCCACTACTCTAAGATGTAGGATCTACAACAATGTAATATGGAAAAAGAATCTATAATAAATTCTATAATGTAATATAATAATAATAATATAATATAATATAATATAATATAATATAATATAATATAATATAATATAATATAATATAATATAATATATTATAATGTAATATAATATAATATAATATAATAAATCTATAAAGCTGGCATTGAATTTATTGGATCCTGTGACTCGTTAGAAAAGCTCAACGTCTACATACGTGAGATGAACTTGGACGCTGTCAGTTGTGACGTCACCAGCAGCAGACAATGCTGACTCATTCAGCGTGGCCATGTTCGTGTCTATCTTCTCATTTCCGGGGTTTTCTTCAGTGGTAGCAGTCTGAGCGTCTCCTTCAGTCACCTCAGCCACCACCGGTGGAGGAGCTGGTCTAGACCCCTCAGGTAGCTCCACGGAGCAGATCACGTGACCGACGTAACGCGCTGAGAGCGTAAAGCTGCTCATTTCTGAGACAGTCCGCAGGAAGCATCCGAAACCTTCAGGAGAGAAAACGCAGGAATTTGTAGCCCTGAAATAACGCATAGAAATAGATAGCAGATGTGTTTTATAGAATGTTAGCAATTATTTTAGAAATATAGTATCTTCAGAATTGTGCAAAATCCATTTTTATTATTATCCAAGTCACAAAAGCATCTTTCTCCATCTAGCCAAGGGGCAGGTCCACCTCTCTCCATTATGCCAAGGGGCAGGTCCAAGGCCATAAAGAATACTTCATCATTAACGAATTAATCCTTTCAAAAACGCTATGCTAATATACTGATTTATACTTTAATATTGCCTATGGTTAGGGAAATATACGGCTTCTGAGGTGATTTTCCTTTTTTTCAATTCTTACTCAGTCGCCTCCAATGACACTTACATTTACGGTTGATCTATTCTTCAGTGACGCGGATACAACACGGGAAAAAATCAACAATATCAACATCTAATAACAAATCGATGTTCAGTTTAATCTTACAAAATTAAAAATCAATCTTTAACAACTAGAAGTCCTAACTATAGAACCTGCAATATGACAAGCAATGACAGTTAGTACTTACAGTGTGTTATTGTCTTGACAAGTGATAGTTGACTCAATCTGTTTTTTCAGGTGTGGTATGGAATAGATGTGAACCACGCCGTCTCCCGTCAAACATACTGCAGCCGACGTTTCGTGCTTCTGAGCTTCATCGGAGTCTAGAAAATTAATACAATGCAAAATAACTGTACATGGATATCAAATCCTTTTAGGGGTTATAGATAATTAAAAGACGAAGAAGAGGGGAGGAGTTGTATAACATGGACCTAGCAGTAGGTAGTGCACTAAGTGACAGAAAGAGAGAAAGAGAGAGAGGAGAGAGTTAATGAAAATAAGTAAATAAATTTTTAAGTTTGCAACATACCAGTCTTACTGATGAACTGTGCCACTGCGAAATTTCTAATTTTAGCATCAGCGTGTCTGGTGGAAACTTTAACCTTGTGCTGAGGCTTGAGGCTGGGCAGTGAGAATATCTACAACGATTAACACACAATAACATCATTAACAGTTGTTAACAGATTAAATAACACACACTACTAGTGAATCACGTCAGTTGTTAACAGGTTAGATAACACACACTACAACTAGATTCTAGTACTACCAGAATCTCACAAATTCGTGCATTTTAAATTAATTGATGTAAACCATATATATATATATATAGATACTATCTATTATATATATATATATAGTATATATATATATAATATATATATATATATAATATATATATATATATAAACATGCATGTTATTTACACTTCCATACCGTAAACTACAAATTAATCACTAATGAATCAGCAATACATATTTAACGTTCTGTCCCTCGCCCTAAGGCAATGTCAGGGACGTCTCAAGCAGACTCTGCAGCAAGAGACGCCAAAAGGACAACACAATGACGACTGAGTATACAAAGACGGAAGAGAAAACTCAAAATATTTACCTTGATCTGTTCCTGGGAGCAGACGATCAGTCTATGCCCAGCTGCTGAGCTGGACACAGCAGCTGGCGCCTCGCTGTCAGCAGATGGCTCAGCTGTTGACTCAGCTACAGGCTTGTTGTCGCGGTTGACGACCTTGAGGCTGAGAACAGCTGCACCGTGTCTCAGGTGAACTTCCTTGGCTAAAAACAGCAAAATAAATATAAAGCTAAAACAACATTGAATGAAATCATTAACACTTAGATGCTAAAATTCATTAATAAAAACTTTTTGAACTTACTAAGCGAGTGCTATTTTGAGATACGCTCATGTAATAAGTAAACAATATAAGGACATAATTTTTGAAGGCGTTAACCTGAATTAAATGTAAGATGGTGATGATGACTTCACTCTAAGAATTTAAAATGTAAAATAATTTTGACAAATCACATTTAATAAGCTAACACAGCATGCTACACTGCGGTTCTGAAGATGTCTGGCAGAATTCAACAGCAAATGGTAGAAATAAACAGATGAACAGTAAATGAAATGCTTTAAAACTAACCGAGCATACACTGTACATCTTCTTCCAATCTCTTGTCATTTGAAGGAACGACCAGTCTGTACGCAGTAACATGACCCAGGCTGTTGCCAACCCACAACGTCGCGGCTATTGGCTGACCTATAAGCATATTATAAGCACATATAAATACAACTAAGTCTTAAAGCTAAGTTTAACGTCAGTTTTCTGCTAGACAGCACGTCAATGACGAGGGAAAGCCCCGGATTTGAAACCTGCACCTACTGATCCGCCATCGAACAACTTGCCAATAAGCCACCTGCTTAGCTACCATTAATATCGTTAATGTATCCTCGTACTACACTCTAAAAGACGATCCTGCAATTAAGGTACAACAGATAATACTTTTATTAATTTCGTTAAATCCTATAGGATTGGTAATTGCAGCGTTTACATTTGGTCTTGTGCTAACATGAAAGAAAGAATGCCAATTATTAACTGATCTTTAAGATTATAAAACAGTCGTTAAACCTCTAATTAATTATTTATTGCTTTATATATATATATATATATATACGTATATATATATATATATATACATACACATACACACACACACACACACACATTATATATATATATATATATATATATATATATATATATATATATATATATAATTATATATATATATATCAGATGATATAGATAAAAATATTTAAAACAAAAAGCAAAGAGCAAAAGTTAACCCTGTAGCAGATAGGTCTGGGTGAAGTAAAGACAGTGAACCGTTGAGGCCACCTCCAGCAGTTCTACAGGGGCTTCCACAGCAGCTGGGATCTCAGGCGTAGCTTCAGCAGCAGCTTCCACAGCATCTGGGCTCTCAGGTGCAGCTTCAGCAGCTGCTTCAACAGCAGCTGCTGCATCGGCTGTTGTCTCCTTAGTGGAGTCAGCTGCAGCTGTTTCAGTGGAAATCCTATATAGCAACAATTAGACAGTCGACAAATCAATATGATTGATTATAGGTCTTCGTGATACGTGTACTTTCATACGGGTTTTATCAGCTGCAGTAGCAGAAAGTCATAAGGTCCACCGAACTGCACTATATGCTTCAGTGACAGTGCTAAATGAAACTTGTCTAATACACTTGAGAATTTGTTTTACATTCTCAAGTGTTTTAGACAAGTTTCATTTAGCACTGTCACTGAAGCATATAGTGCAGTTCGGTGGACCTTATGACTTTCTGCTAGTGACTTTAAGTACTGTAAGCACTATGAAGCGCTAATAGAATAAAATATATTAAATTTTATAAAACGTTGCTACAAAAACCTAAACGAATGGATAAACTGTCTATTAGTATCCCGACCCTGACTAAACAGGGATTTAAAGGAAGATGATGATGAAGTATTATAAAACGTGTCATCCATAATATGCTTTTATGTACAAGTACTATGTATATATATTTAGTGCACATAGGATGTAAAAAAAACCAAGTACTAGAGAGTTTGCTAAACATAAATTGCTATATACTTTATAAACTCTACAAGTACCGACAGAATTAAAAATAGTAAGCAATAAAAATGTATTCAGCCAAAGGATGGAGTTACCAGTTCACTAAATACAGTAAATACTTCTTAAATGCATAGGGAATATGTAGAGCAGTTATATATAACTTATTACCAGTAAAATGTTAACGATTCAAAAAGAACAGAGCTACACGTGCAGTAAGAGTATTTTTAGTATTTTGAATGAGTCTGAAACAAGCTGTAATTTGCTTTCTGACTCAGAACTGTTATATGTTATGTTAAGTACTTAATACATACACTTCTGTAGGCTCAGTGGAATCAGCAGGCTTATCTGAAGACTTATCCTCTGCCACTTCCACCTCAGCTGTCCGTTCCACTGTTCCAGATTCCGTACTTTCTCCATTAACCGCTGCAGGAGTACCTTCTCCATTAACTGCTGCTGGCGTCTTAGTCTTACCCTCGCTCTCAGTCACTTCCATCTTTTCCTCACTCGTCTCAGTCTTGCCTTCCTTCGGTTTCGTCTCATTCCCTTCAGTTGTCGGCTCTTCTGGAAGTGTCTTCATCTCGGCGACGACGACCGGCGCATCGCTGTCTGATTTGCTCCTCGTTTTCTCCGATGACTCCTCTCCTGCCTGCTGTACCACATCGAATGACCTCGACACCGGCGGCTTGATGCGCAGCTTGCGAAACGACTCACGCAGGGTTCTCTGCAGCGAGCGACTTCTCACCACACTGGCGCGAGGTGATGTACCTGTTAGATCAACTAGCTTGTTAGATCAACTAGCTTATTGGATCAAGTAGCTTGTTAGATCAACTAGCTTGTTAGATCAACTAGCTTGTTAGATCAACTAGCTTGTTAGATCAACTAGCTTGTTAAATCAACTAGCTTGTTAGTTACTTATTTGGAAAACTTGATCGACTAGGTAACTTGATCGATTAGGTAACTTGATCGATTCAGTAGGTGACCGATTGCACAGATCAGCAGGTAGTGGGTTTCAAATCCAGTGATCACCCTGTAGGTGATTAGCATTTGAAACAGATAAATTATGGATAGTTGCGCTACATAGATAATATATAATTCAAGAAATTGCACTATGGTTGGGTTT
Source organism: Enchytraeus crypticus (assembly GCA_905160935.1). Classification (NCBI taxonomy): domain Eukaryota; kingdom Metazoa; phylum Annelida; class Clitellata; order Enchytraeida; family Enchytraeidae; genus Enchytraeus; species Enchytraeus crypticus. The sequence continues at coordinate 436,258 of CAJHZI010000252.1, read as the reverse complement.
AAAGTTTCAGGATGGATCCAATTTTAGTAAACAACCTGTCATCACTGATATGTTTTCGAAACAGAAAACTGTTGAGTTTTGCCAGAATAGAGCATACATAATTTATTGAATTGAACTAGGGTTTATTTAACATATGCTTTCATTTAAAGTCAAACCATGAATAAAATTATAAGATCAAGAAAACAAGAAAAAGAAACGCATCCTAACCAGCAGGCGCTAAGGTTTGTTTTGTTAGCACAACGAGACTGCGTGCATAGTCAATCAGCGCATATCCGTGCTCAGTTCCCACAGCAAATCTAACCAATAGAATCACACAAAATATACAATTAAACAATTAAACAAATCCAACCAATACAATCACACCAAACGAACAGTCAAACAATTAAACAATTCCCAACAATACAGTCACACAAAACATACAATTAAACAAATGTAACCAATACAGTCACACAAAACATACAATTAAACAAATGTAACCAATACAGTCACACAAAACATACAATGAAACAAATGTAACCAGTACAATCACGCAAAATATACAATTAAACAAAGCTAACCAGTACAATCACGCAACATATACAGTCAACCAATTAAACATATCTAACCAATACAAGCACACCAAACAGTCTAACGATTACAGTACTGCGTATAGCACATAATAACTTTGCTGAATATCAAATTTTTTCCAATTTAAAGTCTCATTTTTAAATACTTCAATGAATATATTTATATCTATACACTTAAATTAGAGTGGAGCTGGATTTTACTGTGTATTTAGTAAGATGACTATCACTATTGAGGTATAACTGAAGGATTATAATTAAATTATATTTTGTTTGTATATTTTTATGTTAAATGTTATATTTTTCTATATATATTTTATGCATTTTTTTACTTATATAATGGTATCAAAAATCTGCTTTAGAATTACAATAGGCAAGGACGATTCGTGATGACAGTTTTACCATATATCAATACAATAAGAACCATTTTTAATTAACAAGTCATGAACAGAAAATGCTAATAAAAAATTTCATATTATTAACATATAAAATATTTATTACAATTTAAAAATTAATCAATAACAGAAATCTTTTTAAAGAAGATCGATTACAGCTGCACTCAACTAATGTAACTGCACTCAACTAATGTGTTTGGTTGCCATAGGTTCTACAGTATTCTGTAGCATAGAAGATAAATATTAAACGTATTTGTTAGTCTTCGTAATTGTTACTAATTGTATTACCTCACAGAGCTCGGCTCTTTTTGCGGTACTAACCCTCTTCCTGATAATTTGTTGTATTACCTCACAGAGCTTAGGCTCTTTTGTGGTAACCCTCTTCCTGATTAATTATTTGTTTAGTTTCTAATTAAGTATGCTGTATTTGTTGTTTATTAAAAATAAAGTTAAAAAACTAATTAAAATATATAAAAATAATTAAAAAATAAATACATTAAAAAAATAAATAAATAAAAAAATAAAAAGGTTGAATGAAAGCAACTACGTACAGCTTCCAGGTGCTCTGAAGAGCCACAGCCGTGCAGGCAGCAGGCGGATAGACCTGAGCCACGAAGACAGTCCTGAATCCATTTCCGTTCACTTCCAGATTCTCCGCCAGCTTGAGAGCTTCCTGCCCTGCCCATTTGTACTGGACGCTGTCCTTGCTCACGATGTCCACAGCCAGAGCTTGATGTTGTCCTGGATGATGCAGGCTCATCACTATTACCTGTCCAGCAGCTCCGGCGATGAGCAGAGTCTCAGTGGCCGGGCAGAACTCTAGCTTCTGGACTGAAAGTCTCGAGTCATCGATGAACGGGTCAAATCTTCCGACCTGGAAAAAGAAATGTTAGAACAACGTCATGAAACTGCAGATCTTGCCCAGATAAATCAATAACAATTAAAACTGGATTAAGGAAGTGAGCTTTGTTAAAGTACATGTATATCAACGTAGATCTATAATCATCATCATCATCTTTCCTTAAATCCCAGCTCAAACAGGGTCGGATCAACCAATGTAGATCTATTGTAGGAGTTTAAAAATTATGTTTATATAGCTAGAAGCATCTTTCACTCTCTCACTTCCGCCGGGGTTTAAATCCTGGGCTCCACTTTACTGATATCGCTTTCGAGTGAAAAAACTGACGTTAACCTTAGCTTTACCAGCTTTTTACTTTGAGAACGTAGCAATAAGGTAGTAGTAGCCGACAATTAACACATACACTGCTGCAGATCAGAAACACACTTTCATACATAATTCCGCTGGGCATCATTCATAAAATTCCACCAAAACACAAATCAAATATATAATTCTAGTGAAACTATATTTAAAAAACATAAATTTGCATTTACTTTTAAATGTCTATTTACAAAAATATATATTGGACGAAAACTTACTTTTCTAAAAGGAGGCCAGTCGTCATCAGTTCCTGATGACGTACCTTGTTCCTGAGTGACGTCACCGGTATGTGTCGCAGGATGAGTCATCACGTCTGAGAAGAGATTGGACGTCTTGATGGTCAACAGCAGCTGATGGGGTCCGGGCACGATGGACGCGTCCCAGAAACTCACCGTTCCGTTCTCATGTCTGCAGAAGAAAATCATGTCTGGCCTTATTAAATACTAATTCAATACGCTATTGGTATTCAATATACCATTCTCTCCATCTCTTTCTCTTCCGTCTCTTTATCTATCTCTCCATAACTCTCTCATCCTCTCTCTATTTCGTATATTATCCGAAGGCAGTCGTTATTTCATTTTAAATTTGGCCTAAATTTTGCAACGACAAATCATTGATAAGCAGATTAAGAATAGGCCCTATTACTACCCACTGACAAAAAGCTGTGAAGGGGTTATTAACAAAACGCCAATTTATTCCAAAAACTATAAAACATTTAGCTATTTCCTCTATAAATGTCAGGCGCAAAAGCTTATCTAAAACGCTTCACACGAGCGCTGCATAGTACTAAGAATAATTTAGATTAAATTAATAACTGTTAATGCTTTAATAACTGATTGAAAGCAGTATTCTTCTAATGCAAATTCATACCCAGTTAGAAACAGATGTCTCTTTCCAGCGCCATCAGTTACAGTTCCCCCTGAGAGGGGCCAATCCTGAAATATTATTATAAACAAAATTTAGAATCCTATTAGCGTCATTCAATCAATCAACTAGCATCATTAATTACCAACGATGCTAACTGAGTGATTGCATCTTAGATTTTTTAAATTAATCTTTCTAGCAGCTTGAAAATTTTTATTTTGCCTGTTTTGTTCTTTTAGAGAAATTAATACTATTAGAGAAATAGAGCGACACTTTGCTTATTTACATATTTCATAGAATCATCATCATCAACATCTTCCCTTGAATCCCAGTTTTATTTTGTTTTGATTACTTTATTCATTAATTAGTACAAAGTCAAAATCCGCCAATGTCACTGTAAGCTGAAGCCAATAGCGATGTCGGTAAGATATTCGACCGCGGATCCCTATAAGCGGAGTGCAAATAATTGGCTCACCCGTCACTGAAATCGCATTCGACTGAGGAAACAGACGTTAACATTAGTTTTTTAACAGTGATTTAAAATCCCTGCACCAATAGATCTAATAATAATAATAATAGTAATAGATCTAATAGATCTGCACCAATATTTAGATTTAAGAACAAACCCTTTTCGAACAGTTCTCAAACTGTGAACGTCCAGCTGCGGAGATCTTGTTCCAGATCTCCTCAGAGATGTCGTGCAGGAGTAACACAGAGGTAACGGTGCTGGAGTGCATGCTACACAGGTACGGGAGTCTAAACTCAGGCCAGCCCTGGGTGGTGAGGTCAATAGCCACCAGCTCCTCCTCAGCCAACACCACCAATGTGTCCACCTTGTCTAAACACAATTTACATACAACAGGTAAAATCATCATCATCATCATCATCATCTTCCCTTGAATCCCCGTTTAACTAGGGTCGGGATAAAAATAGACTGTATCAAATCCTTTCTGTCCTACACCAAACCACCAGCCAATTGTATTAATATCAATATTTAAAACTTTTTCATTCGTTTAAATTATTGTAGCAATTTCTGGAGCCTAGGCGCTCCACATACAACAGGTAAAAATAATTATTAGTTAAAAATTAATAGTCAGAATAGTTAATTAGTTAATATTCAGTAAGCCTGGTATAGCTGACGTTTACTATAGCAAACTCTCGAAGACTTTCCTTCTACGTAAAGTGACGACGATTTTCGAGATGTATTTTTATTCATTTATTAATTTAGCGCTACTGTGGCACTTTGCATGAAGCGGTGCTTGCTTTATATGTTAAACTTATTGATTGGTTAGTTTATAGTTAAACTTATATAGTTAAGCTTTATATGTTAAACTTATTGATTGGTTAGTTTATAGTTAAACTTATATAGTTAAGCTTTATATGTTAAACTTATTGATTGGTTAGTTTATAGTTCAATTGATTGTTCATTTGATTGCCCGTGTTAAGTCCGGGTTGCTTTAGCATAGACAAACCGTAGCCTGCACGTGTCTCAAAAGGCGACAAGGCATTAAGATACAAACCAACGTCAGGAAAGGCATTCGGTTGGCAATTTCCAAGGCTCCAGAAATTGCTACAAACATTTTATAAAACCCGACCCAAATTAAACTGGGATTCAAGTGCTGATGGTGATGAAGTTGATGATGATGATTATGATGATGATAATGATGATGCTGATGATATGATGATAATGATGATTATGATGATATGATGATTATGATAACGATGATGGTGATGATGACGACGATGATGATGATTATGATGATGACCATGATAATGATGACAATGATAATGTTGATGATGATGATAACGATGACGATGATGATGATAATGAGGAAAATGATGATGATAATGTTGATAATGATGATGATTATGATATGATGAAGATGATATGATGAAGATGATATGATGAAGATGATATGACGATGATGATGACGAATGTTTAATTGAATGATGAAGGACGTACCTGATCCCTGAGAGGACAGAGTGAGGAAGTCGACCACCCTGGAGGAGAAGTCCAGTACGACGTGTTGGTCGCCCTGTACGACGCTCAGGGTGTGGCGGTCATTGTAGCTAGCGCGAGTCATACCACCACAGAAAAACAGCGTCTCACCTCTACATCACAACAGAGCGACTTATAATATAGCACAGAATAGCATGTACACTTTAATATAGCACAGAATAGCATGTATAGCTTACTATAGCACAGTATATCATATATACTTTAATCATCATCATCATCATCTTCCCTTGAATCCCAGTTAAACTAGGGTCGTGATACAAATAGGCTGTCAGAAATCGTCTCTGTCCTACACCGGACCACCAGCCAATCCCCTATTTTCTAAGTCTCAACTAAGTCTCTTTGAGACTTTTCCATTCGTTTAAATTTTGTAGCAATTTCTGGAGCCCAGGCGCTCAACAACCGAATGCCCTTTCTGGCATTGGTATGGATCTTAGTGCTTTACTCGCCTTCTAAAATACATGCAGTCACCGATTGGTCAATTCTTCAAACAACCCGGACACAACACAGGGAAGCATATAAACCTCAATATAGCACAGAATAGCATATATACTCATAGTACAGCAGAGTATAACATATACGTTAGTATAGCATATTATACCATATAAACTTATAGCATAGCATATATGCTTATAGTACATCAAACTGACATTACAATGTGAAACGGTGGAAAATATCTAATTACCTCTCTAATAATTAGATACTACCCAGGTATATAACTTTGTGATTTCAGTGTTATTAGTAGGTTACTATTTCAAGTAACTACTTGCAAGATTTAAAATATTTTCAGTAACTATTTTAAACTCTTTACACGATGAAATCATTTTGTACAAGTAAAATTTATGACATAGGAATACTTACCCAGTAGAATCCTTCCAGTCGATCTTAGTTATAGCCTTGCAGGGAAATGGACCTAAAATAGAAATGAAGCAACATTAACTTAAATAGTAAATAATAACAATAACTACAATTAGAGTGCTACAGTCATCAATGACAACATCGAGCACTATAAAGAAACTCTAGCCGGCGAGCAAAAAGAATGTCCAAAACGGAAATAAAGATAAGTAATCAGTAATTTTAACGGAAATAAAGATAAGTAATTAGTAATATTATGTGACAATAAAATCGACTTAGATTTCAATAAGCTAAAATAAATAGATATACTAAGTATTGTATTACTTACTGCGTGTTGATTTCTTGCAATAATACAACGATAGGCATTTCATTTCATTATGACAAAAACTTCAGATTTACTAACAACGACCATTCCCTTCAAATTGTATAAAGTTATACAGCATTAAGTTAAACTAAATTCATCATCATCATCATCTTCCCTTGAATCACTGTTTAATTAGGGTCACGATACGAATAGACTGTCTCATATCCTCTCCATCCTACACCATATCATCAGTCAATCGCTTATTCGAGACTTTTCCATTCGTTTAAATTTGTGTAGCAATTTCAGGAGCCTAGGCGCTTACCAACCGAGTGCTCTTTCTGATGTTGGTGTGGATCATTGTGCTCTAGTCGCCTTCTACGACACGTGCAGTCACCGGTTGGTCAATTCTTCAAACATCCCGGACATAACACGGGGATTAAATTAAATTAAAATAAATTTAATCCAGCTTCCTCGTAACGAACTACTAGGACAGTCCATATGACAAACCGTAAGTGGTAGTAGGCCCATCTTTGGGTTTGGACGACTCTGAGGTAGTCCACACGGTGTAGCTCCCGTCAGAATGGCCCACCAGAAACTCTTCCCCCTGAGCTCTGAATGACAACGTCTCCAGGCCCTGCAAGTGCAGCAGAAACATCCTAACTTTACGTACATGTGTTATATAATCCGGGTCTCCGTGTTGTGTCCGGGCTATTTGAAGAATTGACCAACCGGTGACTGCACGTGTCGTAGAAGGCGACTAAAGCACTAAGATCCACACCAACGTCAGAAAGGGCATTCGGTTGGCGAGCGCCTAGGCTCCAGAAGTTGCTACAAAAATTGAAACGAATGAAAAAAGAAAAATTTTGAAAAGTCTCAAATAGGGGATTGACTGATGATATGATGTATGACAGAGAGGATTTGAGACAGTCTATACGTATCTCGACTCTAGTTAAACTGGGATTCAAGGGAGGACGATGATGATGATGACATGTGTTACACAATAAGCAATGAAGCTGTATAATGATAATTTGGGATATCCAAAATGAGTTGAAGGCATAGGTATTCGGTGCCTTAGGCACACGATGTTTAGATATCTAAATTTTAGATACCTTCTGAGCTGGAGCCAGTGGCGATGTCGGTAAGATATTATACCGCCGATCAGTAAGTGCGGGGTTCAAATTCTGGGATCTCCCGTCACTGACATCGCTTTCGAGTGAGGAAACAGACGTTAACATTAGCTTTTTTACATTGATCTAAGCCCGAGCTTATAGTTATCTTTCCCACTCGAGAGGAGGCCAGGCTTTGGAGAATCCACAGTCCACAGTCGCATCGATCACTCTAGTAGAGGAAAACCACTACGAAAGAGTTTTTTAATAAAAAAAGAACTCTTGTGTGTAGAATGCTAACGTCGCCAAACATTCTCGTGTAGTTTATTTCTAATTGTATTTTTTTAATAAAAGAAGAGGCTCAACTGGTCTAGTCAAGACAACAGAGGACTCTCTTTTCCACATTTAACGTAGAATTCACAAGTTTATATTTTTAAAAATCTTCGTCTTTCTATACTTGCATTTTTCTACGCTTACTGTTCACCTAAAAAATTCTAGCAGGAATGTGAAATTCTCGGACTCGGCTACGATATGAATTGCAACATTCTGAATGTCCACAATCATCATCATCATCATCATCATCATCATCATCACTCGAATCTCAGTTTAACTAAGGTCGGTATTAGATAATGTTGTAGCAATTTCTGGAGCCTAGGCGCTCACCGATCGAAAGCCCTTTCTGACATTCCGAATGTCAATATATCATATAGAATAAATAATTATCATACAAAATACACTTGATTTTTACAAATACCTGGAGATTTTTACAAAATACACTTGTTTTTTAAATATACTGGTTTTTTAAAAGGAAAAGCGCGACTCCCATCGATCTAAGATTCGCACTTACACGGCGGAATATGAAATATGTATCTCCAAGATTCTTCACAGTCAGCCTTTCATATTCACATCCACCCCTTTCCTCTAGCTCTCAGTATTTCTCTAGATCTATCTCTATTGAAAACCTACTATAAACTGGAATATTAGCTAGGGACAATACAAACCGTTCCAGTGGAATATATTTGCTCAATTTTCTCATCAGTCGTGTTCCACAAGCTAACAAGTCCGCTCTTGAAGCCAACCAAAAACTGCAAAAACGCAAGTTTAAAGACACAAGATTTAGTAAGGTTAACCATTATACGCTACTTTGATCATTGTTACGGGCAGCTTAATAAGGTGATAACACAATGGAAGCATGTCGTGTAATGTCAGGTTGATAATCGAAAACTGCACGTGTCGTAAGAGGTGACTAAGCAAGAACTGAGGAAGGCAATGGAAATCACTAAAGAAGTCATCTTCCCCAAGCTATAAGCTTCATTTAAGAGTGGATAAAATATATCGTTTTGTGAAGGGATTAACTTATTGATTGAAGGGGAGTGCTAATATAGAGTGTGACAGCAGCCTGCTAATATATACCTATGAATATTTATCTAGGACTTGCCATGTGACAGAACATAATAGCAAGAGAGATAGAAATGCTGTATGTAGAACACCGCTTATTGTATACTGGCAATCAATCAATCAGTCAATAAGAATATGAAGCCTAATATAATATAACGACTGATCACTCACAGACTACAAGAGAAAGCCAGATAAAAGCTACTATAATTGTTATTTGCAATACCAGTTACATATACCATAAAGTAACCATAGAACCTGTTCAACATTAAATATTTTCAAGTAAAGACAGACTGGAGCCCGTGACGATGTCGGTAAGATATTCGACCGCGGATCAGTATGTGCGAGGTTCAAATCCTGGGGTTAACATCACTGACATCGATTTCGAGTGAGTTAACTGACGTTAACATTAGCTTTAGCTTTTTTAGCTTTAAAGCTGCAACAAGTTACAAACCTGATTGGAATTGACGGGATGTTGCAAGAGACTTTCAATGGGCCCAGTGCTAGCTCTGCTTTCATCAGATGTTCTAAAAACAAAAAAATATTATAATTTAAAAGCTAAATTATGCGAATTTAGTTCTTAGTTCAATATCAGCCCTGATCAGTTCTCTGTCAGCAATGTCACTGACATCATAATTCTGTGAGGATGACGTAATAATTATGTGACGATGACGTCAGAGTTATGTGAGGAAAATAAGTTGAACCCGTATAACTTAAGATTAAATGCCAAACAATTGAAGTTTAACGTCCGTTTCCTTCTCGATAAAATACCAGTGATGGGAGACAGTCTAGGTTAGCGTCGGTTTCCAGCTCGAGAGAATGTTAGTGACAGGGAGATCATTAGATTTGAGGCCGTTCAGCCTTACAACAGTTTAACAATTTAACGTTCAATGCAGTGAAGCCGCTGGCAGCTTTGAATATTTATATATATATATTAGTATAGGCAGGCGCAGTCTACATTTACTATTTAAATAAATGTAATTATTGTTCAATTATACAAACTAAACATTAGCAACATAGGCGTATCTGGGCACTATTTATCGAAATAATTCATATACGATCTGCGCATATACCACTAGATGGCAAGTTAATATATAAAACAGTTATTGAACCATAAGCCTATACGATTAATTAAGCCTTTACATTAATAATAATAATAATAATAATAATAATAATAATAATAATAATAATAATAATAATAACACACATTATAGTGAAATGATCAACTATGTAGATATCTATCACTTTTAAGATCACATGGTAAATCCGTTTGGCAATTTTGTTCATTTTCCATATAACCAGTCCAGTGAATGTCCGAGATTTTACTCTGTGATCAGCGCGGCCGGGAATCGAACCCACGAAAGTTCAATTCACCTCAGGATCTGTCATTTAAAATTTCATGACGCTATCTACACCTCTAACCATTGCTCTATTGAGACATTCAATAAACATAATATACATACAATAATACATTTATATAAACACTCACAAGGTTCCACTACAGAGAGAATAAAAAAATTAGACAAGAAGCAAAATATACTCTAACCAATATAAAATCATAAATATGTCTTAGAACACAAACAAATGCTATAAATCGATATAATAATTACTGAATTTTATAAATAAATTACTTTTTGATAAGAATGTCTCTGGCAAACACGCGCTCACTGAGCTTGAAGTCCTTGACGTTGAAAACTACGATGTTGCCATGTTCAGTTCCAAACAAAATCTCCTCACCATTGTCAGTCAGACACATGCAAGATATTGCTAGGTTTTGTCTGCGAAATACAACATTTATTTTAAAATTCATTAACTTCAAATTATTTTTGCTATTCTTATAGAATGTTTCAAAAGCACATAAATGAATTCACAATTAACAGTTAACTTTGAAAATAAAAGTTGAAACGAAACATTTAACGTCCATTTCTGCATCACATGCGCAGTTGAGCACAATCGAAGAAGTGCAATGGGATTTCGAACCCGAGACCTTTAAAATAATTAAACGAATGTGCTATCAGCTCTTCCATCAAATGCCTGCATTACATTTAATTTACTGCATCCTATAAGAACATTTTTATATCAACAATAAGGGGATATATTTTCAGGTTTCAGGAAGTAAAATCATTTTATTTATAGCATCTGCTTTAATCAGGAAGCAGAGCATATCAAATAAACGGTAAAATGATCTCAGCTACAGTAACAATGCAGCAACAATGAGCAATTAGAACTGGCTGAATATTAAACTAAATGTACATTGAGACCAGTTGATACAAAACAGCTAGCTATAATTATTAGCTTCACGCTAGCCAAGCCAGTGCAGTTAATTATTGAGTTGCTATTACAAAAACTATTGCATTATTGGAATGCTACTAGCATCCAAAGTAACGCCACTGCCAAGTCTACATTTTGCTGAGTACATTCAGACACGTCATGTTTACAGTTTTATGCAACTATTGATAGCATAACTTTACAGAGATTGGGATCAGTTGACAGAACTACTTCCACACAGATAATTTCAAGTTATTCACCGTTTTGCCTACTACATATGTTATTATAGGTTCGTTTGTGCTAAGATAAAATAAGTTAGAAAATATAAAAAAGAAAAACTCAAGCCAAAAGTGAAAATATAGAAAGTCCATTAAATTGATTAGATTCAAAATACATGAATTAAATTCAAGTAAAAACTTAAGGTAGCATTATTTAGTTTTTGCTAAATGTGTATATGGCACACGCTCCTGGCATGCATTTTAAATACTAAATGAAATAAAGTAGTAACAACTAAGTTGAACTAACCCTTCTGTATTTAGGCTAGTAGATTTGACTTGTTCCAGAACAGTAGCCCGACCGTTGGCGCCATTCAATTCCCACAGACTGATTGTGCCATCCTTGCATTGTACTATCAACCGTCCCTATAACAACAACAAAACAACATAATTTAATACATTCTTTGATAATAGTTTCTAGTTTGTATAGCAATAGATCCTTTATTTCAGAGATTTTAAACACAACAGTGTGTTTGAAACCATTTAAATACAGGAACTATTGCTATATAAGGAATTGTGATGTTGGAGGGTATTAAAAAACTATGCTAAGCATGAATGACAGACCAGGATGAAATAGCTATCAGAATTCGCTGTTTTACTCGCACTGATAAAAACTAAAGCCGTTATCTGGTTGACCGTGAACCATATGGCAGAGCTTGGCACAACTTCGCGCTTGCACTTTCGACTAAAATAATCTAACGCCTAAAACATTATGTCTTAATGATTCACAATGAAAATAGCTTTAGGTTCTCACTCGTTATCGCCACTAAGTACTCTACACTTGTCAGCCTATTTATACTACAGACAGCAGACCAAGTGCAGACCAAGTGCTGCAAAAACCCAGGCAGTTGTGTGGGTGGAATCTGCTTGATAAATGATTTCAAGACAGTGTGCTTAATCTGGAAAACAAAGAAAGGAATTCATTCATAGCAAGAACACATTTTACAACTAACTTTACGATTTATCAACAATCTCTTCCGGAGACAAATAATTAATCAGAATAAAAAATTAAACAATAATAGTAATAATAATAATAAATGTTTAACGTCCGTTTCCTCATCCAAGGATGATGTCAGAGTCATAATCAATCAGAATCACAAGTAAAATCGAAATCAATAATAAATTAAATTAATCAGAATAAAGAATAGGTCAATCAGAATTACGAATTAATCAATTAGAATCACAGACAACTATGTATACCTCGTTTTGCAGAAATGCCAATTTGTCTACGGGTGTTTCGTTAGAAAGCTCTGCGGAAAACTGCACTCCGTATTTTCCATAGCTACAGTATCAAAAATTGAAATATTTAAAAAACACAAATTGAAAAAACATAGTAATTACTTAGTAAATAAACCTGTACGTGTACAATGTACAATTTATCGTTTATACACCAATTTACTATAGGCAAAAGTAATGATATATAAATAATAAATAAATATAATATTGATAAATTTAATTACTAAAATTTATAATTAAATATTTATAAATAAATAATAATAATTTGTTATTTATAAGCAAACAGGTGAATAAATAAAATATCTATATTTAAAAGAAATTGTTATGAGTATATTCTCATAAGAACAATCGAGACACTGATACTACATGTTCAAGAGTAATTCAGTGTCACAGAAGAAAGTCCATCCGTCGTCCTTTAACTATTATACTGTACAAGTTTAAACGAACTAAACTGTACTTCTATATGGCTATTTTCAGTTCAAGAAAATAACTTTCAGGAAAATTTTAGGAATCCATATTAGATAATTGCATTCGATAACTAATATTCCATAATTATATTTCTTAATTTTATAATCAGTAGTTCATCATTCTATATTTGATAATGGTTTATGTGGGACAATTATTAGCCTACATTCGATATTACAACTAATTAATATTCGATAAATTGGTGTCAAGTAAAGTAATTATAATTGTTGCATGCTATATAAGGTCTCATGTATCGTTTGAAGCTAAATAAATACGATATCATTAGCGTCACCAGAGTTAAGTATACAGAACAGTATACAGAGAGTATTCTTAATTTATTGTATTCTATATTTACCATATTACTAAATTGACCAACGTCAGAAACGGCATTCGGTTGGTGAGCGCATAGGCTCCAGATATTGCTCAGGCTCCAGAAATTGCTACAAAAATGTAAACGAATGGAAAAGTCTCAAATAGGGGATTGGCAGGCGGTGTGGTGTGGGACGGGAAGATTTGAGACAGTCCATTTGTATCCCGACCCTGGTTAAACTGGGATTCAAGGGAGGATGATGATGGTGATTATATTCTATATTTATTATTCTCAATTTATGATACTCTTAACTCACATAACACTTTGGCTTCATCGCCGTCAACATGTCAGGCTCTCTCTCTCTCTCTTATCTCTCTTTCTCTCTCTTTCTATTACTCTCTCTATCTTTCACTTTCCTGTTTATTACTCTATAGCTCAATTTGTTTACTAATTTTTTCAGAGACTTATTGCGTTTGAGTTCCTATAAACATGCGCAATAATTTAACATAACTTAGCAGGACTAGGTAAGGAGGTATCGAGTAGCATGTACCACTACAACTCAGAAGCACTTATCTTGATAATACAATAAAATACATAAAATTTGTGAAATACTTTCAGCTTATTCTTAGTCTATATTGTTCTAATAATGCGATGATCCCATACAACCGCTGCCAGAGGAATATCAGAGCTAACAAGTAACACCATCATCATATTTCCTTGAGTGCCAGTTTAACTAGGGTCGGGATTAGAAAATTTTGTAGCCATTTTTGGAGTTTGGGTGCCTACCAACCGAATGCCCTTTCAGACGTTGCTTTGGATCTTAGTTATTTGTCACATTTTATGACACATTCCACGGTGGGTAAATTCTTCAGCAACCCGGACACAATACGGGTAAATAGCTAACAAGTAACGTAGTATATTTTACGAGGTAGATTCAAATCAACTCCTAACTAATATATCACAATAAAACACTTGAAACCGAGACGTCGTATGAAAGTGTTAATATAGTCTACATGAAAAACCTACATTCTGATGGATCCAGACTCGGTTCCTACTGCAATTAGGTTGAGCTTGGAATCATAGGCCAGAGCTGTGGGCTTGTTGGGAAAACCATGCTGGGCAATCTGAAATAAAATAGATATAAATTATCACTGAAATTGTTAGACAATAGTGCAAAGACAGACAATACTAGAACTAAAAGGGGATAATGTAATAGTTCAATAACATCTATATGCCAACACAATAGCACTGAATACTAAGATTTAACATTGGTACTGGTATTATTGTATTACGTTAATACTAAACAATTGATGCGCTCGCATAAATACCATAAGTATTCATATCATGGAGTGTACAAATTATACGTATGAGAATAATACGCATACAAATATGAATATGTATTATTCAAAATATAATTATAAGAATTATTATTAATATATTAATTGTAATGATATATTTAATTCGTACGAAAGAATGAAATGAGGCACATCTATTCAAAACATCCCATTATACAAATCTATTTCATGCACATACGTATGGATGTATTTAAATAACACTCGCCAAAATATAATCCTTTATGCGTTCGGTTAAGATACACACTTAGCATACACTATCACTATTCTGTACGGAGAAGCATTTAATTTCTCATAAGAACTTTTCGTATTTAAAATTTAACGTTGCTTAGAAAATAGAAAAGATTAAGCCCTTACCGACATCAACCGACATCAATAAATTCTATTAGAAATTTTACATTAATAAAATACACCTCATTTGAACGCACATACTGGAGTGAGACTATCTGTGTTGCGATGTATAGCCGATAACACCACGCGCTTAGCTCGTTAGGCAGATTAGATTTCATTATGAATTTTCCGGCCCAATGAATTCCGAGATTTTACTCCCTAAGATCTGCTCGGGTGAGAAACGAACCCACGAAATTTCAATTCACGTCAGGACCGGTAATTTAACATTTCATGACATCGTATTATTCTCTATTCTCTTTTCCCGACCCTGGTTATACTGGGATTTAAGGCAAGACGATGATGATGATGATGATGATGTTGATGATGATGATGATGATGATGATGATATGCTTCTCTAAAAACCGAACTACTGAGAAAATCAAAAGGAAAAAAGAACAAAAGGAGAAGAGACACTTACCGCACCGTATCCATAAAGATCCCGTATCTTCTTTAAATCACTTTCTTTCAATTCACTCTTACCTAAACTTCTCAATTTCTTTAGTACATCCATTCTATAAATATCTCTGTAAGAAATACAACAACACAGATTAAAAATATATACATCTACACGAACAGGTATATAAATCTATACAATAATAATAATAATAATAATAATAATAATAATAATAAAGGTTTGACTTCAGTTTCTTCATACAAGGATGATGTCAGGGACGTTCCCCCATCACATGTCACTACAAATCGATTCACTCCAAACGACCTGAAAAAACATGTGCTGAAGAGAAATAAAAGACCCTAAACAGTGCCGGTCAGGTGATCAAAAAAACAGTCAGGCAAGATTAAATAAAATCTATGGTGGGAAAAGATGTGTTTTCAACTTACAACGAAAAGTGGAAGTAGTAGAACATGAGCGAAGATCAGCAGGCAGAGAGTTCCAGACAGTAGGAGCGGAGAAAGAAAATGAACATCTACCTAACGAAGTGATAATATTAGGAATTTTGAGCAGTTTGGTATCGGAAGAACGAAGCTTACGAGAAGGTTGATATTGGATTAGGAGATCAGAAAGGTTAGAAGGTTTACCAAAAAGGAGTGTTTGAAAGTTAAAAGAGCAATTTTATACGTAATTCTTTTAACTACAGGAAGCCAATGAAGGTTATTAAGCAAGGAACTAGAGGTGGCCTGAAGCCTCGAGGATCGACAGACAACACATGCTAGAGTAAAATAAAAAGGTTTAACATCCGTTTCCTCATACAATGATGATGTCCCGTAGGCACCCCCAAAAACAGGTACTTCAGGTAGGTACTTCACGCAGCTCATCATCAATTAGTGGCGCTTCAGTAGAGTTTAGTAGTGAAGCGCATAGCTTTGATTCAGGAGGCCCCGAGTTCAACCACTTTCAACTCATCTACGCAAAACGATATTAACGTCATTTCGGTGCAACATTCTAATGTAGCTCTCTAAGCCGTAGTCTACTTTGTTCTCTCCCTCTCTCTCTCTCTCTCTTTCTCTCTTAGTGCACTGCCTACTGGCCGGTCCATGGTACATAACGCCTCCACTCTTCTCTAGTCTTCCGCCTTCCTCTTCATTTCCACATATGAGTGGGTCTTTAAATAATCTAACATACCTAATCTCGGCCTGCCCCTGCCTCTTTTTCCTTCCATTCTACCTTCTATGACCTCTTTTAATAGACCTTCCCCTCTTAGAATGTGTCCTATTCATCTTCTCTTCCTATTTCTTAATACATTTATCAACTGTCTATCTGTGCCAACTCTCTCCAGGACTTCCTATGGTCTAAATTATGTTATCTACTTTGTATTAACTGGTAAATTCATTCTCTTACTAATAAACTAATAATAAACTAATAAGCCTAACTAATGGCGGCCCAAAGGGTGATAGTACAACTGATTGTAAAAGTGAAACCAGCCAATTGCAAAACAATTTATTCACTACAAGAGTCCCTAATAAACGAATACAGAACCAGTGCCTATGACAAGGCCTAATCTTGTTGAGTTAAACCCAGCGGACTTTATTTCGGTTTTACTTTCACAGCCACCATTGTAAGCATATATATAGTATATAAATATATATTAATATATATATATATATTATATAATATATATAAAGCATATATATATATATATATATATATATATATATATATATATATATATATATAACAACACACTTCTCGACCTATTAATTGAAATTCTATCACATACTGCATAAGAGCATTATAATATAGCATTACTTAACGTCAGTGCCGCCACTTAATTTCTTAATTAATAAAGCAGTATTACACAGCAAAATCAATGAAGCTGGGCCGGAGACTAATAAAAACTAAGAACGACTAGTTTCTTAGTACGCCAACTGATGGGCAGTCAGAGTTGTCCTACAAAACTTATGGCACTCACTTCTCTGCTACCTATGGCACTAGACCTATGGTTCAAATCCTGGGCTCGGCCGTCACTGACATCGCTTTCGAGTGAGGAAGCTGACGTTAACATTAACTTTACCAGCTTTTTAAACTAAATTTAAACGACATTAAGAAATTCTGTCATACGATTCGTGAGACTAAGGGGCTGAGACCGAGTGGTATTCTTCGCTGATTTGATATCCTCTGATGTGTGCATCAAAGGTTTACGAAATTGTGAATTATACTGATACATATTCAAATCTTGTCCAATTTAACTTTAATTATAACAGCCTCGAATGCTTTCCGGCAGACATACATATGAACTGAATAGGCGATTTATTCAGAGGTAAAAAGATACGATGTCCAGAGAATGTCGTATAAAGTTAAGAAAATTCTATATCTGCACAGGTAGGATCCCGTTGAAGTGTTCGTGTTTCATAAAACCACAATCTAGAACATTTGATGGCAATAGATCGCTGTATATACAAGTAATGTAAGAAGAGCATATTAATCAGCCACTCTAAAATACCTGTACGTTGTAATACATAATAACCGAGTGACAAATGCAACAGCAATCACCTGACAAACCACTCGAACTTTGCCCAGACTATTGATAGCTCTAATCACTAATCCACTCATTGCATGGCTAACTGAGCAAACATGTAGCACTAAATTTCTTCCTGGCATTAGCTAATGAGACATTTTGACACTCACAAATTGTACCGTTATTTTGAATTAACCGAGGTCAAAGTTCAAGACCATGTAAACATCAGTTACAGTAACACGGTCAAACTATAACGTCAAAACATAATGAAATCGCGAAGAAATATAGCAGCTAAACCTACGAGCGGATTAACTCACTATAATGTGTTAAGAAATCTCCTACATAATGCGCCTAACAAAAACAGCTCTTTAATTGGTGTAGTAAGCCTCCACTATAAATATGCCTAATATGCTGAAACTTAAACTTATTTTTATTTACTACATTTAATATGTATTTTCATAGCTTCTATTTTTTATGCTATTTATAACATTATTCAATATTTTATTTATAATTTTATAGAAAAAAATATTAAAACCCAATAACCAAAGTATTAAAAATTGCATACTCTAACATGTACTGCAGAAGCTATGTGACATAATTAACTGCCATTCGGTTGACGGGCCCTCAAATAAAATCAGCACATAGCCGATATAACCGAAAAGGAAAAACTAAGCTTTACGCCAATCATAAGCTAATTGGCTGCCCATCAGTTGTCATGCTCTAAAGATTGAATACCATGAGCAGTTAACATATACATGTACAGTACACGTCCTGAGTGACTACGAAACGAAGATTCAAACTTCTGCTAATTATATGAATGAGTAATTATAAAAACCAGCTACTTGCAACAAGTTATGCGAAGTCACATACAACATAATGCACTAGTGCATTTATTATATTTCGTGCGCAGACATTGACTGATACAATACAACCCTATGGGTGTTTTGCCATACAAGATGTTTTGGGAAATTAAACATCATAGACGCCAAACCAAAAACTGCACGTGACTTTTAAATGTGTCTCAATACAACAACAATATCAGCAGCAACAACAACAATATAACAAGGACACGTGGTCATCATCATCACCATCACCGTCATCATCATCATCATCATCATCATCATAACCATTACCATCATCATCATCATCATCATCATCACCATCACCATCATCATCCCTTGGGTCCCAGTTTAGGCTAGGATCATGGTACGAATAGACCTTCCCTACTCCTCTCTGTGGGCGAAGAACTTTTCCATTCGTCTTAAAATATTTTGTACATATTTCTGGAGTCTAGGCGCTCACAAACCGAATGTTCTTTCTGACGTTGGTGTGGATCTTAGCGCTCGGACGCATTTTTATGACACATGCAATGGTAATTCTTCAGCAACCCAGATACAACACGAGCAAATACAACAACGCAACAACAACAACAATAAAATACAACGATGGAACGATACAATTATGACATCTAGTCAAGGTGATAAACAATAAGCTACTCGAAAAAATTATAATTTTGCATGAGCAATGGTTTCTTTCAGTCTTGCAAAAAATTTCATTTGAAAAAATAGTTTTTTGATAACGAGCAATTATGAGCAGCCTGATAATAGCTGTTCTCATGTTTATTATACGCTGTGAACCAGCCATATGAGGGCACCAAATAGGTCTACAAATAATCAGCTATATATAGGCCTATATCTTCTACTAGCGAGAAGTAGAGCTTATGCGTAGATTATGTTATAACAAGTTATGTAAGTCTTTCACTTTCTACTTGATCTGCTGCAATCAGCACTTGAATCTACAGAGAGGCCCATTATAATCATTTTGCTCAGAACAGATTGTCAAAGCGAATAAAGACAATGTTATTCAATGTCTGTACTGTAAACCCACCATTAGTATCAAGTATCAACATATAGCCCAGATAATTACAAATCCGTGATTTACAAGCTATCGATGGCAGACTTTACTAGAACTTATAGAAATCACTATACACTTTGACGAATATCCAGGGTTGGTATCAAAATCATTACGTAAAATCTTCACATAGATTTTACGGATTACTCTATGAGTACCGGTAACGTTGTTGATCACCATATCCTCTTTCTTTCAAACACTGAAACAACATCTGCTTCAAACTGATTTTAATCTAGTATAAAATTCCTTTGAGATCCTTATATAAACTTTAACAGTCAGTGAATAGAAACAGTGTGCTCTTGTTAGCATATATTTGTTAAATCCTATAATGAAAACGTAAGCTTTTAATATAAAATGACAAAAAGATATTTTACTATTGTTTCCAATACAAACAATGTGCAATTGTTCATATAAACACGTAAATGTATACACAAATTGTTTAAAACAATGAAAAAGCTCGTTTGTCATTCTATCAAAGGGAATTATATCGGCAACCCAATATCACCTTGAATCTGAAAATATTCGGTCCTGCTAACTTTCTTCCAATTACTCTTTTCCAAATCATTTTTTTTGTAATTTAATTCGCTAATTGGAATTTCAGTGTGCTCCATAAAGAGCAACTATTTATAATTACAGCACTGGGAGAAATAAAAATTGCTAGTACCAATTATAAATTTAGAAATGGTAGATCGTTATAAAGCCGAAACTAGTTTCATCTCTCGAAACAACGTCAATCATGGGCTAGTCTAGGACTAGAATCAATAGAAAGAACCTAGGATTAGAACCACTACAAAGACCCTAGGATTAGAACCACCACAAATAACCTAGGATTAAACCACCCCAAAGAACCTAGGGTTAGAACCACCACAAAGAACCTAGGGTTAGAACCATCACAAAGAACCTAGGATTAGAACCACCTCAAAGAACCTAGGATTAAAACCACCTCAAAGAACCTAGGGTTAAAACCACCTCAAAGAACCTAGGATTAGAACCACCTCAAAGAACCTAGGGTTAAAACCACCTCAAAGAAACTAAGGTTAAAACCACCACAAATAACCTAGGATTAAACCACCCCAAAGAACCTAGGGTTAAAACCACCTCAAAGAACCTAGGATTAGAACCACCTCAAAGAACCTAGGGTTAAAACCACCTCAAAGAAACTAAGGTTAAAACCACCTCAAAGAACCTAGGATTAGAGCCACCACAAAGAATCTAGGGTTAAAGCCACCTCAAAGAAACTAGGGTTAAAACCACCTTAAAGAACCTAGGATTAGAACCACCACAAAGAACCTAGGGTTAAAACCACCTCAAAGAACCTAGGGTTAAAACCACCTTAAAGAATCTAGGGTTAAAAGCACCACAAATTGTTCTGCATACGAAAACCTAACCACCACGTCACTGACTTAGCATGAAAACTCGGCTAACATGTGCGTTCTCGTTCTGTTATGTATTGTTCTTGATTTTGTTCGTTTGTAGAACCACTAGTTTCTGTGCTACACACGAACAGAAACTAGTGGTTCTGAAGCCGCGTCACCTTAGTAGATAAAATAAACAATTCATGATCAAGAAAGAGAAAGAGATACTGTTACTACTGCAAGACACCAGAAACATCTGAGAGATGACCATATATTACAGTTGTCATATAAATATGTCTAGTTTTCACTGATCCTTTAGATTTTTGTAATAATATGGATGAGAAGTCTTATTATATAAATGACTACACTTGGATATTGTAAATAAATATCTTACAGTAGGGCGTTTCGAGAGAACGAACTCATTTCACCTTCCACTTAGTTTTGGTTCTTTTAAGGCTGGCGAACAATCCATGAGATAAAGTTGTAAAATGAGCAACTTTCAATTTTGAGAGAAGAGCGAGAGAGAATGGCAGAGGGAGGGCTTGTTCGAGGGAGGCAGGAGAGAGGGAGGGAGAGAGAGGAAAGACTTATTCCGAGAGCGCCAGAGAGAAAGAGAGACATAGAAGTATTAATCACAGCCGCGATATCTAATATATATATATATATATATCCTATAGAGAGAGAGCGAGAAAGATGAGAGACGCGAGGAGAGATTGTCATTTGTGGGAGAGAACGGTGCGATAAGTCGCAAACCGGAAGTTCATAGAGTATCCGGCGATAGGAAGGAATGGAGCGCGTTGACTCGCATTGCGCAACAGACATGAATCTTTGATCAGCTGAATCTTTTCCTCGGATTCAGACGCGAAAGGCCTTTCCGAGTTCGGCTATTCAATACGTCTAGTCTCAGATCGAATTCAGTAACCTTAATCAAGAACCTAATCAGTATGCTGAATCGTTCTATAGAGAGCAGTATTTTTGTCAGGATTTCGATGGTAGCAGGAGGAGTGCTATTTCTAGAGGCCTCAATATCGTGGCCGAGACGTGGGGATTGCATTTCAGAAAGTTAAACATTCGAATGCCGTTATCAGACCAACATTCTAGCCAAGAGAATCTGAGCTAAAGCTAAGGTTAACGTCGTTTACCTGACTCGAAAACGATCGTCAAGGACGGAGATAGATGAGAGGAGAGAGAGAGAGAGAGAGAGAGAGAGAGAGAGAGAGAGAGAGCGAGATTTGAGAAATTGACACCAGCCTGAAACATAACACGGCTATACAATGTTATGATTGAAATGGTCGTATTTAGCGCATTCAGTTTAGATGCGCGTCAATTGAACAACGTTAAGCTACGTCGAGCCCGATTAGTTACTACACAGATGGCTGACCACCTTGGAAGACCGAGTGTTGTCAGTTTTGAATGAAATATCCTCTAGGTCCCCAGAGCATAGCTTCAACGTACTAAATGAGGACGTGCTTAGCCAAAATATTTCACTTCACACACAAGAATTCAAATATATATATATATATATATATATATATATATATATATATATATATAATATTTCACTTCACAAACATATTAATAATAAATTCACAGATGAATACATGTACATCTACACACATCCAAAATACACACAATTATGGAAATACCATATTATATCAAAATCGAATAACAAAATATTTGCCCTGGTTGGACGGCTGAATGAATAGACTAGTGAAGTCAGTGGCGATGTCGATAAGATATTCGATCGCAGATAAGTATGTGCGGGTTCAAATCCTAGGTTCGGCCGCCACTGACATCGCTTTCGAGTGAGGAAACTGACGCTATCATTAGCTTTGCCAGAAGCAGGTGGCCATCGGTTTGAATCTCAGTCAGATTCAAACTGTCTCTGACAGCATCACTTGTGATACGGAAACAAACGTTAAACTTGGCTTATAGCTCTTTAGCACTGCAAATATCCGTGTGCATGTAGATTAAATAGCGATAATTAGCGGAAAGAGATCATGCATAATAAATAAGTACGCAGCTGGCTTAGATAATAATAATAAAGCAATGATCTGATAATATTTAAACTGCAATCATCATACCATGGGAAAGTTACACAGTTAATCTGTCAATAATTTCCTATACAGACTTCAGTAATTATTTCTGCTTTTTTTACAAATTTATGTCACAAGCGAAATAATATAAAATACCCCTCGTGTTCTTATATCTATTGCCTGCTGGTAAATATTTACATCACTTTGCAGGGCGCATTAGGTGTCCGGCGCAGAAATACGATCAATCTATCAGGTACAAGTACGTGTCTAAAGATTCACAAATTAGCAGGATTTGAACCAAAGATTCTTCAATAGCATAGCAGAGTTCGCAACTCTGTCCACTGGACTACATCACACAGGCGATTACATATAAATTAATTACTAGATTTAATTTTTGTATATTTAACAAATCTCACAGAAAAGTTACAAATATTATAACAAACTTAGGACTTATTTTAACTCATCCACATCTGCAAGCGTGAGATGCATGAAATAAATTATCTGGTAACACAGTCATTACAAAAATTCCACTATTGTCAGCAAATAGCGTAATTAGTCGTATGTCAGCCTCATTGAGCCAAAGTAATAATTATGTTATCAGTTTGACTGAAAAGAGATCCGCAATGAACGACATTCGAGCTGTAGATAATATGAACCTAATATCGAATCTGGGTCTGAATTGTACAGACGAACATCCCCCTTCTCGATCTAGAAACTGCACAATTTACAAATCTCTTTCGATCTCCATATCTCTCTCTCTCTCTCTCTCTCTCTCTCTCTCTCTCTTTAGTGTTTAACGAAGTGGCATGTCAAATGTACACATTCCTACCACATTCTGCTTCTTTAACGCTCCACATAAAAACACAGCATTGACTAATCTCTCAACAAAATGATATGCCTGTCCACACATTAGGGTAATGCAGCCTAGAGCTTGGGAATAATATAGCTTCTGAATTCCTTCCGGTCTGAAGTCCTCAGTTCTTGCTTAGTCGCCTTTTACGACACGTGCAGTCAACAATTAATAGATTTTATTCTTTTATGGACCGGACACAAAACGAAATTTTTTTCAAATATGATCATATAAATATAATTTTTTTGTGCTTTCGCTTTTAAACTTAACGTCTATTATTCATAAACATGTCATGAATACATGTAAACGAATACCTCTAAATGAATACATGTAGGCCTATAAGTAAATGAATTGCATCGTTAAATCTTTTTTATGAATATCAAAAGCATTGTTTAATTTTCTAATATCCTCCTTGCCGTCAATAGGACTGCAAACCTTTGTCACAGATGGTAAAATGAGTAGGCCTTAAAGTAGGCCCTACTGACTGGAATGAATGAATAACGAGCTGAAATATGACAGCAACAGCAATTCATAGAACCCTAACTGGGTCATGACCTGGTACTGGGCACATACAGTTAGCCTACTAATTCACACAATTAAAAATGTTGCATCAGACAATTCTCGAATTGTAGATTTATTTTCAGAGTAAAACAACGACAAATTTTGTGTTTTTTTTCTTCATTCGAATGCCGGCCTGATTAGACACAAGAAACTCTAAAGCGACAAAGAAGCTGAAAAGTATATGATAAAAAAGTTCCTAAGCACAATTTAATGGCCTTTTGATCATACATGTATGTCCTCGGCGGTACTTATTAATACGGCGGAAATTTAAACACGAGACCTTCTGTCAAGTTCAATAGGCAAGTGTGCTAACAACTGGGCTATACCCTTCCTTGGACTGATTACCCTGATATTGGCTCGCACCATTTATGGACCCCTCGCTTTGATTTGGTTCCACAGTGCTCGATGTTGCCATGGACAACGGCAGCCCATTAATTGTAATTGCTGTTGTTATTATTATTGTTGCAGGTCTGAGCCGGTTTATTATAGGGACAGAAAACGGATAAAATAAAAAAGTGAACATCAGATATTAAAATCATTTATTACGTCACATTACGAGAATACAACCAAGTGACTATCTCCATCCAGTTTAGTTTAGTTATTTATAAGAGTTCGATTTTAAGGTTCTATCGACAAAACGATAATTAAGTTAAATTGACTTACGATAAATACGAGTTTACCTATAATAATAAATTAATAATTAGTCTGAGATACACTGTGCAAGTGTGCATTATACTTTATAGGATAGTATTGCACATAGACATATCCCCATGTATCTATGTACCCATACACGATAAATTCCGAATACTTAAATTAGTAAAGTTTGGGCAAAATAGAAATAAAAATTCCAAACATCCTCCAAGCATATCTATTACGTACCACGCCTAAATAAATCTTAAATAATCTTAAATTAACACTACATTACATTGCATTATGTTGTATTGCATAATTAGATGTCAATAGTTGGTATAAGTCTAAATATATAAAACAACAAATATCGAATTCTTATTAAAAAAAGAACCGGTTAGAAAAAAAACCTGTGACTCTAATTTAAAATGCACTAGTTTTAATGAACATTCGCTCCGAGCTTCGCTCTAACTAATCAAGACAAAGACTTCTTTGAAAAAAACATACCATCATCGCTATGTTTCTATCCTAAATCATTATTTCCAAAATCAAGTGCTGCAACTTACCCTCTAGAAACAGTCTTCAACACTACCGGCAAGACAACAAAACTGATAAATAAAACAAAGAGCCGATGTTCTAGTGTATCGCAGAAGATAATAAAGAGCTTATCTAGTTACAAACTCTGCGCGTCCACAGCTGCCGATATTCAAACACTGATCATCTAAAGGATGACTCATTAGGCAACTAGTTCCCAGCTGCGATATTCATCCGCGCTACAATTGTCGCACTCAATTCTCTATTTATATGCCTCCATTTTTAGTTGTTCGATTCGAAAGGGGCTTACAGGATATAGCTAAATATGATTTGACAGTAGTCCGGTGTTAAATGGTTTAGTGGCAGTAGAAATTACAACAAACATGTTTGATTATATTTTTATATAAACGTCCGGCGTGCTGCGTACGTGCTTTGTTTGCCATGTTTGTAAAGGTAATTGGAGACTTCATTACAGCTGCAGGGCTCGTTTAGTTTAATCTGTTGAATGATTGCTCGGAGCAAAGTTGAATGTGCACTGTGCAGGTTAGCTGCTCAGTGCTCTCTAATAAATACTCAAATGATCATCTCCACCTGTGGCTTTGCCGATTTTAAACTGCGCATTGATCTTTCGCAGTATTATTTGCTAATGATATTTAATAGTAGTAATAATTTCCCCGTGTTGTGGCAGGGTTGTTTGAAGATTAGACCAACCGGTGACTGCACGTATCGTAGAAAGCGACTAAAGCACTAAAATCCAAACCAACGTCAGAAAGGGCATGCGGTAATTTCGGTTGGTGAGCGCCTAGGCTCCAGAAATTGCCACAAAATTTTCTAAACGAATGGAAGTGATTTTGATATGGTATTTGACAAAGTGTTTCTCCTTTCCCCGTGTTGTGCTCGGGTGTGGTTGGACCACTGCAGAATAGGGCAACCGCAAACAATCTGCCGTGTGTACGTAAGAGGCGACTAAAGGCAGGAGCTGAGGATGGCAAGAATCCACCTCACCATGAACTATTTTCCTCCAGGATTAAATGGTAATTAATCCACCTAACTGTCGAAGGCAACGGGAAACCACCTCAGAAGCTATATTTTCCCAAGCTATAGGCTACATAAGGTCTGGATAAGGCATAGACTTTGTGAAGGGATTAACTTGTTGATCTAAGGAGTGCTCTTATGGAGCGAGAAAGCAGACACTGAGTATGAATATGTACCTTGAATCTGCCACTTGGCAGTTCACTGAAGAAGAAGAGATTTGACAAAGAGGAGTGGAGAAGAAGGTCCATTCGTATCCCGCCCTAGTTAAACTGGGACTAAAGAGAAGATGATGATGATGGTGAATTTAATAGTAGCAGGTTTGAACGTTTAAGGCCTTAAATATGGCGTGCGTAGGCTATTTATTAATAATGGCTTGAACAACTTGAGACGTTGAAATGAAACATCATTCGATGTAACTACGCTGTATTATAAATCTATTAATAAAACAACGACCTCAGTTAAGTCTACAGTTTTTCTTTCTCTTTAGCTTTCGAAAATCATCTTTGAATAAAAAAACGGCCTTTAAGTCTTTGTTGTATAAGTTTCATTTTCCTTGCTTATGCTACTGCCACTTGTTTTAAATAAAGATTATATATATATATATATATATATATATATATATATATATATATATATATATATATATATATATATATATAGATAGAGAGAGATAGAGAGAGAGAGAGAGAGAGAGAGAGAGAGAGAGAGAGAGAGAGAGAGAGAGAGAGAAGAGACATGAGAATAGCAAACACATGTTTACTTGATCTAACAACATTTGGGCAGGTAGCTTTAGCCTTTAGGTGCTTAAGATGTCTACGTGTGTATGAACTTGATTATTTAATAATTTAGACACACAATTAGCAATTGATGGATGTAAACACTGAAGCAGTACGCAAGGTACATAGGCTAAAGGCTATTTAAGGCAATTAAGGCTAAAGGCAATCAATTTACTGATAAGTACGAGTGAGTGCAAATAGAACGCCTTTGTAAATATTTACTGGCCTGACATTATCGACCTACTTTTATCTGCATATTTTTTTTTTTTTTTTTGCCATTCCATATTCATGATGATGCTTACATTTTACATCTGCTGTCAAACAAACTTAAATAGTTTAGTACAAAATTTATCATTATGTTTCTATTAAAACTATAATAAATGACAACAGGCCTATAACAATAATCAACATTATATAATGTCTGCTTGGAAGCAGGATTGAAATTTATAGTGCACGTATTTTTTAAATCTCCGTGCAGAACAAGCAGGTGTGCCGAAGTAAGAGGTTAATTTTTCCAGTTGAAAGCTGACTGTTCCTTACTAACGTGATTTACTGAAGCACTGCCTGATGGTACAGTGTTATGTATATTATTAATGTGCAACAACAACGACAACAACAATACGATTAGAGTGCTACTGTTTTCCAAGACAACATCAAGCACAATGGAACCAAATCAAAACCGATGAGCAGAATGTACAAATGCAAAGAGCGAGAGAGGGAGAGAAATCAATGGATATATTATATTGATTGATCAAAGGATTGGAGAGAGAGAGAGAGAGAGAGAGGTGAGAGAGAGATAGAGAGAGAAAGAGAGAGAGAGAGAGAGAGAGAGATTGGTGAGAGAGAGAGAGGTGAGAGAGAGAAGAGAAAGAGAGGAAGAGAGAGAATGTGTTTTGTATAAAGATGCAATGAGTAGGCTACTAGCTACTAATCCTCTATGAGCATCTGATCTTGATGTTCAGCTATCGCGAAGCACATGTGTCTAAATCACATCCTGGACGACTATACACTATTCACTATACATAATCCTGTATCATCACATTGTAATTCCCAGATCAGATACTGGGGTGCAACATAACAGTAGTCTATTTTGTGCTACGTGAATAGCGATCAAAAACCAATTATCCGAATCTATAGATGATGAAAGACTTGCCTATGGATGACGTGGCACTTTGAACTTTGAACTTTGGTCTCTAGCGGTTCGAGCCACCTTTCGTGGAAAGTCGGGAATCAAACCAGAGACTTACTTTGAAGAGTCGCAACGATTGTAAATCGAGCTACTAAGAAGTTTTTGAGGACCAGACACAAAATGAACTCATTCATTTTAATTTTCTTTTAAGTTATATTATTAGTGTTATTGTTTAATTATTCCTGTATTGCTTATTTTTTGCACCTGGTGTAAAGAACCCGGGGTTTTGCTAAAAACGATTCCAGCAATACCTGCTGAATCGCCGGCCGGCTATTCGAGATCATCAGGCTGTTTAAAAGTATGCACTCGTTGCAGAAGCAGACTGCACTGAATATCTGCAAAGTCAAGGAAAGCCTTTTATTATTGTTATTATTATTATCTTTATTATTATTAATATTATTTAGTTGATACTACTATTAAGTTAGCCTTCTGGGTTGCGTCAGGACCACTAAAACATTAACCAACCTTAACTGCAAGTGTAACAAGAGGTTACTAAACAAGAACGGAAGAAGTAAAGGTAAACCAACTTAGGAGCCCTATTTTTCCCAATTTCAAATAGGCTACTTTAAACTGCCACTAAGCATATCATTTGTGAATAGGTCAACTTGTTGATCAACGGATTGCTTTCTATGGAGAGATGGAGAGTGCCCGTAGACTGTAAATTAGCCTTAAATACCTTGGACCTGCCATTGGCAGAACACAGAGAGAGAGAAAGAGAGAGAGAGAGAGAGAGAGAGAGAGAAAGAGAGAGAGAGAGAAAGAGAGAGAGAGAATTAAATTAATCATGACAAATTGACACAATAGTCACGCAACTCAGCGAAAGCTTGAAATTGGAAAAGGTTAACTTAGGTTTGATAAAGGGTTATTATCAGAAACATAAGAACTTTTTTCTAAATAGTTTGATAGAGCAAAATTAATTACTACCAATCACTTTATATTAAAAAAATTTGTTGTTAACACTTTTTTAAAATTATCAGAAGTTTGATTTAATGGTCCATAAAATATTTTTGAAATCAATTTCACGAAGGTCTTTATATGTTTAAAACTTTAACAGTGTTTCGAAGTTAATTATTTTTTAAGTTAAACAAAATTAATAGTGTTAAGCAATTCGAAATTTTCTTTGTATGCTGATGTCATGCGTAAATATAAAAGTGATTAAACCAACGAAATGGATATTTTTTAACGTTTAATTAGGCCCTAGCCGCCCTACTGTAAAACTCATAAAACAATCGATATACTACATTACTCATACAACGAACAACTACGCAGTTGAGGCGGTCATTCAGCAATGCTACCGGTACCTGCGCGATATACCAGCAGAAGGATCGCGAAGACTTGCACTATATAGCAGATAGGTATCCTTGGAGTCTGGTCTGACTTTCTTAGTTATGGAATTTACACTGTTTTGGATCTTCATTTTGCTCATCGTTTGGATGTGTCTCAATAGTGCTCGATGTAGTCTTGGACTACAGTAGCACCCTAATTGCTATTAAGTAAGATCGAGGTTGTCGGCTGCTATCCACACCCGACAATCTCTGACTTTATCCATGCAGTACTAAAACAGACGGTAAGTTGCACTCTTGCTCATTAGTTAATTACCGGTCCAGCAAGATCAGAATGATTGGACTATCAATTAATTACCTGTACCGCAAGACCAAAATGATTGGACTATTAACTAATTACCTGTCCCGCAAGATCAAAATGATTGGACTATTAATTAATTACCTGTCCCACAAGATCAAGATGATTGGACTATTAATTAATTACCTGTCCCACAAGATCAAGATGATTGGACTATTAATTAATTACCTGTCTAACAAGACTAAGATGATTGGACTATTAACTAATTACCTGTCCAATAAAATCCAGCTGATTGGACTATTAATTAGCCTTTGAGTCACAACGAACGTAATGAATTTATCTAACATGAAAGTCTGGTGAGCTCAGTAAGTGCATCAGATAGGTCAATAAATTTTAACTGGTTGTTCTTGAGATCCTGGGATCAATTCCAGGTCGAGCCAGTCAGGCATTGTTATCTCGATCATTCACAGGACTGGTAAATTGAATACTGACTCTAAATAAGCTGTCCAACGGATTGAACATGACTGCGTATTAAATATCATCGGGATTGATGAATCATTCATTAAATGCGCCTCTAACCTCTATAGCCCAGAAAAGGCAAAAATGGTTACGCGGAGAGTACGAAATGGAAATGCCTGAGGGCTTTATTGTCGAATCATTAACAAAAACCTGAACTAAGCTTGAGGAGT
Source organism: Enchytraeus crypticus (assembly GCA_905160935.1). NCBI lineage: Eukaryota > Metazoa > Annelida > Clitellata > Enchytraeida > Enchytraeidae > Enchytraeus > Enchytraeus crypticus. The sequence goes on along the minus strand of CAJHZI010000252.1, from coordinate 405,185 downwards.
CTAGTATTTTGAAGAGAGAGCAAAATATTAGCATCAGGGAAATCTTACGTTAAGAGAGACGGAATCAATATTTATCACGTTTTCAATGAGAAATAATAGTCTCAAATATAGACCCACTGACCCTCAGTCAAAACAAAACTAAACAACACAATTTATACACCTCGGGCGAATCTAGGGAGGGTCAAAAGATATATCGTATTTCAAATTTTCCGTCGTAACTTGGAGGGTTATAGATTCCAGAACTCCATGATGTTCTTGTACGTGGGCAGAACCTTTTCAGACCCCAGTCGCTCGTTGTAAACTTTCATGTGAATGCATTGAGGATATACCTTCTATAAAGTGTCTAGCAATTTGGTCCCACACATAGCATTTCTAAGTTGTTAACTGGATAGAAGGGGATGGGATAATTCGACACCATGATCATAACCGTGGCTTGTCGGGTGTCTTTTCTCTTAGTGGTATCGGCCTAGCATTTCTGTTAAGTTTCAAATATCGATCTAGTCAAATCACTGTAATCAGAATCCACTGTAAGATCACCTGTACCACTGAATGTCTCACTGCTTGAGCCATTAGACGTGTTAATATCACCTGTACCACTGAATGTCTTACTGTTAGAGCCACTAGACGTGTGCTTGCAGGTTTTTATCTCAAGTGTATGAGAGGGGCTGTTGTACAGACGCGTCTACAACAGCCTATACAAGTCTTAATGGCGCGACAACAATGCAAACACACGTCTGATTCAGCAGCTGCTTCTAAAGGGCCTTCGCCCCGCCAGCACGCCCCCAGAGGGCCTACACCTCGCGAGCAAGCTAGCTGCTGGGTCTGCCGAGATCACGAGGTGTTATGAAGCGTTTAGTGTACAGCTGATGGCCTGCCACCTGCCATGCTCTTCGTCTTGTTGTGGATTGAGAGATATAAGTTAATCACAGTTACGATCACAATGACGATATGCAGTTGTCTAAAATATAGAAGAGGCAATCCATTTATTAAACTAGATAAAAAGAGTAATAATTACTAGTGTTAACACTAAACTTTCTAGTAACATGCCGTTGTAAGCCTTTTAGAGGGATCGACACGGTGGGTCTACATAGGAAATGGAACATTACGGTCGGCTATGCATCGGCCTGACATCACCAAGTGTACACAACTAGGTTTTTATTCGCCCATCGGAAGAGAAAAACCCACGTCGCTATGCAGCCTCTAACTCGCGACCTCTCGTTCAAGAGGCGAGCTCTCTACCAATGTGCCACCAGGCGTTTCAAATAGTATTAACATTAATAGTAATTAATCAGAATGCTAATATTACTATTAACATTCTGATGCCCAGTAATCAGATAATTATTTAGTTCGTAAATTCTGTCCAAATATAACAATAACATAGGCCTATAGCTTATATATGTAATTGTGGGTAAGCAGGATTGTTTTCTCAGGGAATGACGACCCTGCCCAGTAAATGTTAGTCGATGCTGAGAAATGCACAGGGGGGCCACCTCGTCATAAGCAGAATCCCCCAAGAATAATGGTATATCAAAAGGAATGTTATAGCTGATTTAAATACCCACTCATATGTGGGCATGAAGAGGAAAACGGAAGATAGAGACGAGTGGATGCGGTATATACTATGGATCTGCTAGTAGGCAGCGCATTAAGAGAGAGAGAGAGAGAGAGAGAGAGAGAGAGAGAGAGAGAGAGAGAGAGAGACGGATAGCTTATATAATAATATAACCAAATCAAATATCTCCTGGTCTGTCTTACTTTTAAGGTAATAAAATTTCCAAGAAGTAAGTAACGGTTGAATAGAAACTAGTTTAAGTTTACATATTTGCTTTATCGATAAATTTATACGAACAGCAGTTAAACTATAATCCACATCACGATTACGCCATTTAATGTCATAACACGTGTCACGATGCATAGCATCTTAATATCAAATCTGAAGACCATCGACACCTTAATCGCATTTTATTAAGTGAAAACTACATCTCTCTAACTCAACTTTAGAGCAATTTCATATATAAACTATAGGTACGACATTGAAAATGCTTAAATTCTTTTAAGTCTACCCCTCTATTTGAGATCTGTGTAGTACAGCCTACTCTAAATTGCATGTCCAAGGCATAATATTGTTAGTCAATCAACTCTATCTTATTTCCTTTTTATCCCTATAATTATACAAATTTGTGTTATTAAATTCCCAACATCCCTGTCTCAGATTTATTTTTTGTATAGCCCTTTTCAGCAATCCATCTTCCACTATAATCATGGTCTGAGCTGGTGGTAAGTTGTTCGACAATGGATCAGTACATGCCGGCTTCAAATTCAGTGCTCTTCCCGTCACTGTTTTGCCATCGACAGGAATTTGACGCTATTACGCTAAACTTAACTTTAGCCTTTGGCTTTTAAAATTATCCAACTCTCTATTTCTCATTGCACTTAATATCAGTCTAAAAGCACCAAAGAAGTATGGCAGGAGAAATGAAAAGGAAAATTGTGAGCAGAATGAAGGTTAGAGAAAGTCCGACACTTGGAAGCTGCATCTTTGATAACCAACTCATAATTATGTTTATATGACAAGCAGACGATAGGAATATGTGTATGTCAGGAACCTGCCGATGAATATTCCACAGAGAGAGAGAGGGTTATGTACCAAATTAATCACTTACTTATTTATATGTATTCGTTTAAGCCATCAAATCTCTTAGTTTTCTGATGTCAACCTTCTGCAGCGTTGACATTTTCATTTCCATATACGCATATTGTCTAAATGCACCAAAGTTTTACCACGTTTATACTTCTGGCCTTCTTATTACATTTTGTTAAGTCACTATCTTCTCTCAAACTGAAGGTTTCTTTTTTGATTATTTTATAAAGAAATTAGTTAACTTATAATATTTACGACCATTCCTTAAAAATCTTCATCTTCAAGTTACAGGATTCTTATATTCCATTGCCATAGTCAGATTAGAATCAAACCGTTTCTTCACTTTTAGGTTCAGAGCTTGCTACGAACAATTCCAAGATACATCAGATAGATGAAAAGTATTTATTGTTTGAAATAAAAGTATTTATTTATTGTTTTTAATTTGATCTATTTTCAATAAATCACACTGCACCAAAACCATTAAACAGACTTAAAAATAATTTTTTACATAGTTAATTTATATCTATATTTAGTTCATGGACTATGGTATAAGAATCAGTACATCAAAAGTGAAGTGCAGCAGACAAATCACAGCTAATCAAGCATTTGGGCCAAAGCTTGCTACTCCACCCAATTGATAATAATATGCCACTAGTTAACAATGATTTGCTGAAATGTTCACTGACACCCAATATTTCAAACAAATAAAGTCACTAATATTGCATTATGTATAAGCAACTACATCTTCAGGCTTTGAACTGAGCGGCTCTCTGTTCATAACATCATCTCTAGAATCAAAGTTTAACTAGGGACGGGATACGAGTAGACCTTTTGTATTCCACTCTGTCCTGCACTATCTGTCAATTCCCTATTTAAATAACATATTGGCCAGAAGTTTTGCCAAAATGGCGATTCATACATTCATAAACCACACGTTTTAGAAAAATTTGTAGCAGTTTCTGGAGCTTACGCACTTACCAACCGATTGCTCTTTCCCATGCTGGAAAAGTTCACACCGCAATTATTTAATAAAAATAATAATAAAGGTTTAACATCCGTTTTCTCATACAAGGATAATGTCAGGGACATCAACATATTTTATGTAACATAATAGTTAGATCTGAGCTTCTATATATTATCTTATATTTATTACATGTACGATATTTAACATATCAAACTATCCGAAAATATAATATTGTTGCATCAAATTCAGATATTTTCTCTGCTAGATTTTCTATCCTTCGGTCGAAACAATTTGTACAATTATTCTACTCTTTAGCTATAGTCCTTCATAGTTCAGCAGATAATGTCAATAGTGAATATTATAACTGCCATTGATATGATTTATTACGAACTCCATCATCCAAATTAGTGACCATCAAAGTCGGTCACACCTTCCAGAGTGGAAATTACAAAAGTTTTCAATTTAGCATAATATTGTCAATCATAAGTTTCCAATGAACATAATAAATGACAATCAACGCACTACTTCAGTTTGTAACTAGAGGCTATAACAACTACAACAAAAACATCTCCAAGGCAATTCAGATGAAAATGTATAATTTAGAGGATAATTTAATGAATATCGTCTAACAAAGTTCTATGCTTTACACAATGCTTACAGTTGCGTAGTTGTAACATAATTGTTAAACGAAGCTTGTAAAGCACATGATAAACATGCCCTATAGGCATATCTATCGCATTTATACATTACATAACATGAATTAAGTAGACATATTATTTATTTTACACCCATATTTTAATAGTTATAATTTATTTGTACCATACCAATAGGTTTATATATACATATATCTATTTTAAATTTAATCTTATCTCTCTGCCCCATTGGTTCACAATATAAACAATATATACAGCAGAATGACCTGGCCACTTTATTTTACTTTATTTTACTTGGACGTTAGTTTAGGTTTCTTGCCAGCAGAAGGCTTCACTTTGAATATTCCACTCTTACTGACGGACACCTTAGCGTCAATCACAGTTGTTACTTCCTCCATCCTAGTTCCTTCTCGCTTGCGAGCTTCTTTTGGTAGAGGCACGTCTTCTTTAGAACCTTCAGTAGAAAATACAAGCACTAACTGTAGACATTTTATGAACAAATCTTTATTATCTTAGAGATGTACATATAAGTTGGTTCGCTATTCAGAGATCCTTGAACAAAATATTCCGGTACCAGAAAACTCCTTCGCAACAGATGAAGGATTGGTATCACATTTGTCAGGCAATCGAGAAGACATGCATTCAAAACCAAAGTCAAACTTTCTATGACAGTACACTTACAGAACGGAAATAGGTATTAAATGTTGCTTTTGGTTTAAAATGCATTTTAAAATTTACATGATCAATATATACTATTAATATTGCGAAACATATTAATATAATTCATGAAATACCTTCCAGATTTTACGAACAATTAATGAAGCCAATTACATTTAACTTCAAAAACAGCAACTTAAACTGGTAAGATCTGGTTCATAGAAATTTCTCAAGTGTGCATAAAAGTAATTTCTTTAAGCGTACGGAGTCAATTGTTGGCAGGTTCATTAATATTAAAAAGTTTCAACAGTGTCAATAGTTTCAACAGTTCAGTCCTGTAACTGATAAACAAGAAGGTGAATGTTAGGAACGGGAGATATCATCAGTGACCAGAGCATAGTTAGAGCAACACGGAAACTATAGTAGTGCGCAAACACCGCATATGAATTCCATAAAATTAACACTGCTTATATTTTATCATAAATAACGCCAAGTAAAAAATAATATAATTATAATGTCAGCCCACACTTCACCACAAATCTTCAACTGCCAAACAAAATTACTGATTAGTAACTGAATATCATTGAACAATCTCCAACCAAAATAATTATAACAGTTGCAATAACAATAACAGTAGAGAAATATCATGGCGGTTTTCGAATTTAAAAAGAACACAAGATGAAAGAAGAATGGACTTGCCGTTTGGCAGTGCACTTGAAGAAGATGAATAAAAAGAAGAAAAAGCAGCCTTTTGAGCATATACCTAACGAGAGATAGATAGGCAGAGCCTTTGAGCTTGGAGTCTTCAGCACTATGGTTCTTATATTACCAGAGCCACCGGGAACTTCTGCTGATAGTGCCTTTAGGACAGCATCTATATTATCTGAAAGCTGTGAGACTGTCTGCGATAAGACTCCAATGTTCATTTGACTGAAATAAAATCAAGAAAATAGACAACTAGGGTAATACATTAGAACAGTAAATATAATCCATTCAGTAACTAAACTACATGACAAATAGAATGCAACATTTAGCAGTACTTAATGATAGCAATAAAATGTACATTGGACGAAGACCCAACTGTAGGTGGTGTATTGTAATTTTAAGATATCTAAGTAGAAAAATTATTAATGCATTGGACCAAAAAAGTAATTCACTAAATCAAAACACTTAAATATTGCTTATAACTTTAAATAACGATTAGCATAGTTTACTGTTGTTTAAAATAATATTCAATAGTGTTAAATTTACTTTAATAGAAGAAAGTTCAATACAAACATTTTGTAAATGGTATTTAATCAAGTTCATTGTGCCCAAAATAATTTCTTAAATGTGGGTTTAATATCAAGATCAGAAGCTTGAAGAGCTTCTCTTCAAGCTTCTGTACTGAAGTATCCTGAATGGTGAATGTCCAAGATTTTACTCTCTGATCAGCTCTACCAGGAATTGATCCCACGACCTTAGGAACAGCATATGAAACTTCATGACTTTATCTAATGATGTGCATACACTGAACCACCAAGACATTCAAATAATTCTAAAATAATTCTATATACCCAAATCTTCTAACAACATTTACTAGTAAAATTTACCGAAGACACCCAGAAAAGATGTAAGGCTAAACTGTAACGCACTGATACTAAAATTCTATTCTGCCAAGATGAAAACTTATGTTTCATTTGGCACACAGCATACATATATCACTCGCTCACTTATTTACTTGGTCAGTCCTAGTTACAAAAATACCAAAACACTTTACATGCTACAAATATTTCAGAAGCAGTTTTAAGTAATGCCACGCAGTAAGATAATCAGAATCATACCAAGTAGAACCCTTTCCAGAGAGAATGCACTGAGACGTACTCAGCGCTCTCGATATTTCACGATTCAGATTTTTGGTATCCAACCGAACTTGCAATGGAAACCTGAAATAACAGAACCATATAATATATTGAGTGACTAAATGATTATTGTATTTATTACTTTATAAATGAAACAAAAGATAATTATGTTACATATCACAACTGAATGTTCATTTCATTACAAGATGGTGAAAGAAGCATTAAAAGATGGCGTCAGGGTGATATTGAATTATTTATTTTGGCTCTATTTATCCTAAGATCATTTGTTAGAAATCTACATCTTGGTTGAATCGTTCATAACACAGCCAAATAGTTGGACAATGAGCAGTTTGATTCCATGTTCCAGTAAAATGTTATCGAACAGCATTCAGAAAAACCATAATTGCTAAAGCAGCATCAATTAAACACAATATTAAATATCTTTTCAGCAGCAACAACAAAGCATAATCTTGTCACGTTTGTTAATCACTTCACATACAAACAAGTAGTTCACCCCATCCACTGATCATACTTAACAACTGTACATGAAAAACAGCATTTAATAAATTTTTTATTTAGATATCTTAAAATTATGATTTACACCACCTACAGTCGGGTCTTAATCTAAAAACACCTTCACTTATACCGTTCACATATACCATTCCACATGCAGTCAATCATGAATAAAGGCTTTAGTTTAGAGTACCAACACTTAACATTAAATAGCAATAATGCCTAAACCAATCCTGAGGATTTCTGTTAATTGAAGACTTGGCATGCAGAGCTAACGATCAATTAGGATATTTTCTGAGTACTCACTTGTGATGAGCAATGAAATGCTTGCCAAGCAGTGCAGGAAGCAGACGAATAATTCTGGCATCTGCCAAGAAGACGTCGTAAGAGTTTGACAGATTGCGTTTTGCCTCAAAATCTGTGAATTCCAACTTCAGTCTCTTAAGTGGCATAAACTGAAACAATTCAATATACATAATGACAATATACAAAAAAGTTGTAGAGCCAACATCTGTTTCAATATCACATGGATACGGTCAAGCTGGGATTAGAACCGATGAACTCTTTCTCTGGTAAGCATGCCATTTATAAGGCCACCCAACCAGTACAAACAGATACACAAAAAACTGTTTTCAAACTCACTTTACACAATTATGTAAATCGCACAATTGTGCAAGATGTAGAGAACAAGCATGCCGTACTTAGCAGCTGAAGAATGCAATGGGAACCTATGTTGAAAAACTATTTTTTACAATATATAGATTGAAGCCAACTTTAATGACAGTTTAGCGTTTTTTAGCATGTCAAAGTATGGGATATAAGCGCATTTGAACCCTGCGCATCACCGACAAGCAATAGGCTTAGACTACATTAAGAATTTTAAGATATGGTATACTGCCAATCCATTAAAATAATGACAGCTCTATTTATGATACCTTAGTTAATGTAACAAACTAGACCGAGCAAACCTCAATATCCTGAGTGATACCGCAAGAGGCAAATATTTCAGCATATTTCCTCACAGTTTTCTCATATTCCCTTGTCTTCACGAGATCTTTCACAAACAGACACACACTGGTGGTCTTCGGACTAACGGTAGGATGTGGTAGAATTCTAAAATTAAATATGACACAACAATACATATATATAAATAACTGCATTTAAAAACAACATGTTTATAGTCCATAAGTACTGGATTGAATATAATGCAAGACATTTATAGCTAAATTAAAAATCTTTCATTTTACACGAAATTACTATGCCAACTTCCTGAGAGACAGTAATTATAATTACTGCTCTATTTCGTTGTTACATATTTAACTTGAGCCTGAGATTTAAAATAAATGACAACTTCCTCATTTCAAAGAACGCTATACATACACAGAAAAGAGCAAAAATAATAAAGCAGTGAAAAATTTAGATTAGAACTTATAATTAAAGAACCTGAAATAGACAAAACATTTTAAATAATGAAAATGGAAGAGGGCTTGAATAAGAATAGTGTAAGAACTACACCAAGAATGGTGTACCAACTACATGAACTTACATTAATTACATGACTTGCATATATTGAATAGAGCTGTATCTGAAAACCGCTTCAATCATGAATTGAAGATTACTTACACGTTAACATTTTTTCTACTAATTTTGGGTATCTTCTTGAAGCTAAATTGCAACTGTATAGCTTCTTCATCCTCAACACCAATCAGACTCTTTTTAGCTGATATTTCTGATTTCTTCTCCACATATGCTTGGAGAGCCTTTACAGCTTGTTCCACCTAAAAATACCCAAACAACTATATAAGCAGCTAAAAGATCATGTTTTAGTTTCACTAAACTTGGGGAAATTATCTAATCTTAAGTATTAAATCATATGCTTCAAAACAGTTAACTTGAGACAAAACTCTAGCCCCTGGTATTTTCTTCAGAGAGACCCAACATTATCATAGAATTGATTCCATCACAATTTACCAGCCTCATAGTATTTATATCTGTTCTTCACATACAATTTTAAGTTGCAATAGAATTCTAATTTTATCAAAGTAGGCTTTCAATTGTACTTTCAAATAGTCTTCATATATCAATAGTTAATGGCTAGCAGCTGTATTACTTTCAACTTCTAGCCAAAATTAAGTAACTGTCTTAATTCAGCAATAATAGTAATTTAGCAACTTGTACATCATTCATTTAGTTGAACAATGAATACATTTTGTAAACACCATAATTTAAACTAGTCATATACTTTCATATTGGAATATTCAAATGAGCTGATAACATGATCGCATGGGTACCAACGGTGGATCAGTACGTGCCAGTCACAAATCCAGTTCTTACTCCATCACTGACAACAGGAAACCAGTGTCAAACTAGGCGTAGACCCTTAGATTTAATAGGACTGCGGGTGCAGCGTGCTAAGGGTACAACCATTTTAGACATTATATATATAATTATATATATATATATATATATATATATATATACACACACACACATAATATATATATATATATTAAATACATAATATATATACATGTGTATATATATATACATGTCTCTTGGCATTCACACCCTTACTGATCAAAGAAGAGTAATACTCTTTCTTAGCATTAACAATAGCTGCATGATAAATCCTACGTTGCAAATTAGAAACAGTTTTACAAAATTAGAATGGGTATGATGCCATTTTTTTCAGCTCTACAGCCTTTAACTTCCTCAGATCAGAAGTGAACCAAGGGTTAGATTTCTTAACCTTCTTGGTGTTGGAGGTGCATGCATATCAAGTAGAGATGAAAGAGTTGTGCTTTACTAATTCATCAAGATTGTTGGCAGGAGACTTGATCAAAGTCAAATTTTCAAGATCAGAACAAAAAAGATCAAGATCAACATTATTTACACACCTAAATGAAAAAGGCTAACGAAAATTTAAGTTCAGGTCTAAAGTTTCTGAACTAAAACAATGTTCAATACACATGCACATGCTTCTCAAGAATTGAAAAATTAAATAATCAATCCATAAATCTATAAAATAATCCCGTCGATCATTCGTGTAGGCCTATCATTGCTCCAGCATAATTTTTAATTTTTTAGGCTAAAATTGAATCGGCTCCAATCCAAAATGAGCATCCAAAAAGGTTCTTGTTTTATTTCTGAAGAATTTTAAAAAAAATTAGCCTACACACAAATTTTGTACTTCCTCGTGATGTCAAACAAACCAAAATTGGACACTGTATAAAGAATTTCGCCCCCCCCCCCCCCATCAAAACTATCTGGATCCGCCCCTGTGAATACTAATGACTAAATAAAGCTAAATAACCTACATGCTTCTTTAAATTTGATGAACTGTTGCAGAAGGAACTGATAGAATTGCTACATTTTAGACATTAAAGCGATAAATTTTCGCTTCACATTTCATCTACTCAAATATGGATGACAAATACGGCCAAGGTTTTTCAGCAAACAAATTGGGTAGAGATTTATGTCAATGAACACGCTAATTGGTTTCTTTGTGATCGTAACACGAATACACCAGACATTTGTTGCATGCAATAAAAACCTCTTCGACACAGTTTGTAACTGGACACTTTTGTTTAAAGCTTGACTCTTGCATCCTTGATAATTTAAAGCACCAGTACACCAGTATTAGTCTTATCTGAAAATTGACTAAATAGGCCAATATATTTCAAACATTATGAAATAAACAAAAAAGCGGCCAACCATCCTGCTCAAACCCTGCATGTGACTCGGAAGACAGACATGGTATGCCATCTATTGAGTAATGACGTCTTGAGTATGAGCGTGAGGAGAGAGAGAGAGAAGGGTGCGAATTATGATTGTTTCTAGAATCCATAATTGGAAGATTTTTCTGGAAAATAAGTCCTATACAAAATTATTTGTCATTTAATTCCTAATCAATTTCATAACTTATCAAGGTCATAATTGTGGACTGTTTAAATTTTACTATAAACTTTTACTTCGCCTAACAATATTTTAAGACAGATTTCATATAATCATAATAGCCTATATAAAAGTAATGAAACATAAGAAACTACAGACTCTTGTATGCAATCGAAATGTATAACATTGTAAGTTTGTACTAAACTTCAAGACGCATTGAACGGGGGTGGGGACTTAACTAGGTGACAAAGGCGGCCGGACGGCTGTATGACGTAGATCAAAGGCTTTAATGCCGCTTTATGTTTATAATTAAGCTTTGAAGTTTATGCTGGTAAATCATCTACAGCAGGGGTTTTCAACATGTGGGTGGCGACCATCTTGATTCGGTGTCATCAAATCAGAGTAGTAGCTGCCTGCTGTTAATTTAAACAGTAAAAAAGCACAATTTCGCAAATTATGTAACTAAATCACATCATCACTGTGACTTTAGCCACAGTATCTACTAATGCTTGCTTTAAACATCTTATAGTGCCGGCAGGCTGCAGCCACTTTACTGTCCGAGAATTAGGGTCCCTAATGATCCTACTGATTCAACTGATCCAATATTTTGGGCAGTAAAGTGGCATTAAAATCACGCCTCCAGGGCCTCTGGCTATTTTTATTCTCTAATTAATTCTTATTAGAGAATAAAAGACTGCAAACAAACTCAGGGGTCACCAGCTGAAAGGAAAAAATAGATGTCGTTGGGGTAAGCAGGTTGGGAACCACTGATCTATAATATGAGAAGAAATTTCAAAGCTTAAATATTGAAATGATGTAAGCCAATGTAGGGTAAGCCATAGGCCGATATCAAACCGTTTGATCTACGTCATACAGCTGTTATCAAAACCCAACTAAAAGCGGGTGACCCATGATCTTTTGTTACGTATAAAAAATTTGGCCCATGATCTTTTGTTACGTATAAAAAATTTGGCGATTGACATATCAATAGTTTTTCAAATGTAACGCGACTTTTTTACTTCCACGGATGTAAAGTAAAAGTAAAAAGTACTACAAAAATTACTTCGTTACAAGTAAAAAGTACCCAGTCAAATTAGGTACTTCGTTACAAGTAAAAGTATCCGTTGAGTACTTTTTACTTGTAACGAAGTATTTCTACTTCGTTACTATACAACACTGCAAATCAGTAAATGTAAACAATACAGAAAGTAAACTTAAAATTACGATATAGTATTGCACAAATTACAGAAAATGATACAAATATGCAATAAGTTAACTAAAAATCAACAATTAAACACAATAATCTTTTAAAAAAAGGTCAAAATTGTAAATTGATGCTTCAACAAAATAATTATAAAACAGATTAACAACATAACAGAGAACTATGAGCTAAGTTAATAGTACACCAATATACTCAATCAAGTCTAAAACAGATCACCAAGACGCTAAATTTCATCAAAATTCTATTTATTATTAGAAATCAATAAATAAACAGACCATTTAACAAGTATTAACAAGTTTATTACAAAGTTTTCGTACCTGCTCTCTTTCTATGCACAGAGAGTTAGTACCGTGCACTTTATCCATTCTATCTCTTACGTGTATCAGATGTGTATAAAAGATTTAACAATTTGATTTTTATTAAAATTAATTTAGTTTATGAAATTATAACAATCAAATTTCCAAGCACAGCGAGCGATAATGTACAATCAACATCAACACGTGAGAAGTTGCAGAGATAACCCTCCATCAACAGTACACGAGACTAAAATCTCATATAAATTTTTATCTGAGACGACAGATAAACAACAACAACAGAATTGGAGTGCTTCTAACGTTCAGGAAAACATTGAACAGTGTGGTATAAAATTCAATCCGATGAGCAATTTTAAATTTGGTCTCAGTTCCTGAGCAATGTTTGGATAGGAAAGGTAAAAGAGAAATGCCTTCAACCGCCTATGAAACTGTTCATACAGAAGAAAAGAATGATAAAGTTAACGGCGAGATTAGCGCACTTGGTTTAGTTGCGCGTCAATTATCGAAGTTAAGCTGCATCGACCTCGGTGAATACTTTGTGGGTGACCACATTGGAAGACTGAGTGTTGGTAAACTTAGGAAGGAAAAATCCCAGGGTGATGGAAGGTCATTATTAAATCCGCGCCGGCTGCAATTGATGCGCCATCAAAAGGCAACGATTACTAATAACCACGGAGAGGAAGGAGGAAATGGGTCTTAAAACAAGCATCTGTGCTTCCTGACCCAGTATGCCGTTATGTTATGTTAAACACGCAATAGCCTATAGTGAATTGATCAACTGTGTTGATATCTATCACTTTTTAATACCACATGTTTAAACCGTTAGGCAATTTTTAGTTCATTTTTGTATAACCAGTCCAGTGAACGACCGAGATTTTACTCTCAGATCAACGCGGCTGGGATTCGAACCCGCGAGAGTTCAATTCACCTCAGGATCTCTCATTTAAAACTTCATGACGTTATCCCTACGCTATTGAGACATTCGATCAGGAGAAGATGAGTGGTGTGTCACGTGAAAGGAAGAGAATTCCAGACCTGTGTAGCAGCATGCTGGAAGGAACGATTGGAGAGCTTGCTGCGAGAAGGAATATGCTAGGTCGCTCTAGAGTAATTAACTTAGAGGACCTAGTAGATGACTGTATGGAGGAATGCTGCCTGACTTGTAACAAGTGGGACGTGTAACCTTTGCCCGGGGTAGTGATAGACTTGTATGTCAGAAGTAAGTGAAGTAAGTTTACGGACTTAGAAGTGTAAGTGAAATTACTTAGCAAGTAGGCTAAGTAAGTACTTTGTAACTGGAGTACTTAGAGCGGCGGAAGACTGCACGTGCGAGGGGATTCTGGTTGAAACCTGCCAATCTCACAGCTTGGGAGATTCATAAACAAGGAGTTATAGTAGTCCAGTTATTAAGCAGCGTTTTGGCATTTTGACTAGACTTGCTTCCCATATTTCTCTCTCACTCTCTCGACAGAGTTCGGGCCAAGAAGTAAATAACAATTAAATCTGTAAAAAAAAATTCAAATTTAAATCAAATTCACTTATGATTTTCGAGAGAAGGTACGTAAAATAATCAAATATTGTGCTTCGCCAATTCCATATTTTAGAATGTCTTAATAGCGTACGTACAGTAGTGACCAAAAAATTAAGGCACCTCGTGATTTTTGCATTTTTCTCATGTAATTAATGAAATCTCAAGCAAGCGTGTAATTAACAGAGACAAGTTCGTCACTCTGCACTATAGTAAGAGTATCAAAGTGTACAGGAGTATCAAATGTTAGTATTTCGTTGGATAGCCGTGATTTTTCAGCACTGCAGCAATGCGTATCGGCATGCTGTGGATAAGCTTTTGGCAGTATTCCGGAGTGATTTCATGAACCCAAACGTCCTTCAGAATGGTTTTCAGGTGAGCCTCTGATGTGGGATGATGTGCTGCAACCTTTTTCTTCATTAGTTGCCAACAATTCTCGATCACGTTGAGATCGGGGGAGTTTGGAGGCCAGTTGAGTAATGTCTGAATGTTGTTATCTTTGAACCAACGCTGAACGACCTTGGCCGTATGGCTTGGGGCCGAGTCTTGCTGAAAGATGGTTGCTCCAGTAATATTCATGTGCACCTTCAATTTCTCATCCAGCACTCTTACGTATATTGCCGCATTAACTTTCATACCTTTGTCAAACACCTTCAGACCACACCTACCACGAGATGTAATCGCACCCCATACCATCACGGAGGGAGGATGCTTCACTGTTTTAAGTGAGTATTTCGGATTCAACCGCTGACCTACCGGGTGCCTTACGTAGTTTGAGCCAGTTCCACGGACTTGTTGAAAGGTACTTTCATCACTGAACATTACATTATCCCACCAGGTTATCGGTTTGTCTCTCAGTGACTTACAGAAACGTAGGCGTGCTTGCAACTGCTTTTTTGTGATCAGCGGTTTCTTAGCCGGTCTTCGTGCTAATAGATTGAATTCAGTTGATAGTCGTCTTCTCACAGTTCTGTCACTTACTTCAATACCATCAGCTCTCAAGGTGTGAGCATGTCTCGCTGATGATGCATGTGGGCTGCGAACAACCGCAGCTTTCATGATTCTGTCTTGACGTTAATTCGTCTTACGTTTACGCCCACAGTTCTTACGACCATCAACACCATCTGATTTCAGAACATTCTGCACAGCACATCTAGAGATCTTCAATTTACATGAAATATGACACTGAGAGTATCCTTCGCTGTGCAAAGTCACCACTTGTCCCTTGACAAAGTCACTTAGATCACGTTTTCTTCCCATTATTTACGTTTCTTAATGAAGTGTTTAAATTATTACAATTATTAAATTTCTGGTTAAATATGTAAACAATACGACGTATATATATTTGTAAACAATATATGACGTCATATGATGTTTCCATATCGAAAAAAAACCAACGGACACTTTATACATCAACTGCGAACGATTTCCAAAAAATCACGAGGTGCCTTAATTTTTTGGCCACTACTGTAGGGGTAACGTCATGAAGTTTTAAAATGACAGATCCTGAGGTGAATTGAACTCTCGAGGGTTCGAATCCCAGCCGCGCTGATCTGAGGGTAAAATCTGGGATTTTCACTGAACGGTTTATACGGAAAATGGATCAAATTGCCTAACGGTTTAAACATGTGGTATTAAAAGTGATAGATATCAACGTAGATGATCGTTTCACTATAATTAATGCGTGTTTACTTTATTTTTTTACTTTTTCATGAATTTTCTGTTGTTCCACAGATTAAAGGCGTTGAATTAATTATTCCTGCTGCGGGACAATTCATAACATATAAAAATATCACAGTGAATGTCGGTAAAGTAATTTTACTTCAAGCGCAGCATTCAATTAAATTCAATTTAATTCATAAGAACACCAAATAGGGTCACTAAGCCCTGAATAGTGGACATATACAAAGCATACAAATAAGCAAATGCAACAGGAAAACTACATACTACGTGTAAATGTGAACTATGGTGAACTTACAGAAAAAATAGATCAATAATGAGAATAGGTGCATACAAAATAGGCAGGAGTATAATTTTAAATTGAGATAAAAAATTAAAATAAATAAATAAATATTATAGCACCACTTGACTAAGAAATTAAGGCTCAGTGAGAGTAAAAAGCCCAAGATTTTAGATTTTTTAGATTTGGTGAAAGAGATAGAATATAATTAAATTGTAATTAATTATTTATTCTATGAATTTGACTAATCGAAACCCAATAATCTTGTGGACGAGGGGCGGATGCAGGAATTTTTTAAGAGGGGGGGGGTGCGAATTTTTTTTGGGAATGTACACATTTTTGCTTACGCCCGGCCATCTTCGGGCATATGAATGCCCCGAAGATGGCATGACGCAATCAGAAAAAAATGCTGTGGGGGGGGCTCAAAATTTTTCACTATTGAGCTCAGCTAGTAGAGTGAGTGTATCTTACCCCCCCACCACTCAATCCGTACTAAATTGAGAGGAAAACCTAAAATGCCTAAAATCCTACATTTGTTTTGGTAAACAGGTTGATTTTTTCACCTCTGAAGAAACTCAGCGGATCTGGATGAATTGAAAAAGTGACCTAATTTTGGCGGTACGAGGGGGCTTAAACCACTCCCAAGCAAGGCTGTTTTGCACTACTGCTACGGGACAGAGTTTACATAATTTACTAGCACTCTTTGTTCCTCATTTACAGTGGTTAAAGCGAAAATTTAGAGCTAGTGAAACGGTCAACATTTTTCGGGCACCCTTCCATTTACAGGGCTGATAGTAGACAAAATATGGGCCCCTAGTCCCATATTTTAAAATATTTGATCAAGTGGATCTGAGTTCCCTCTCGTACCCCTCACCCTAACCACTATCACTAAAAACATACTGACACATAGAAATTGCCATAGAAACAATGAAAATATAGTGTAAATTTTATATTGTCGGGCCTAAGGGGGGGGCCCTGGCCCCCCCTGGATCCGTCACTGACTGCAGTTGTCTAGTTTAGTTTACGAGTTTAACAAGTAGACAGTTTTTGAAACATTTAATATTGGCCGACATCCTGAACGTGCTTAAAGCCTTAGACCACTTGTAGCCCGTGGAGGCTCCCTAGAGGCCTAGTCTATACAGCCTTATATCTCAATAGGCTGAGTTAGCTATTGGCCTATAGCTCGACAGAGATAAGCAGATGAACAAGTAGTAAGTTGAGTTGTATTCTGCGTACATATATTGGTAGTGTGACAGTATAAAGTATACTTCTTACATGTAGCTCTCGTACGATTCATTTGATGCAGGCCTTCATTTCTGTA
This sequence comes from Enchytraeus crypticus, assembly GCA_905160935.1. NCBI lineage: Eukaryota > Metazoa > Annelida > Clitellata > Enchytraeida > Enchytraeidae > Enchytraeus > Enchytraeus crypticus. The sequence continues at coordinate 387,677 of CAJHZI010000252.1, read as the reverse complement.
AGTTATTCAACTCATGATCGGGTGATCACTGAAACCATTTTTATCTACTTATTTTTAGTGAGCATAGATAGATCTTTGCGGTTAAAAGAGAGTAAAAATTTTCAGAGTAAAAAGTTTCTCCGTTGATTTTTAAAACAAAAATTTACGCTTAAAAAAGTAGTTTATCGATCTGCTGGTTTAGTTATCCAGTTGTACTATTTCAACTGTAACACTAATTAGGAATAAATGCTCAAAATTAAGCCTATTAGAGAACACGAAGCTTACTGGCTCAACTGTGTGCCTGGTTAACTGTAGGCTAAGAGCAACTACACGTAGGCCCTATATTAGCCCAAAGTGAAAGTAAACCATATAATGGAAAACTATGGCAAGCCCTCATTTAATAAAGTCATGCAGACATGAGCCGGTGTAGCGTGAGTAGGCCTATGCGTGTAATGTGCACACGCCTAAATAGTACGCGTACTTAAAGTCTTACAAATGCATTAATTAATAAATTAATAATAATTAAATATAAAATGTTTGAAACATTTTTACAGTATTTGATTAGTTTACAGTTTGGTTAGGACCACTAGCTCTTTAATCGCGTAAATTGATATTAGAATTAGATCTGCGATCAGAAGTAGATCTGTGCGGAACCATTTTGTCTCCTAACCTTTAAGTTTATGATATTGAAGGCCACTGGGAAGCTTGTCCATTCGACTCCATCCTTTTTTCAACCAACTTACTACATGTACTTGTTATAATAGATGCGCAGTTAATTAAATTTTAAAATGGCGAAGGAATTTCTGACTAACTGTAACTGAAATTACTTCTACGTGGTCGGCAAAAATAAACTTATTTAACAGTATTGACACACCCTGAGGTGAATTGAACTCTCGTGAGTTCGAATCACAAACGCGCTGATCTGAGAGTAAACTCTCGAACAATCACTGGACTGGCTACACGGAAGATGGACAAAATTGCCTAACGGATTTAACATGAGGTATTAAAAGTGATAGATATCAACATAGTTGATAATTTCACTATAATGTGTGCTATTTATTAATAAGAAGCCTAATTATTGCAGTCAATTAATCATCGCTCACTCCGCTGATAACTTTGCTCTGGACGTGTTCTGGATTTAGAGAAATCTCACATCATCCTCATCTGATAGCGGCTCCGAAGTGTTACATTCCATTCTCGTCACTTAGTGCCAGATGATCAGCGAAAAGCAACAGCATCTACTAGTGCATATCGGCGATGTCGACACCGGAGGTAAAGCTACTAGAAATTGAACGTAGCAACAACCAAGTTATAAATTCAGCAACGGGCCCTGAGATGCATCTTACCGAAAACAAAGACCAAGTTGTGGGGTCTTGTGGTCGAATGACTCACTCAGAAGTGAGTCATGGTTGCTGTGATTCATTGGCTGAAGAGAACTCTGTAGAATTCATACAGAAAGAGAACTCTGTAGAACTCATGCAGGAAGAGAACTCCGTAGAACTCATACAGAAAGAGAACTCTGTAGAACTAATACAGAAAGAGAACTCTGCAGAACTCATGCAGAAAGAGAACTCCGTAGAACTCATACACGAAGAAGATCTGCATCGTAAGCTCGATGATGATGAACCTAGGCTCTGGATAAGGATTCAGAGACAGTTGGATGGATTAGATCCGGACACAGCAGAGTTTGAAAGGCTTCGTTTGCCTCCAACCAGTGTCGTAAATCACGGTAGGGCTTTGGCATTTTTCTGCAGATTCACTTGATTGTAAATTGAATAATTAATATGTTATAGAAAAACGTTCAATCTCACTTAGACTAGTTTAAAGACAGCTACAATGTCAGACAATTCTGCGTTAAACTTATGTAACCTTGGCCTTTGCCTTAGATAACCTTGGCTTTAGATAACCTTGGTCTTTGGTAACCTTGATCTTAGGTAACCTCGACTGGTTTGTAAACTTACATATGCCAATGTACTGTTCGCTTGCGCTTCTGCTTCCATTTCAGATTTGACTATCAGTCATCCGTTTATCATTGACTGGAGAGATACGCAATACTTAGTGAATTTTAACAGATATATCGACCGTCTCTTGAATGTAGATGTGACTGGCTAATAACTTCATTCCATGTGCGATAAAAACATAAACTCAAGATCCGCAGCTGACAAAAGCCAGCATACTTGATTTCTTAAAACTAAGATGGAAGACCGAACTGCATTATGTACTCAATGCACTAAATGCACTCTATGCCCTCAATGCTCTCAATGCACTCAATGCACTCAATGCATTCAACGCACTCAATGCACTCAATTCACTCAATGCACTCAACGCTTTCAATGCACTCAATGCACTCAATGCATTCAATGCATTGCATGCTCTCAACGCACTCAATGCACTCAATTCACTCAATGCACTCAATCCACTCAATGCTTAAATAGTCAACATTTTATTGACACTTTCATTAACCAGGGTTGAATTCAATGAGTTGATTTCTTTGATTGAATGAGTATAACTTTAAATCGATGTAAATTAATTGATTTATTAATTGATTGCTGAATTTATTATCTTAGAAATGAATGAGACGTACAACAGGCGCCATATTGTCGCGCAGAACTTGAACATGTCAGAGTTGAGTCATCCTCGACTAATGAACGTTCTCTCCCAGTCACGAGAGTTCCACGTCTGGTACGTTAAGAGCGGAGAGAACGCTGAAGAGCGGTCCGATGAGTTCCGAATCTCGGCCGAGGAAAGGATAAAGAACGCCAGCAGCATCGCTGACGAGCCAGGTGGGCAACAACAACAAGATCGATCAGACAGATCATTCTGGAAAGGTTGCGTGGTGGCGTGTTTGAGGTCGGTGGCACAGGCGGAGGAAGCAGTGGAGTATCTGAGAGGCATCCGGAAAGATCTTATCGTTAAATCACTAAAAAGTGTCGATGATGCCGGTATGCCCTGCTTCTGATAGATTTCTATAAAGATATCAAATTTTTCAGATTAAATTTTCGTATAGTAAAACTTACATGCAATTTTATAAATTAAATTAGTTGGATGCAATTTGTGTTTCCATTGAATGCACATTATTGGGCGTTAATTCATTAATACATTAGGGCATTATTGTGCATTATTGTGCATTATTGTGCATTATTGTGCATTATTGTGCATTATTGTGCATTATTGTGCATTATTTTGCATTATTGTGCATTAATGCAGTAGTGTATTAATAAATGCACACAGTGAATGCACATTAATGTTTCTATTCACATTTATTAATGTGGAAACGTAGTTCTAAATTTACGCTAGTGTTAAATTCTAAATATTGCGCTACAAATCTGAAATTTTATTATGTTCTATTGTAGAGTCTATATTGAACACTTGGCGATCGAGACAGGGATCTCGTTCAATGCCGCATGGTAAGCCGTGATTTAGTGAATCCTTCTATTTTTCAAATTGTATGATTTTGGTAGTCAATTCTCTCACAAAGGGCTTTACCAATGCAATGATTAGAATAAAAGGTAGGTTTTCTGAAGACATTTCATCGCTCAACACTGCATAACTGCATCGATTACGTTCATATGACTTTTATTATATTTTTGTGTGTTCAAATATTATTCAACTAGCCTACTACTTAAATTCTTTTGCTCACGAATTTTTGTCAGTTTCTTTGGAATAGTAGGCCTATTTTGAATTGTAACGTTTTTCTAAGCCACACACAGTTTCTTGTGAATACAAAATTTTGATTGAAAGCGCCTTGACTAGTCTTTCCTCGTTCATAGTGCATTAATTAATCTGAAGTTATGTTAATCTTTATATAACCCAAGTGCAGCAAATTAAGCACTAGTGAAAAATTAGCATACACAAGAAATATTAGAGAATAGGAAAAAGAGAAAAAACGAGTAAATTCATCAAAAAAAATCTTATCAATGAGTTTAATTATGCAAATTAATAGGTCTATTGTTTAGTTTCTTCAAATCAAATAAGAATCTGTCTTACAACATATTTATTATGAATACTATGAAAATTCTAAATGTTCTTACAAAACTACAGATTATTCTAGACGTGGAAATACTTTAAACACTAATGAAAATATTTAAAATACTTTAAGCTTTAATAATTCAAGCTTAAATCAGAGATTAATAATCTAGAATATACATTCAATAAGGCTGCTTTATTGAATGTATATTCTAGCTGATTAATCTCTGATTTTTTCCGATTAGCGCTTCCAGAGCACATGCAAGAATAAATATAATAGAATTGGCAAAGCGATATATTAGACTGGATGGATTGCAACCTTTAAATCTCAGAATTATAATTAGACGGTTCATTTCAAGAAAGTAAACCTGCCATCGTAATAAACACAACAGCTTCAATTAGCGTGCTATTGTCGTCGTTGACAGCCTTGAAAGCTACGAATCCAAAGCAAATTAACCTTACTAATAAATAACGAAGAGGTTTTAAAACTTCCCAAATCTAGTAGAAAATTTCAGAAATCCGTCAAAAGAATAGAATTACAGTTTATAAATTAGATATATTAGAAAGCTAAACTGAAAGTAAAACATAACTGAAACTGAAATATGAAATAAAAACTGAAAATATGCTAAAACTTATACTAAATATGTTAAACTTATACTATAACTTATACTAAGAATCTTGAATTCTTTGTAGAACCTTGAACCAATTAAAGCAGAAAAGAAAGCCAAAAAACAGAAAACAACTTAATTCCGTTTTGGTGCTTATATATATATAATAATTGTTTTCAGTTGGTTCACCGGACGAGCTTCTAATGGTAAACAACCTCGACTCGAACACAACGGAGGATGATTTGAGAGAACTCTTCCCATTGGCTGATGACGTTGTTATTCCTAGAGACAACGAAAGACGGCTAAAAGCGAGAGCGCCTGGGTCATCAAATAAAGGGTTAGAGATTCTTATTAATTGTATTCGTAGAGTTACACATGACAAAACGCACTTGATAACAGAGCTTGGCATTCTTGTGATTTTGTTTTTGTATATATTGTTTTTTCTTTTAACTTTATGATTATTCGTAATGGTTTAACTGTTGATGGAGAAGAGCTTAGTTTGCTTAATGTGCATTGATCTATCATAAAAGCAGGTCAATGTTTAAAGAGAAACATATGTTTAATTTGTTCACATGTCACACAGCACGACAGTCAACATATTTCGAATAACATAAAGGTACAAAGTAAAAGCAAAGACAGGCACACTAATTCATGCAAAAACCAGGCCATCAATGAGGTAGCATAACACCCTATCGAGTTGATCACCCGGATATCAATCACCCCGCTAACAAGTGTCCCACATGTCTAAATCAAACTTTTAATCAAAATAAAAGAGTGAAAGTGTCAATCATAGAAGATTTTAAATTACAACAAAGCAGAAGTTGGATGAGAAAAAAACCAATTTTTCTTATTGTGACAAATTTTCTAATAAATACCGTTTAAATTCTCTAGAAAAGGTTGGTAGCAATTTGATGTTGCGTAATATTGGTGGAATTTTATTCCAGTCCGTACACGCCTCATTTACATAAGATTTATAGAATGTTACATTGGATTTTTTAAACAGATAGTTGGAGTCAAGCAGTCTAGTTGAATAATTATGGTTAGAGTGGTTGAGATCAAACATATTAGCCAATACTGTAGACTTAGGTAGATTACTGCTAATACATTTATGAATCAACTTGGCCATACAGTATTTATGCAATAGATGAACTGGCAAAATATCATAAGAAACATAAAGATCTTTAACATTACAGTAACGATGTCTTCCCTGCAAGGTTCGCAGAACTCTGTTACAAGCAATATGTAGTGGTTGTAAAACATTCCAAGTGGCATAACCATAAATTTAAATGCAATATCTTACACGAGAATATATCACGGAGAGATACAAGTTCCTGCGACAGAACATTGGTATAAATTCTCTTCGATTAAAGAGTAATCTGTTAGCACTTTCAACAGTTTTTGTAATTTTTTCGATATGATTTTAAAATTTAAATGTTCGTCAATTTCTACACCAAGGAATTTAATACAATTAACTCTTGCAATTTTATTATGGTCCATAAATAATGTAAGATTGTTATCACGTATATACGCTTCGTCATTGGTAGACGGAAAGAAAACAATATATGCTGATTTAGCTGTATTAATAGTTAAACGATTACTTTGGAACCAGTTACAAATTTTTTTACTTGCCGAATTGGCACATGCAAACAAATCTATCAAGTTATTTCCTTTAATAAAGGCATTTGAATCATCAGCAAAAAGTTTGAATGAAAGGTCCGGGCGCGTATGATGGATAGCATTGACAGATATTAGGAAAAGCAAAGGCCCTAATATAGAGCCTTGTGGAACGCCAACTGAGATTGGTTTAGTGGAAGAAACTGAGTCGCCTATAACTGAATATTGCTGTCTATTTGTAAGATACGAGGTTAGCCAACTGAGTGGTAAACCTCTTATACCATAATTTTCTAATTTATTTAGGAGGATGTCATGATCGACCGTGTCAAATGCTTTGCTGAGGTCTAGAAAGCGTGGCTGACTGACACCGGATTTGTAACCATTACTGATGACACTTGGCGCACGCATGCTAATATTTATATCCTTATTCCACCTTTGATGCTCCCTCTCTAGTGTTATACAAAGTGAGAGGTCCAATATACATATTTCCACTCAAAGTCTGTTCTCATACTCCATGCAGTCTCAACCTTGGGATAACATTGATTCTGAAGTGATTTCCCTGTATCTTTTTCAGCTCCTGATTAGTAATCATTTTCGACACGTGCAGTGAACTTTTTTATTGTTCCGCTACTTCTCAGGTCGATTTACGTCATTGAATTTTCAGCTCCTTTGTGGGTATTTTCAGATACGCTTATTTATCTTTCGGCGATCAGCAGAAGCTGAAGAAAACGTATGAAAGTTATGGATTGAGAACAGATGCGGAAATGAAGCCGAAGAGATTTAAGCTAATGAGGTACAAACCACCAGTGGATATACCACCTGGTAAGCCTATTACTCCTTTCAGTTGGGTGAATGAAGGAAAATTAGTTAAATTAAGATCAAGCGAGAACAACGTGTGTCTAAAGAGAAGGTTAACGTGGATGCATGAGAAAGTATGAAGACATTTTTCGGAGGTCATATTACGTCAAGTTCAGGCGATATTTTAAGAAAGGTATTTGAATTCTTTAATTGAAGGTAATTGGATAATTAGCAAATGTGCTAACACAGTGTAGGCGTATGTAAAAATATTTACCTTGACTCTACCATTAATACCATCATCTTATTGAAATAACATGCTTATTTAACTACGAACGTAACGTAACTTAATCAAATCTTAATATATTTAAACATTTCAAAATAGGTAAATACTCAATTTATATCTTCTTTTATATTATCTTATATATTCTTTTGTATTATATTATTTTATTTTATTTTCTGTTTTCTTTATAGTATTATTTCAATTTATCTCTTTTTATAATATCTTTTTATATTATATTATTTGATTTTTATTATATCTTATTTTATTCTATCTTTATATTACTATTCCATTTTCTATTTCCTTTGCCAATCCAGTGACTGCTTCCAAGTGTCGGGAATCCAATTTTTTGATCACCGGACCAGCACAGTTTAGGATCTTTTTCTTTCTCTTCAGCTCATTTTTTTCAAATCGTTTGGGGTGAAATGACTTCTAGTGACATGTGATGGGGGGACATCACTGACATCATCCTTGTATGAGGAAACAGACGTTAAACCTTTATTAATATTATAATTATTATTATTAATCCCGACCCTTAGTTACACTGCGATTCAATAGCGGATGATTATGACAACTTTTGTTTATATTATTTCATTATTTCGAAGATTAAAAATTTGCTTAATTGAAGCCTATATTGTATATCATTAGATAACCAGCTATATACCAATTCCATTGTTTTTCAATATGAAGAGTTCTTGAGGCTACGCAGAAGATTCAGAATTCTCACAATCCTGCGACAGCTCAATTCTTGTGATGTCAACAGCAGCAAAGTACTGGACACGCATCGTCGTCTTCTTGTAGAGGTTTCTATGCTTGAATAAATAAATACAGAAATAATTAATTAAATTGATAAATAAACAATTAAATAATTAATTAAATAATTTAAATAAATAAATAATTAAATAGATTAATAAATTAATAAGTAAATAGATATATAAATAAAATAAATAATATAGATAAATTAAATAAATAATAAATAAATAAATAACACGCATTATAGTGAAATGATCAACCTTGTTGTTAATATCTATTACTTTAATAAACATGTTAACGGCGGGATGGCGGCGGGATTAGCGCACTTGGTTTAGTTACGCGTCAATTATCGAAGTTAAGCTGCATCGACCTCGGTTAGTACTTTGTGGGCGACCACCTTGGAAGACCGAGTGTTGGTAAAGCTTAGGAAGGAAAAAATCCCAGGGTGATGGAAGGTTATTAAATCCGCGCCGGCTGCAATTGATGCGCCATCAAAAGGCAACGATTACTAATAACCATGGAGAGGAAGGAGGAAATGGGTCTTAAACAAGCATCTGTGCTTCCTGACCCAGTGTGCCGTTATGTTTAAAACCGTTAGATAATTTATTCCTTTTCCGTATAACGTACTTGTCCTGAATCTGTTGAATAGGTTGAGGAGTTGCCTAATACGTCCCTGTGTGATATTTATGATTTTATTTTATTATGTAATATGATTTGACGTTTTATTATATACATTTCCTGAAGATTCTATGACCTGTAGCGAGTTCGCGGTGCCAATAAAATATTTGTTATGCGGATTTTGCTGGCCCTTACTCGCTCTTATTAAACCACTGACAACCCTAATTCTCTATTATTATTCCACTGACAACCCTTATTCTCTCTTATTAAACCACTGACAACCCTTTTCTCTCTTACTAAACCACTGACAATCCTTATTCACTCTTATTATAAAGTTACAAAATCCCTAACGGCACCTTAAAGTGTGAAACCGAGCTGAAAAATAATATCAGAGCGTTAAAGTTATGAAGCTAAATTTAGAGTCGATTTCTGTATGCTACTTTACTGACGCTGTCAGATATAGTCCGGCGAGAATTCAAATCGAAGACCAACTGCTTATTAGACAAGAGCTCTCATGTCAACTCGGTTATGTAGTCGGTAAAACTATATCGACCATGGAATTATTCAGGGGATGAGAAATTTGAGACTTAATTCTTGCCTACGTTGATGATTTCTTTGACATAATTTATTAAAGGAATTTCGTAACACTCGTGCTTCGCCTTACACTGGGTAACCAATGCCATTGCTTACCCTTGTCCTCTAAAGCTTTCAGAAGTTCTCGTGACATAAAGTTTTGTGTGGATGATGTTAATAAAACAAACATTTCGTCTAGATTTGATCCTCCAGCCATCTGTGTGAATTCATTGAACTAAAAGATAGTTTATTCGAAATATTTATACCTGTACAGAACATAAACTTCTGGATGGACAGAGTGGAAGAAGACGATGTTATCCGGAAGAAGTTAGGACTACCAATCTATAATCTGGATGAGCTGCATGAACTGTTAGACGTTGGTAAGCCTGTGCTAGGGGACATGGACAACAGGGTCACGCATATGCTGAAGGTGTCCAATCACGAAAGAGGCATGCTGGAGGAGTTAATGATAAAAATAGAGAGAGCCAAACAGTGCGGGTCTGATATTCACTTATTATCCATTACTTTGTAAAATAAACACTTTTGTGGTGATTTTTTTAAGGGATGATATCACCACAAGTCATTTTTGTGATTTGTGGTGACATGTGATGGGGGAAGTCCCTGAAATCATCCTTGTATGAGGAAACGGACGTTAAACCTTTATTACTATTATTATTATTATTATTATTATTATTATTATTATAAGCTGGTAAAGCTAATGTTAGCATCAGTTTCCTCACTCGAAAGCGATGTCAGTGACGGACGTACCCAGGATTTTAATCCCGCACATACTGATCCTCGGTTATTGTACTTTTTCTAATAATTAATTTTTAGCTGGATAATTTTTCTTTGGCAAATTATACGATAAGATACATGTTTGAATGTCAGGTAAAGTCCTTAAAATCTTTCTTTCTACTAATTAGTTATTACATGCATATGACTATGAAACGATGAAATTATAAATTTAAGTCATTGTGCTTAAAATATTTCAAAATATCTAAAAGTACCTAAAACTGACCTTTATGCTGTTACTGAGCTGTACCTGAAGCTAATAGTTTTATATCCAGATATCTCGCCAAAACTTATAGAACTAGATCCAGAACTTTTACCACAGAAAATTGGGCGAAAGCAAAATATTTTACTTGTGCTAAGAGGTTTTGATAGTTTAAAAGAGAGTGTGGTAAGTCTATGTAGTGAATATAGCTAACAAAAAGTGAAGTATTTTAATTATCAGAGTTATAACTGGATGCTTTCTTTTAGATTTCATTGAAATTCACATTTTTATAAATAATCTAAGTTAATAGTGAAGAGGCAGGCAATGCAGTTCTCTTTAACAGTATTTAATACGATAAGTATTAAAAGGAAATTATTAAAGTAGTCGGATAAGCATTACATAACAAAGTATTAAATAAGACAATCAATCATTTCTGATAAAATAAAATGAGTATTTCAAGTATACGGGTACATCATTCATAAATGTACATGTACATGTACATAAATCTTTTCAATCGAAAGATAATTAAATTTTCTTAAGATAATGACGTTCAGAATTTTTGGTTTGTTATTCACATGAATCATAGATATAAAATATTATTAGATCTTAGCTTAATTTTTACTATAGGGATGTTTCAAAAACGTAACAATGATCCATTTTTAATCGTTTCAGAATGGTTTCACGAAATTATCGTAAATTTGGTCAGAGCTCGAGCAGTCTGAGGAAAGCGGGGTATTCTTCTAATGAAAAGTCATCTGCCAGATCTTCAGATCTCCCTGCTGTAAGAAAACGAATAGAAAAATACATTTATATCAGGAATGTAGACGTAAAGCAAGAGAAACATCGGGCAGACTATAACGATCGAAATGAAACAAAGAGTGACAGAGTCATCGATTGCGATGATAATGAAGCCTCTCTTATAAGTAACAGTGGAAAAACAAATTCTGTTTCTTCTCCTAAACTTAAAATTTGCGATGCAATATCGGATAGATCGCGAATTGCGTCTAACAATACACTGGAAAATGAACAGAGATCCAAGATCGACGACGTTGATGATTCAGCTTACGACGATAAAGAAAGAATACATAATTATGCGCAGATAGGTTTACAGATTTCAGATGAAACCCGAGGTTTGAAGAGATCAGCGGCATCTAGATCTTCATCAACATCATCATCATTGACCACAAGCTCAGAAGTCAAGTCTATAAAGCGGCACTGCACCGAAGATTCTCAGAGAAAGTCTCGAGAAGCAAGGGCTTCGTCTGCAGTTGATAGTACAGTAAGTTTCCACAGTGGCTTCGCTGTTGCGGAGGCTGCCTTCCTGTCGGACGCTAATCTAATTGAGTCAATTAAGAGTCCTGATGCATCCAATGATGAAGCAGATATTGGTGAAGGTCACTAGCATGTAGGTGAAGGTCATTATTATGTAGGCGAAGGTCATTATTATGTAGGTGAAGGTCATTAGTATGTAGGTGAAGGTTATTAGCGCTACAGACTATCGCTGCTGGAAACTGTATCTTAGATAACACTATCTTAGATAACACTATCTTAGATAACACTATCTTAGATAACACTATCTTAGATAACGGTATCTTAGATAATAGTATCTTTGATAGCAGTATCTTAGATAACAGCGTCTTAGATAACTCTAGCTTGGATAATAGTATCTTAGATAACAGTATATGTATGAGTAACTTTCTTGTAAATGTTACTATAATTTTGTTCAATTCATACGGACAGTATTACGAAGAAATCATAAAACTAGTATGCTATACAAATAAATGATTTGTGTGATCATTTTACTACTATTAGTAGTAAATGCTTATCTATAAGTCTCTCTCTCGCTCTCTCTCTCTCTCTTTCTCTCTCTGGTGTTCTGCCAAACTGCAGATACAAGGTACTTATTCGTACTCACATGCTGCTTTCATGCTCCATAAAGAGCATTCCTTTGAATATTAAGTTATTCTCGTCACAAAAGGCTATACTTCAAACCATAATGTGTCCAATAACACGAGAGTAATATAGCTTCTGAGGTGATTTCCCGTTGCCTTCGTCAGATCTTTGCTCAGTCGCCTCCTAAAACACGTGCACTTTACGGCTGATCTATTCTTCAGTGTCTTGGAAGCAACACGGGAACATAATTATTGATAGCTTAATTGATTTTTAGTCAATAATTACAGTTTGATGTTCTGAACGAGCAATTGGATATTGCGCTGGAATTTTAAGCGAAATCATCATACAAGTTTATGTTCAAATGAGTAACTAGGAGATCAAGATTTATCGTCGTAAAAATTCACTACTGTTAATAAGATGATAAACGTGGCTCTAGAATAGCGCTGCTATAACTTTAGATCTTCTAGTAGACTACTGGTTGTAAACTATTAACTCCATAAGTTAATTCATCGTTATCTTTACAATTTAAACACTAGCAGGAGTCCGTGTGGGTCTCTGAGTTGACAAGTCTATCAGTTGGTAAAATTACCTGAGGTAAATTTAAATAAGAAATATAGAGTATCTAAATAAAAAATTCAGAATATATGACGTTTTACTAAGGTTTTCATTAGTTTTTATCATGTTGATAACCGACTTTGCAGTACTATAAACGGAAAACAAGACGTCATGAGTTCTACAACCCGGCTGATCATCTCATACAGTGTCCCTTGTTGCAAGGAAGTAGAAGTAAAATTAATTCAGCTTGTAGGATATTAAACCTTACCATGTAATATTTCCCCATGATTTAAATGGCATACACAACTAAAGGATGTAATAGAAGGAAGAATGTAGGGGAAAGGAGTTAGAGGAAGACCGAGACATGGTTATGTTGGATGATCTGATAACAAATTCATATATAGAGATGAAAAGGAAGGCTGAGGATAGAATTAGTTGGAAGAGTTGTATGTTATGGACTTGCGGTTTGGCAGTGCATTAGAAGAAGATTTTAAAATGCCAAAGCTAAAGCCATGTTTAACGTTAGTTTCCTGCTCTATAGTTTGTCAGACACGGAAATAGCTCTGGATTTGAACCCTACACGTACTTATCCGCCGTCGAAGAACTTTCTCAGCCCGAATTAAATCTGAGACAGGCAAACTGCAAGAATGACAATTCATCAAGAATTTTATTAATAACTGAATCTTATTAAGAAACATATCAACATGCAGCGTTCGAACAATTAACTTAATCTTCTTCCTAATAAAATAAGACATAGGATTTTATTTTTACTTTGTAGTAGTCTGACATAAAATATGAAGATATACATTTCAGTTTCACTTCATAGTAATCTAATAGCTGAAAACTTTCTTAAGCATTACACCACCAAATTTTATTCAGCTATACTTTCTCCATGCACCTTGCAAGGCTTGCACCGAGGTCAACAATGACATATTGAAAGCTTCTAATTATATAATAAACTATTAAATTTAAAGTTCGCAAAGGAGCAAGCAATAAATTTACGAGTACAAATGGGTAACCTATGCAAATTAACGCTTTTAAATAACTAACAAAAACTCGTCGCATATATTGATAATTTTAACACAGATTTGTGTAAAAGTATACTTCGCCCTAGTGAAGCAATTTTTAAAGCAAAAGTTATTTGTTTTATAGAATGTCAACGACTTCAGAAATAGCAAACTTTAGCTTAGCACAGCTCTAAGATATATCCAACATTTATGTAACGATATAGAAACATATACCTACTCATATGTGGAAATGAAGAGGCAGGCGGAAGACAGAGAAGAGTGGAGGCGTTATGTACCATGGACCTACCAGTAGGCAGTGCACTAAGATATAGAAACATACATGAAGCACAAACAATCCTGTTCTCAATTACCTAACACCAAAACAAAACGTCGTTATCGCACAGTATAATTGCCCTTTTAAGCATTTCTACAGACGTAACTTACAAGTTTATAAGAAACAATAGCACATACTAAATTCCACCGGTTAGCACTAAACAGAAAAACGAAAACGAAAATATTTACGATAACAAAATTGCCAAAAACGTCTTTAAAAGCGTACAACTTAGTCCGATACAGAGCACTCTTCGCAATGATTCAACTTAACGGTGTCGCTAGGTATTTGTGCCCACTACGAGAGTGCCGGTCTGTTTCCGGCATTCTCTATCTAAGATAAACTGTATCATTCCGTAAAAGTACATAGAAATGAGAGTGAAATCATCCACGCGATAGGGTTCGGATTGCCCCATGGCGCAGACTCTAATTCAACGTCAGTTTTCTCATTCATTCATTTCATCAGAGTTCATTTTCAGTTGTTCTCACAGAAGCCTACTGCTATAGGTTATACTCTTCTCGTAAATCCACATGGCGAACTCGAAGTTTCTGAACATAGTTTCCCGGGAACATCCCAAAACTGTTCGTACGATCCGATATTCCGACGAACCAGCCGTCGTCGAACCTCTCGGTGACGTATATGAGATCCCCGGACTTCAGGCCTAGCTCATCGTCATTGTTCGGCTCAAAGTCGAACAGGGCCTGGTATCTGAGTACAGAAATTAGTTCGTGTTTGTACAATTATGCAATTTTAAAGCATATACATGTACATGGCTGGAGCCAGTGGCAATGTTGATAAGATATTCGACTGCGGATCAGTATGTGCGGGGTTCAAATCCTGGGCTCGTCCGTCACTGACAACGCTTTCGAGTGAGGAAACTGACGTTAACCTCATCTTTAGCTTTTAGCTTTCACTACGAACTTGTGCAATATTTGATTATATTTTAATTGTATTCAACTAGAAATTATTTACATCTCGCCTTCTCTAATTTTTACAGTGGAATAAATACAATAACAATATTAAAGATTTTGCATCCGTTTCCTCATACAAAGGATGATATCAGTAGCTTTAATATAGAGCTTTTTGGTAGTTTTAGTACTGTAGAATTTGTGCATGCTTCTTACTGTTTGCATGAAAGTTTCTCTTTGCTAGTATTTAGCATTTACATATATGTTGCTCAGTTAAAATGAAAGTAAATTAAGCATATTTCTCAGAAATAGAATGATATTTAGAATTTTTGGTAGTTATACGTGTAGTACTGTAGAATATAAGTGCATGTTATACCTGTAGAATTATCTAGAGGTTTTCTTGATAGAAGTATCAGCATAAGCAAGTTCGATGAACGTGCTTATGCGGAAAAGTGAAGTAAAATTTCGTATAAGACCTTAAATAGCGATAGATAGACTGTTGATCTACTCGGCAGTTGGTAACAGAGAGAATTTTTACAGAAACATAAAAGTTAAACGAAGATTATCCCTGATATAAAAATATTTCAAATTTCAAAAACACCGGCTTTAACCTTCAAATATTATCAAGACTTTCACTATTTAAGCTAATATAATAGCTAATATATTGTATAAGGATATAAGCTAATAACTATATTTTATAAGCTATATATTATTGCTTAATAGTTAATATTCCTCAAAGAAACCACTACGTGTTAGGCTACTTACGGTATGTTAAACGAGTCGACGTGATCAGCGTTTAGCCCGTATCTATTCTCCGGAGTCAGGATACACATCGTCTCCGGATCAGGCATCGACACCCATCCGCATGACGATCCCCCTCCATCTCTTTCTACTTCCTTTCTTTTCCCACTGGGCGTCGTATTGGCGACTGGACTGAAATCGCGTGCTGTAGTACGGCGAGCAATACTCTCCTCGCTCTCGCTGCGCCGTTCTCTTAGCTTCGACCTCTCGCTGCCCTCCTCCGATCTACCTCTGTTGTAGCAGATGTCCTCCCAACTGTCAGTCAAACGATGCTGCTTCTTCTTCGCCGCCGAACCAGTCGAAACTTTTTGTCTCCTTACGACGCCCGAATTCTCTCTCGTATCATTGAAAGAGCTTTCTCGATCAGTGGTGTGATGATTCTGAGAGACTCGATCAGGCTGTGTAGAGCTATCACGTGATTTACTATCACGTGATTTACGATCATGTGTCACTGGTGTTCTCTTACGTGCTTTGCAGTCATGAGTCATCGCGTCATGTGATGTGCCACGTGACTTGCGATCATGAGTCACTGGTGAACTTTCGCGTGGTCTATGATCATGACTCAACTTGTCACGTGACGTGTCACGTGATCTGGTATCTTGACTAAGAGATATTTCACGTGTCTTGTGGCTGTCCCCATTGTCATGGCGTACAACAGGTTCATTGAGACGATCCAGCAGCTCATCTGGTCTAACCACGTGAGTAGTTTTATAACCACTGTCGAGAGTGGAGTGCCAGGAAGGTTCCTGACTTGAACACAACACTCTGTCACTCGTACGATGTAACTGTCGTACCTGAGATTTAGCTTCCTTGTAATATCCGTCAGTGGAGTTGCCACTTTTCGATGGCTGAGTACTGACAAGTCTTTCTGATTCTGTACTAAGCGCTGGACCAGAGTATTGTTCATGATGATATTGAGCACTTTGTTTCGTCGTGTAATTTTGTAGACTAGTGTAGGCTGGAATGCTGAAGTCCTGAACACTGGAGATAACCGAAGAATCCGAGGAAGCACCGGGCGATCCTGAAATAAGTGTCCATATTATAATGAAGGTATATTATAATGAATATTATATAATATAAGAAGAATTATATATATAAAATTAATAAATATAAGAATATAAATATAAATAAATAAACATTTATATTATTTAAATTAATATAAATATAAGAATATAAATATATAAAGAATATACATATAAAATATAAATATAAGAATTATTATATATAAGAAGGTATATTATAAGATATATTATAATGAAGCCTTTTTGAAGTGATTAACTTGTTGATCTAAGGAGTGCTCTGATGGAGATAGAGAGCAGACTTTGAGAATGAATATATACATTGAACCTGCCACTTGGCAGTGCACTGAAGAAGAAGAAGATTATAATGAAATATTGCACAGCATTAATTAATAAATTTAATTTGTTAAAAATTAAAAAAGACTTATTTAATTTATGTTCTGTAATTTATTTAAATCTATCCATTCCTTTATTTACTCACTACCAGAAATTTCTGAAAAAGTTTCTAAAACGAATGGAAGAGACTTTGATTTGCTGTGGGACAGAAAGTAATGGAGAACGTCCATTCGTATCCCGACCCTAATTAAACTGCGATTAAGGCGAAGATGATGATGATGATGATTTATTCACTACCATAGATATCCTTAAATTTATTATTGTTTTATGTCTGTGCTACTAAAAAATAGATAAGTCGTAAACTGTGCGTGTCGTAAGAGACAAATAAGCATTAACTGAGAAAGACAATAAGACACCATAACAGAGGTTTACTTTTCCCACATAGATGTAATATTTATATTTGGTAAATGCTCTGCCTTGGCGATATGACAGCATTCTCGGTCCAAGGTTTGTTTGTATATTGTGAAAAGCAGATAAATCAATCAATAAGAATTTAGCGTCCAGTTCGTCGCCATAAGGCAATGTAAGGGACGTCAAGATGTGGACGAGATATCACATGAGATATCAGACGTGGATGAGATATCACTTTCACATCCAATTTTTACATCCTACCACTTTCATCGTAGTTTCATTTAGCATCCAGAGTGAACCAATTATCATCATAGTACAAACTTTCTGTACAGAGTGTAGACGAAACAAATTTTTTTAGTTAAATAGATAAATGATAAATAAATAGGCAAATAAATACATGACGTAAAAAGAATTTAATATATTCAAGTGACAAGGCAGAGAGGAGGAAAATTGCTACAAGATGTACGGAAGAGGAAAGCGGAAGACAGAGATGAGTGGAGGCGTTATATACCATGGACCTGCTAGTAGGCAGTGCACTAAGAGAAAAGGCAGAGAGAGCTAAATACCGAGGAGTATGCTATCAGTGAATGAGGTCGATGAGGTGTTGAGAAGCATAGAGTCAGACGAGGCAGTCCTAGCTAGCTCCAGGTAGGACTGAGGAACGAGTCCAAGCCCTCCGGACATTTCAGCTCTCAACCAGTTATCATCGATCCTGTCATGGATGCGTAGTACATCACCCTGCAGGAAAAAATCATTTAATTTTATTTATTTATTTCTAGTATGCAGAACAATAAACACGTACTAACTAAACAAACAAAACGTAAATGCAAAACACAAACTTAACTAAGATAAAGAGTATTATTTTGAATGTCTCAATAGCGTAGGGGTAACGTCATGAAGTTTTAAATGACAGATCCTGAGTTGAATTGAACTCTCGCGGGTTCGAATCCCAGCCTCGCTGATCTGAGAGTAAAATCTCTGACATTCACTGGACTGGTTATACGGAAAATGGACTAAATTGCCTAACGGTTTAAACAGTTGGTATTAAAAAGTGATAGATATCAACATAGTTGATCATTTCACTATAGTGCGTGTGTGTACTAAAACAAATAATGAAATTATAATTTGATATAATTCCTGACATTAATTTTTTAGAAAATAGATTGCCAATACAAAGAGTAAGGTAATACTCTGCCAAATGGTAAAGCTCCGTCAAGCTGGCTGCGCAACTTCTTCAAATAAATCTAATTAATATGACGAAAATTAGAGCTCAATTAGCGCAAATTTATGCTGCGAGTCCCACAATTGGAGCTCAATCAGTTTGGTAAGTATTGCATATTTTGTAGAGCCATCTTGACGCTGGCTGCACAACTTTCACATTCGAATTTTAAACTTGTGCTAAAAAATAGGTTCAATTAGTGATAATTTTTGCCCGGTCATGTGCCAACTTGACGCTGACTCCGCAACTTTCACATTCGAATTTGGAGACTATATTAACAATTACAGGGCCAATTATGCTCACTTTTGCTGCAAGTTCCACAATTAGCGTTCGCTCCTTTTGATACTAATCAGGTACCAAATTTGGATCCAGCGTCAAGTTGGCTCTGCAAAATTAGAGCTCAATTGGTGCTAATTTTTGCTACAACTCTCTTCACTGCTTACAACCATACACATTCATCCCGACGGTCAAACTTATACCCTTCGAAGCGTCGTTACATTTCGACCATCCGTCCTCCCCCGGATGCTTCTGGTCAATACAAATCATTCAGCAAAAGAAGTGATGAATTTTGGTACATATACGATGACTTGCAGCCAAATTAAACTGAGCCTGTAGCAACTTCAATGAAAGTATTGCCTCATGTCCTTCTGTACACTGTATAAGCCAAAAGAATGAATTTCGACAGCCTGAGAAGCTCTGCAAATTAATTTCTATTCTTTTCTAAATGAATGATACAACTTCAATGTTATTGACGTGCATCTTCAGTTAATCTTATTGCAATAAGATAAATTTTTAATGAAACATTGGATAAAATCGTCGATAATAAGCACTAACATTTACATTTTACATTGCGCGTGTGTCTGGTAGATGAAGGTTACATGTGAGAATATCAAATATCGTTTAAACATATTAGATGTGATATTTTAGATGTTTAGCATGTGATTTCAAGAAACGCGGTTGGACTGATGGATGCCAAACGATATCTAGAGGATATTCTTAACGTCAAGGCACCGAGGCATAGAACGTTGTACTCCACCACCTGATAGAAAATGTGAGACATACGAATAAATCTGCATAGGTCAAAAGTTAAAGGCAGCAGGAAGGATGTTGATAGCAGTAGACCTATACACTAGATTAATGCCACAAAGACAGAGATAGTCAAACCTCCAGAGCGGACAAACGATTCAGTGAAAAACAGCGAATTTTTCCTGCGAGCTATGTAGAGGTACGTCTACTCTATAGTTATAATGTTCTACTAGTGTCATGTCCTGTGATCATCCTAGGGCTGGTTCCAGCCAAAGATTTCTCCATGATGTTCCTCCACAAAACTCTATTCTTTGCCATATCCTCGATGTTCATTCTTTTTCTTCCTTCTGTTCTTTCATAATTGCTAACTCCTGCAGTCTTCAAGTCTTCTTCGAGGCAGTCCTTCCATCTTCATTTAGGTCTTCCCGCTGTTCTCTTGCCGTCTGCTTTATAGTTAAATTTCTTTCGAGGGTGTCTGTTTTCTTCCATGCGCGTAACATGTCCAGCCCATTTGTTTGTTTTTGCTATCATAGAGATTGGTGGTCATATATTGTAGGCGGTGACTATTCCTCTCCTAGCTGAATATGGAGACCGGTGGATCAAGTAACTTAGATCTCATACGCCCTATGACGTCCTTCCAGCGCCCCGTCTTTTGTTTTAATGGTGGCATCTGCACCCTACCACCAACCTCCTCTTTTATCCGGGCTTTGGACCGGCTCAGAGCACAGTAGTGCCCTGAGGCAGAATTCTACTAGTGTACACCCGCGAAACTTCAACTTTAATTAAAGAAATGCTAATATCAGGGAACTAGCAACACTGAGAAAGCGGCTCTAAGGAATGATTAAAAGAATTTTATAGAATTAAAAACTTGGATAGCACGATATTTACCTTGTTAAACGAAAGTTGTGATGAATCGAAAGATTCAAAACTGAACTTAGCAACTGCTGTGTATGACTCTCCATTCTTAAAGTGAGCCTTTGTAATGCTTTCCTTGACTTCTAGAACCTGCGCGTCGAAAATATAAATGTACAGATTTTCAAAAACATTATTATAATACTCGTAACTAGTAATGTTTAAAATTTTAAATTTCATTAACTTTTGTACGTAAATTAGTTTATCATAACGACTCTCATAACATACTAATTTTATACAAAGTTATTTAGGCTTTATATTTTTTCTATTGCTATTTCGTACCAACAAAAATCTATGTACGACAATAAATCGTAATTAGTACTCTATCAATTATTTAATCATTTTTTATTAATTAATAAATTGACTTGTATTAATTATTAAACAGTACATCCATCGCAGTAAATCCATAGTGCGTAAGATAATTACAAGTGGGTATTATAAATTCTAAGTAGATCTCACTGTAACGTAAATAGAGAAACTTAATACCACTATAGTGAACAAAGTGATTCAATATAGTGAAAAATTGATAAACATCGTATAACTACAGCTAATCGTATAAATATAATTCCTTTAGGTTACGTGGTGTGTTGCATACCAATAACTTACCAGTAACTTACTGTTACATTTATTTTTGTGACGGTAGCTCGAGTGTGTCGAATCGCCTTGAACAGAAGCTTAGTGCTTCAGAGCCTTGACGTTAAACCCACTACAACCTACCTACCTATCTACCGTATAACTACTGCAGACAAACCTCGACATAGCTCGCAGGGAATATTCCCACTGAACCGTTTCTCTCTCCTTCAAACCAGTTGCGATCTATTCGCCGGTGTATGTAGATCATGTCTCCCTTGCGGAATGGCAGTTCCCTATTGCGCAGAGAAGTTATCAGAAAATTGGCGTCAAAAGAAGTTGATAGAAGAAACCAATATTTTAAATCACATTTTAACATTATAGTATTGTTACCATTATCATTAATACCATACTAATACTGCAAGACTAAAATTAATATGCGAAATAGAATAAATATTACAGTGCACGGATATCCGAAATGGCTGAATTGAGTTAAGTAAGGCAATAGCCCCTGGAAGTAAATTTAAGAAATCTTATAATTTTATTCCTCAACTAAATACCGCATAACTAATAACTGGATGACTAATGACTTATAATACTAATAACCTGGCTGATTAGATAACTAATGACTTATAATAGTATTAACCTTGCTGATTAGATAACTAATGACTTATAATACTAATAAATTGGCTGAATAGATAACTAATGACTCATAATACTAATAACCTGGCTGATTGGATGACTAATGACTTATAATACTAATAACCTGGCTGATTAGATAACTAATGACTTATAATACTAATTAAGACACCTGGCTGATTGGGCGGTGAAGTTGTAGAGGGCTCGGGCCTTGACCTCGGGGTGTCTGAGGGCCGCGGGGCCCGAGGGGCTCTGCGGGGACCTCGGGCTGGGCGCCGGCATCTCATCGAAATTGTAGCGATCCAAAACCACCGGTGATCTCACTGAGGATCTAACAGCAGACATAATTAACATGTGATCTAATAGATTAACATGTGATCTATTAGCAGACATAATTAACATGTGATCTAATAGATTAACATGTGATCTTATAGCAGACATAATTAACATGTGATCTAAGAGCAGACGTAATTAACAAGTGATCTTATAGCACACATAATATAATTAACATGTTAACTTATAGCAGATATAATTAACATGTGATCTCACTGACAATTAAATTGCAGAAATAATTGCAGCAGATAATACAATTATCTCGTGACTAAATTGATTATCTATAGGGTGTCGCATAAGTTAGTATACCGTTTTCAAATTGCAGTAATTCGGCTAGTAAAGGTCGCATGTTCATAAAATTTCGTATTCGTGTATAATAGATGTGAATTAGATGTTGGTGCAAGTTTATTTTCATTAGACCTGGAAATGACGTCACACGGCGCTGTCGCGCAATGTGACCCATTTTCTGACTGGCGCAGCTAGAGACACGCTGTGGCTGCATGCAGCGCGTGCCTGGAAATTACCTGATGTTGTCGTCCAGGACCGCAGTCAAGGCTAATCAACGTGTCAATGTTATTGTTCGATGAGGCCGCGTATAATTTATAATATGGATAAAATTAAAATAATACAATTACGTGCACAGGCAGTAGTATTGGCTAAAGAAGGATATTCGCATAAATGTATTGCACAAAAGTTAAATCGGAGTAAGTGTTGGGTTACGAAGTGGGTAGGTCGAAGCAAATTTGACGAAAAACTAGTGGATATGAAACGTAGTGGACGTCCGAAGATACTGTCTAATACAGCCAAGCGTCTCATCCAATCCGCAAAATACAGACGTGGACAGAGTTTGCGCCGTATTTCAAATCAACTGAAAATTCGTAATGAACGTGCTTCTAAGGACACAATTCGCAGATACATGGTTAATGACCTGAAGTGGAAGAACTGGCGTCGCAAAAAAATTCCACTGTTGACTGATGCTCACAAGGTGAAACGTATTAAGTTTGCGCGTGATCATCGTAATTGGACTGTTCAGGATTGGTCAAATGTTCTGTTTACTGACGAGTCACCCTTCAAAGTGTTTTACATACCCAATCCCAAGAACGACACTGTGTGGGGATCACAGGAGAGTAATGTTCCTCCCGCTGCTCAAATGAAGTTCAGTCCCTCGGTTATGGTTTGGGGCGGAATGACTGCACACGGATTAACGAGTCTGCACTTCATTCCGAACGGTACACGACTTAACTCGGATTATTACATTGTAAACATACTGGATAAACTCGTCAAGCCAGCGTTTCAAAGAATCGTAACCGGCGGCAACGTTACTCGAGTAAAGCTGTTCAATGACAATGACCTTGGCATCTTTCAACAGGATGGTGCAAGATGTCATACATCAGCCAAAACAACAAGATGGTTGGAAGACAACATTCCATCGTACATTAAGCCGAAGGACTGGCCACCGAACTCTCCAGACCTTTCTCCTATCGAGAACCTGTGGAGTATTCTGTCGTTTAGTGTCTACCGCGATCCAGAGCCCACGAATGTTGTGCAGCTGAAACGTCGTCTACAACAAGCTTGGAGATCAGTGAAAGTGGAAATACTTCAGACATTAATCAAATCTATGCCGGATAGAATACTCGCTGTCATTAAGCAAAAAGGAAATACTATAAAATATTAGTTTTTGCGAAAATGTGACGTCATTCAGAAAAATTTCAGTTTCTACTTAATTACTTGTACGATTACAAATTAAATTGTACCCATATATTTTATTTATCGTGTCTACATACTGTCCAAATTTGGTTTAAAACGGTTAAGTAGTTCCAGAGTTAATGCAATTTGAAAACGGTATACGAACTTATGCGACACCCTATAATTGCAGATATAAGTTCATATAACAATAAGGTGATCTTGCATAAAGCGTATGATTTAATAACGACATTTTCAGGAAATAGTACTGCAACAAATGGATGATGCGAAGAAGTGTGATATACACTGAAGTTCTATAACATTCGTGTGCAGCTTCATTTATGTGTGCCTTGACATTTCTTTGTACTAGAAAATTCTAACACAGGCCGTGGATCTTAATCATATATTGAGAATGAATACCATCCTATAAATCATAGCGACCTTATCAATAAATCATAAGCGATTGATTTTCGCAGCCTATAGTTTAATTTACACTATAATTTAGTTAATAGACTTGCCTGAAAAGCAAGAAGCCATAGGTTCGAAATCCAGACAGAACATATCTATCAGTATACAGCGCTTTACGATGGAGAATGAGACGTCAAATCAAGCTCTTTACTTAGTCAATTTTCACTTAATTCTCAAAACTCTGTTCTTATGATATTATATCGTATATTAAGCCAATGTAATGGTTAATCTCGGTAGTAGCGAAATTTAAACCAGAAGAAAACTTGCGACACTAACGGGAAATTATCTGAGTGTCGTCTCAGTCGATTGCGCTCCTCCTCCTGCTGCATCTTCAGCTCCTTAGTTTCAGCAATAACTCTCTCCTGAATTATTGTAAATAGCGATAAAAATGATGCAAATACAGATTAATTACATCTAGACTTTACAGCAGTAAATCATAAGACAATTTGATGTCAGAAGAGGAGTAAAGAAAAACATGCATTGAGCACATTTACCCGTAATAAAAATGTAGTTTTCTTGGACTGTCAATAGGCAGTTAAAGAATATGACATTTTATTCTTTATAGATGAATTTGGCAATTATATATATATAATAATATATATTGGCTAATTTATGTATAAAAATTACTATTGTAACGGGTTATCCTATTTAAGTAAGCGAAAACGTGTTCAAAATCATTAAAGTAAAATAACACGTAAACTATATTGAACAATTATATAACGTCCAGATCAGAAGCTCACAGCGACATCACTCGGCTATCGTAGTATATCGATAATTCAGTCTTCCATCTTTTCAAATCCCGGCGTGACAGTTTCTGACTGAGTGTTTTATATGCAGCGAAAACAGACGTTAAATTTAGATTTTTAGAATTCGATTATTGCTAGCTAATTGACAGAGAATTTTACAGAGTGAGTATTAAGGCATTAAATGTCCTCAGTAGATGATTATTATGAAAAATCTGCGGATATATTTAATGCCAGTTACGACACAACAGTGATATTGAAAGAGACGGTCTGCTGGGATTCGTGCCTATGGCGTCTCGTTTATTGGATCAATCAGTTAATTAATAAAAGTAATTCTGTCTCACATGTAACAAAATTTCGTTGATTTGTAGAAAAATAGTAAACTGGATTAAACATCCGCAAAAATTATTACATATATTTTTGTAAATGTATTATCCGTAAATAAATATTTATTTTCTGCTAGAGTATATATTTTCTAAGAATTATTAACCATTTCTCGTTTACGGACAGCCTTGGCGGCCTCCCTCCGTTGTCTGCTGAGTTCTATCTCTAGCCCGGTGAGCGGAGACAGCGGTCTATAGGAGACGCCATGATGATTTCTGCAGTCTGACACAGAGTGACGTTTAATGGGCGTCACGTGACCGCACGATGACGTCACTAATCTCTGCTGGTGGGCGGGGACAGGTGGATGAAGATGATTGGTTCGCGTGGCTGAGCGAATGAGACCACCGTCTATAGGCGACAGCGAACTCTGCACTGTGAACAGACAAACATCAGTATAAATCGTAACGAGGATGCTATGCTTATCTGCTAACGTGCAGGGGTATTGTGAAGCATGCAACCATATGCTGGATTGAATGTCTCGATTTTTGTTTGCTTTTAACTACTTTTTATGTTTTATTTTGGCTATGTTTGTTTAGGGCATATGTCAGTGCTTTCGTGGCCTTTGTGTCCTTTTTCACTTTATCTCATGTATTTCTTGCGTATGATGTAACCTAAAGTGAAATAAATATGATTCAATTCAATTCAAATCATAACCAGAAATTGAAAAGTTGTTTGATGGCTGATAACCTACTAACTTATTATTAGGCTCTCGTTTAAATCACACTATATCTTTATCGTTAAACTGGTTTTCTGAATTTGGAATTTGCACCGTATTGGACCTTTTTTGCTCACCGGCTTGGAGTTGTCTCAATAGTGCTCGATGTTGTTATGGTAGACAGTAGCATTCTAATTGACGTTATGTTATGCTATGTTCTAGATGGTCTTTTTATTAGTTCTACCAGAGGATTGATTGAACTTTGACGTAAACGCTAGGTATATATACTAACGCTTTGAAATCTAGGCGAAATACGTGACAGTAATACTTAAATATTTTTATCGTAAAAGTTTTGCTGATCCTCTTTTCTTTCACACATTAGCCCACTAATGTTTCATCAAGTAGCAGGTCCATAGAGTTCTGCTTAAATGTCTGCTTTCGTGCTCAATAACTAAGGGTTCTAGGATGATGGTAGATAATTCTAACATGAAGGTTAAGCCTCTATCAAATTTTAAATGTACCTTAAGCATAGGAAGTTTAACCTTTAGGGGAGGTTTCCATTGCGTTCTTCAGTTGAGGCTTAGTCGCCACTTAGAACACGTACACTTTATGATTGTTCTATGTATGGTATCTGGGACACAACACGGAAAAGTCTGGGGAACAAATCCTTATTCTTGTATAAATTAGATACATTAGATAAATGTATAAATTGGATAAATTAGATAAATTTCTAAATTAGAACATCATCATCTTCCCAAGAATCCTAGTTTAACCAGGATTGGGATACGAATGCCGGTTTGTCAATTCTTCAAACAACCCGGATACAACACGGGGAAAATGTCTAAATAAGATAAATTTATCAATGAGATAAAGAGTTGGTAGTAGTTACATCTGGGAGGGGGAAGGGGCCGGTGCAGCCCCTCGAATGGAATATCTGCCCCCATCTGAACCATCTTGTACTGGTGACTGGTGGACTTGAGTGGAGAGATTGGCTGCCCTGTCCGCCTGATGCTGTACCTGCTCCGCGGTACACCAACGGTACTGTACCGCACAAAAAGTTGAGCATAAAAGTAAAATTAGCATAAAAGTAAAATATAATAGTAATAAAAGGAATCTCAGAGTCCCTAAAAGGAAAAGAAAAAAAATAAGAAGAGTCTCAGTTGACTAAAGAAAGTCTATTCGTATTCCGACCCTGGTTAAACTGGGATTTAAGGGAAGAAGATGATGATGATGATGAGTAATAAAAGAATAATCCCGACCCTTGTCAATTTATTTATTTCAATATTACAGCAAAGACGATTCCAATATTATCTTAAATTAATTAATTAAAATTTATTTAAATAAAATTTTTAATCTTAAAAGATAATGTTATGGAATATAATCAGACGATAAATTGTCACTGACATTGTCCAATAATTATAATTTGATTAATGTTCTCTCTAATAAAGCCAGAAAGGACTTCTTAGTTCAATGTGCATGATAACAATTGTGTAAGAAATCATCTTAGATAAACATTAAATTACGAAGATTAAAACTTAGCTTACTATTGGCAGTGTTCTCCCGGCTTGTCAACAGGGGGATTGTGAAATGGGCTCTGCAATACAGCAAACCGGTTAATGGGTTAGAAATACTGAATATTCGACGTATATATCATTTTGTAAATTCAATCAGTCAACGTTGATACAACACTCGGTGCATCACCTATCATATATCTGCTTATTTAACAAGAAGAATTTGCAATGTCAAAAACCTAGAAACGCGAAAAACAGAATTAGAATTAGCAAAACTGTTTAGACTAAATTGATGTTTGAATCAGTTACTGCGACTATGCACGTCATCGTCCAAATGGAATAGCATAGATATGGCGATTGGTTCCTAGTTATATACCATGGATCTGCCAGTAGACAGTAGACTGAGAGAGAGAGATAATAGAGAAAGAGAGATGGCGATTGGAATGATATGTCGAAAGTAAATTACTCAATGCATCAGTTTAAAAGAGCCGTATTTAGAAAGACTTGTACAAATATCCGCATCCAACCATACACCAAGTTATTTAACAGGATGCACTCTCGTTAATTTAGTCGCATTAGTTAGTCCATATTCTTACTTTCAATTACCTTGTTAGAATG
Source organism: Enchytraeus crypticus (assembly GCA_905160935.1). Lineage (NCBI taxonomy): Eukaryota > Metazoa > Annelida > Clitellata > Enchytraeida > Enchytraeidae > Enchytraeus > Enchytraeus crypticus. Next base: position 359,475 of record CAJHZI010000252.1, on the reverse strand, counting down.
CTTGATCGAATTTAGCGATACATAATTAGATTTTTAAAAGCATTGATAATTTCTTACTGATAGCTATATTAAATATATCATTATCAGTAGCATTATAGACAACATTAATTAAGCACATTTAGAAAAATCATCACGAATAAGCGAGGCCTTATTGATAAATCTTTAATCTGTCCTTTTTTAGAGATGGGAATCTAACCGAACCCGAACCGAGCCGAACCCTAAAATCTAGAATTTTGACCGAACCGAACCGAACCGAACTCGAACCCAGACTCTGACCGAACCCGAACCGAACCCGAACCCAGACTTCATCCAAACCGAACTTAGCCAAACTCTTGTAGTTCCTTTCTTCTTCACCAGCCTGACATTAAATAAATAGACGTCCCTGACATTTGCTTCCTATGAGAGAAAGAGAGAGAGAGAGAGAGAGAGAGAGAGAGAGAGGAGAAAGAGAGCTTAAATAGCGAAATTGGCACTTAAAAGTATCTCTCAGTTGCCGTGGTCTCCCAATATCATTAAATAATCTAGTTAAACATTTTACTAATAATTAAGTATACAGTATATAGCTTGTCTAACCTCTTTAAATAAATGGAAAACGCAATTCAAGCTACTTGCAATGTTCAGTTTGAAGCTCACATATAAATCTAAAGTTTAAGTCATAAAATGATATTTTCTTTAAAAATTAAAAAGTCTCACCACGTAAAAGTCTTTTTCAGTAACCGACGATCTGCCAGGTTCGTAATTGTCGATTTTCTTTGGATTATTCTGATACTTTCTCAAGTAATAGCTGGCGTCCGGTGCAGTCCAGTTGTTATATCCACCTCTGTGAACAGAGAATAAAATATTTAACAATTTTAAGAATAACAATAATATAACACACTAATCTATAGTTATATAGATTAGTTAATTTTATAACCTAATCAACTTTGTTTTATAAACTAATGTACTACTTTAGATTTCTATATTAAACGAGTTGCGTAAGAACTAACATTGTATTGCTTACATGAGAATGTAAGTCTACTAATTGTGGCTACAGTACAAATGACTTTATTTGAACTACATCACCAATAACCTTATTATGACTACAGTACACAGTCATATAGTACATATAGTCATCTTATTATGACTGCAGCACAAAAGACCTTATTATGACTACAATAGAATTTTAGCCTACACATTATGACTACACAAAGAATGACCTTATTATACCTATTTTACGAATGGTCAACTTTTTATAGACTAAAGATGCTAGAGAATAGAACTGATAGTCTAGTATACTCACGGACTGCGGGTACCCGGTCTGCTTTGAGTTCGACTATTTTCTTCACTTTTCTCCGCGGTAGATCTAGAACTTAAAGCTGAACGTTCTAGATTTTCGAAAAATTCCTTATTTTGATGAACACTATTCGAAACGTTTTCTGGTTGGCTAGAATATGATGTCTCTGGTGACTGCAATGAATGTTTATAATCGCCAACTTCACCGTTCAGCTGAATCGAAGTATTTTGCGAACCAGGCGTGAAATTGCGAGTTATTTGATCTGAGAGCTTGTCTATAAGCGGAGACTTCAGCTTAGATTTCTTGACAACTTTTGTGTCGTAGTCTACGTAGCTGTTACTTGTCGATGTTGGAGCCGAACACACGGTTACTCTTGCCAATTCTGTTCTTGTTTTATTAGCACAATTCGATACAGAATCGTTCGATTCTGCTTCAAGCTTTTTCGATGACTCGACAACGTTCGAGGTTTCACTGGAATTATTCGACGTTGCTGACGTTTTCTGAGTCTTTTTCTCTTTAAACTTAACTGTGTCTGTACTACTCGTTGTGCCTGTCTCTTTATGCTTAGTCAGCGCTGTTTGCTTAGATTTCTGTTCTACTACGACCTCCTCATGAGCGACATATACCGGTGCTTCTTCATGCTGCTCAGGTACCCGAGGTACCACTTCAGAGGCGGCAGAGAGTTGTGGCAGAGAGTTAGTAGATGTCTCGTGAGATGTCGACTCTCTCGCGGAGCGAACAAGATTCGAATCTGTAGCCGACGATCTCACAGTAACGTTAGATTCCTCTGGTGAATCTGTTAAAGATAAATGTACACACACATATAATATTATTGTAAATACTTTAATTGTTTCAATGGAGAGTTATTGCCATTAATTACTAAATACTGCGTGAACGTTAGTAATAACTGTATCTTGCCAGAGAGCTTCCAGGATGAGAGACTTAACTGGAAGTCGTTATTGCGAAACTACTTTGAACAATCGCTAGAAATCATTTAATTAATTTTTAGTTATTAATTTTGAGTTGATTGATTGTGTGTATGCTTGCGTTGATTTTTTTTGTCAACGTTATTTTTGTGTTTACTTGTATGATTGTATTGTACTTGTTTCTTGTCATGCTACCTGAGTGGTGAAATAAAGCTATATAATATTATATATGTAAATATATATATATATATATATATATATATATATATATATATATATATATACTGTATATAATATTATGTATATCACCATCTTACCTTTATTGTATCCGGGTTGTTGGAAGAATAGAAACCGGTGATTACACGTGTCGTAGAAGGCGTCTAAAGCACAAAGATCCGAACCAACTTCAGAACGGGCATTCGGTTGACGAGCGCCTAGGCTCCAGAAATAGCCACACAATTTTCTAAAATGAATGGACGAGACTTTGATATGGCACGAGTCAGAGAGGTGTGGAGAAGGTACATTAGTATCCCGATCCTAATTAAACAGGGATTTAAGGGAAGAAGATGATGACGATATTATATATATATATGTATATATATATTATACTATATATATATATATATAAATATTATACTATATATATACTATACTACATATATATATATATTATACAATATATATAGTATAATATGTATGTATGTATATATGTATATATACATGTATATATAGAAATATATATATATATATATATATATATATATATATATATATATATACATACATACACATACATACACATATAATATCGGCGATGTTCCAGAGATTTCATCTGCTAATCCCATTATTGTTAGTCAATATTACACATTTCATAGTTTTGTACCAGTTAAATGGTCGAATGGATAAAAAGCTTTCCTGATGAGCAAGATGTATGGGTTAAAATCTCACCCGGATCGTCTCTCAAAAGATCTTGTATTGTAATGAACCAGACGATAAACTAAGCTTTATAAACTTTCTAAGCACCAATCTGTGCATAGATATAACTACAAATAAAGGGCAACTCCAGAGGCAGAAATTAATTTTAACGACGTTTTCAACGGTTAGAAGAGACAACATGCAATAAATTAATTGTTTAATTAATAAATTAATAAATCTAATTTATTTTAAACATAAATTAAAAAATAAGTAAATTAATAACTTGACATAGTAAGACAGCTATAACGTTCAATATTGAGGCAAAACTAAAGCACTTAGATTCGGTTCACCTGCCATCCGTATCTATCGAGAACAGTTTTATATTATTTGTATTTTTAAATCAGAGTTCCAGTCCACAACGTGGCGTTATGCCGGCAATTGACGCAAAATCGGTTTAAAATCGTTTAACGCCATTATCTGAGAATTTTGGAGAGTAATTGAAGGATGAAATTGCACCTTAAGATTATGCTAGGAAAAACTTTGTCGACACGCGGCATGAGGAAACATTAGCACAGCAAGAGATGAGATCTTTAGCCTTCATAAGATCTTTAATCTCACTTGCACAGCGGAGCAACATGTAATTCGACACAGAATATCTTCAGTCGGAACGAAAATTGTGATAGATGTTCGGGGGTAATTTTAAACTTGATTGAATTTATGTGTTCCTCGACAAAATTAAGCTAAATTTTTACTACAGTATAAGTGCATCAAGAAGAAATAGTAGCTAAAGCAGCCATTACTCTTGTAATCATCTTAATTCCTGTACAGCACCCATACAGTGAAAAGTTCTTTCACTATAGTCAGCATCAATGAATACGTATACTCTTTAGTCTGCATACAGTATATAGGAGTCATCTCCAAAGGAGGGGAAGCTGCATAATTGCCTGGTCATGTATGTTACTCAATAGTCTCTGTAGAATTTCCTTTTTCATCTTTTCAGCATTGTATCAGAAAGCAGTTTGACCTCATTCTAAATTCATGCAATTCGCATCTTCCAAGACACTGAAACCAGTATTCATTACACGATCCTTGGACTATATTCAATACGATTCGTTTACATGCTGCACCAGTCTGTACTATTGAGAGTACTAGAATAACTAGACAAAACCTAGAGATATATCCTAGGCTAGGCTTATAAGTGTATATTGACTTTAAACAACTGGATCGGGTCAGACAAACAATTCTAAGCACAACTTACACTTCTTTGCACTCGAAGCTTCAATGGATCCCCCGCTAATCTTCTACAACACAATAGATATCGTCAAAATTAATCGGCATACTGAACTTTGGTTAATAAACAATAGGTTAATTCTGAAAATGAAAATACGAAAAAATAATAAAAATTGGTATACTTGTATACTAATTTGATGTAAATATTTCAATATTGTAGTATATAAATGCCAATCCCGACCCTAGCTAAACTGGAATTCAAGGGAAGATGAGGCTGAATATTATTTTCATATCTACTATCGAAATTGTTACATACTTATTGTTGCATATTTATAGATTTTTAAAAGTAAGCCAGCTACTCAATCCAGTTATAGGAACACGTAAAATTTTGAGTGAAATATCATTATTTGATTATTTACTGACAATAATTATAATAAACCTAAGATATCATTCTCATTTGATCTTGTAATTCTTTTCTAAATTCGGCTAGCAGCTAAGTTACCCTAGTCAAAAGAAAACCGATCTCGGTTATTGGAATAATATGGAGTAAAACAATTTGTTTAAGGCTCGTAACTCAAAGCTGAGCAAAACTTGGGATTGAATCAGTAACTGCTTACTCCACAACTGACTGACTCCCGTCTATAGCCAATTTCACAGAATTATTTAAATGCGTGCAGTAAAATAAGACTGCACTATAATGAGAACTAATGCCCTATACAATTCCACAATTAATATTTTATACTAACAATATTATAATTACACATTAACAACGTAATTGAAATAAGGAATCTTTAGATATTGCATAAATACCTATAAATTCAAATTTCACTATACCTAGATATTACAAAGTAAAATTCTTAGAAACTCATAATTTCACTACACCTAGGTATTACATAGAAAAATTACTAGAAATTCACTGTTTCATTTTCGTTAATATCACTTCAAACAACAAATCAGGTGCAAAGTACATCATGGAATGCAAACAACAACTTAGGAGGTCCGAAGAAAGCGGGTTGGAATAGCATAATAGTGAGAGTTGCAAAAATAACAGATCGCGCTGTGAAGTCTGCACAAATATTTTCATGGTAAATTGGTCTGCAGAAAGTAAACCCCGTGATAGCGTTTCTAAAAGTTTGCCTCTTGTTGCTTTCCGAAATAGTTTGATTTGTAAACGAGTCTTATTGCTCAAGTTTAATATTTTTATAGTTGAAATTCAAAATTCAATCGTCATTGAGTTATAATATATATATATATATATATATATATATATATATATATACCATATATATATATATATATATATATATATAGAATATATATATATATATATATATATATATATATATATGTGTGTGTATATGTATACATGTATATACATGTATATATATATATATATATATCTATAAATATATTATATATATATACATATATATCATCATCATCATCATCCTCTTCCCTTGAATCCCAGTTTAACCAGGGTCGGGATACGAATATATATATATATATATATATATACATATATATATATATATATATATATATATATATATATATATATTACCTGTGTTATTCTCGGGACACTGAAGAATAGACCAACCGTATAAACTGCACGTGTCATAAGAGGCTACCGAGCTACAACTGAAGAAGGCAACAGGAGGAAACCGTCCCAGAAGCCATATTATTCCCAAGTTACAAGATACATTAAGGTATGAATAAGTCATAGCCTTTTGTGAAGGAATTAACCAGTTAATCGATGGTGAAAACAGTATGTGTTGAGTATGATTAGAAGTATTTATCTTGAAACTGCCACCTGGCAGAACACAAGAGACACACACACACACACACAAACACACACACACACACACACACATATATATATATATATATATATATATATATATATATATATATATATATATATATATATATATATATATAGTACATGTTGCACAAGGCAAGTTACTGAAATTGTATATTGGATGCAACATAATGCATAAACCGGAACTTCCCATTAGATGCAGCATATTGAATACCCAAACTTAAATTGCATATTGGATGCAGCATAATGCATAAACTGTAATTGCATGTTGAATGCAGCATACTGCATAAACTGGAATTGCATAGAGTGCATTTGGCAATAAGCAGAAACATGGAAGTAGTAACGAATGTCTAACCTGGAAAGAGATTGGAGCAGATATGCTGCTTTTGTCCAGAGACCGCTTTTTATCCTGTCGTGAACTCTTAGGATCCTTGTCTTTATTCTTTCTGAATGAGGGCCGTTTTTTAAGTGATTCAGTGTTTTGTAAATTATTAGACTTTTGTGGTTGATCCGTTACGGCAGGATGCGAAATTTGAGTGGAAGATGTTTCTAAAATATAAATATATACAATAGACTATATAAATATTTATTATAAAATTTAAAGTGCAACTGATACATGTACATTCATGATGTAATCGATCAGTAATATTTAGACAATAAATAATGTTAACACACACGAGAAAAGAATTAGTTCAACCGATTAATCCAATAATCCACACAAATTGCTTTCAATTTTTAAATGATTATTGCAGTTATGTAATGTGTTAAATTAAATGCATACAATCGTACTCAGTGACTGAAGAACAGTCTAGATTAATTTGTATTACATTAGTCATGTATTTTAGAGCAGTCTAAATTAAGTTCTATAGCATTAGTTATGGATTTTAAGCCTTCTATAAAAGTTAAAAGAGAATTGGCTCAGGAAGCAAATAATTTTGGACTGCAGAGTCAAATTAAAAACAGCGCTAATCTAAAGGAACTAAAGCGAACATTTTTAAACCAAGAACTACGTAGCGTGAGCGTAAGAAGCTTAAATGTTTTACAGAAGCAGGATGAAAAAATGTATGTAGGATGAGAATCTATCAAGCCTGCTGATTTGAAAAATAAGAGCAAGCGCAGTTAGAGCTCTTAACGTCGTTGCTGGGAGCTAATAATAAATATACATGTATGTAAAGAATTGTCGTGCGTTTAAGCTCATTTTTTGCTTTTAAGTCGTTTAAGCTTAAGCTTATCAACATACAAACCCAACAAGATATTTCACAGTAAGGCAATTTATTTGTTGAATGAGTGTAAAGTTTTTGAAACTGATAAAATAGTTTAAAAGAGTTTTAAAAAGAAGAACAATATTAACATTTTCTAATAAGAGGAGTGTATAATAATAATTTCAAATAATTTCTAATAAGAGGAGTATAAGGAGAGACTCTAGATGCTTCAGAATACTATTCAAACAGTTCCAATATAGCACACCATCTCGCAAGTCATTAAGCCTAGTCATCCGTATCATAATAATTGTTTAAATTATATTTACTAAATTGTCTAATTAGTTAGAAAGGTTACGCCACTTCTGCATTATCTAAATACTTAGCAAGACTCTTAGTTTATAGTTTGTCTAGCTGCTAATGAAATTGTAACTTGTTTCTATGAAAACTGCGTACCCTGCTTACTTTACGTCAATCCTATTGAAAGACGTGACAGCCCAATGTTTATTCGCTTATCTGACCGAGAGATAACCTAATTCTGCTTTACTCTTTTGCTAATCGACTAAATTACAATATCAGAGACCTTATATAATTTAATAAGCATCCACTACCTTCAAAGGCATCGAGGCTTCAGTATTGCTAGCAAGAAAAAGTCATAATTTATCCTTAGTAATGAAAACATGTAGCTAAATTTATGTAAATTCAGATAGACCAATTTTCTAAACGTATATTTAAATTGAGAAAGCTTTTAGACGATCTATAAGATACTATAACGTAAGATACAGCATAAGATATCGCTATGCTAAGCTACTGCACCAGCACATCACAGACTCTGCTTCAATGCCTCTGAATATCAAACTCTTCTGAAAACAGCTATCAGCTTACAAAACAAGATTTATAACAGGTAGGCAGGCAGTGCATTAGCTTCATACTGCAACAATGCATTCAGATGAGGCCTCGATTGTATTTTAGCACATTATCAAGGAGCCCTATAACACTGCCTATGATATAGTAAGATAAGACTCCTGCATCTCTACATAGGCTACTCGATGAATCGCATAGCACTAGCAACGTTCTACAGCATCGAATTTTTCTACAGCAACTGCTTAAACTCTTTTCATCCATCGGTCTACCTAAGTGAGACTATGGATCAAGAAGTGATTCCCTTTAGTTTCCATAATCCTCTCAATCAAAACTGAAGTGAGGTTCGGTGGACGAAATTTTAAATTTATTGTTAGTTAATCGAGTAAATACAATTCAATGAGTCAATCCTTGTAACTAATGAGCTTTCTGTATATATGTATTTGGATGACTGGTGCTTGTTGTAATTATATTGCACGCTGGAACATGTTCTAAGCGCCAGGCTTCAAACAGCAGCTGTGGTGACAGTGGTCCAGCGTTGACCATGAGATTCTGATATCGTTGGTTCGAATTTTACTGGCGTTCATCATCATCATCTTCTTCCCTTTAATCTAAGTTTAACTAGGGTCGGGATACGAACAGGTCTTCTCTACTCCTCTCTGTCCCATACCTAATCAGCAGTAGATCCCCTATAGTCTCTTCATTTCGTTTTGTAAAATTTTGTATAACCTTCTGGAGCCAAGGCGCTCACCAACCGAATGCCCTTTCTGACGTTAGTTTGGATCTTAGTATTTTTATCGCTTTTTACGACACGTGTAGTTGGTCTATTCTTCAAACAAACCTGATACAACACGAGGACAACACGAGCTCGAATTTTACTGGCGTTACTTTTTTAAATTTACCTTTATTTATTTTTCAATAATTACGGTTAGAGTTAGCTGAGGAAGGCATAGGGGGCCCACATGTATCGTCATAAGCTGAATCCCCCAAGAATAATGGTAGATCAAAAGCAATGTAATAGATGATATAAAGATCCACTCGTATGTGGACATGAAGATAGAGATAAGTGGAGGCATTATATAGCATAGACCTGCCAGTAGGTAGCGTACTAAGAGAGAGAGAGAGAGAGAGAGACGATTAGGGGCTAGAATAAGAGTTAGAGTTAAACTTAAGGTTAGTTTATCAAGCAATCACAGAACTTCTAAGTTCTAAGCGGTTTACATCACACGACTGTATGCATATTAATAATATTAAATAATAACAAAAAATAATAAGACACGTTTAAATCGACAGTCCTCAAGAAGCTTCTGTAGCAACAGCGGTAAAGACTTGGGCTTGAGTTTCTGTCGTTGAGGGTTCTAATTTTACTTTAATTGTTTAATTTATAACTCATATTTATAGTAACCGTTTATTGTTATATTTATGCATAAATGTAGTAACTTTTTAGTTTCTAATTTAATTTATAACAATCTATTTAATTTATTTTGCTTATTTTATTTATTTATTAGGTATTATTAGACAGATGGCATACAGATGGCATACAGATAGCATACAGATACGAATGCAGATAAATACTGATACCATACATATAAAACACAAATATCATACAGATATCATACAGATAGCATACAAATAACATACAGATAGCATACAGATAGCATATAGATAACATACAGATACTACTACTAATAATAATACTAAAAATAAACACAGAGAAACAATAAAGATTTAACTCTCTCTTCCTCGTCAGGTGACGTTAAAATCTATTAAACTCATCCAGCTCACAACTGATAAGTAATAATTATAACTACAATTAGAGTGCTACCGTCGTCCATGACAACATCGAGCACTGTTGAGACAAATCCAAGCCGGTGAGCCGGTAAGAAGGTCCAAAACGGTGCAAATTCTAAAATTCAAATACTCAGTCCAAAGATACAAAGTAGTGCTTATATAATGCGGAATCATCTAAATTTTAGTCCTAAGAATCACGAACATTATTTCCTGTTCAGCAGCTGAGGTCATCAATTGTTAAAGAAACAATGAACTCGCACAGAACTCACAAATGTGTCACACTTAAGATCAGATGGATCTGACATGTAGAATATGATTTCATCTAATCATATATAAGATCTACCGTTTATCATATTGATCTCATTGTACATGTATATCACACAGAACTCATTACATTTCACATAGATCTCATTGTAGAGCACATAGATCTCATTGTGTATCACATAGAACTCATTGTATATCACTTAGAATTTATTGTATATCATATGGATATCATTGTATATCACATAGATCTCATTGCATAAAAAGAAATGAATATACTTTATGAATAACGTTAATGAATACCAGTGTTCCCAATCGTTGACAATCAGTCAGATATGGATGTTTGACATAACTTGTACCAAGTTATTCATTTCGAACCACATCATATAATACTCGCATACAGATATATAATGAACAAGTTACTAGATATTAAACTTGTTGACACATTAAACTTAAACAAACCTAGATATTAAACCTTTCTTTGCTACCAATTTCAGCAGCTAATGTTCTAGAAATATTTTGCACAACTCTCCTAACGAGTACCTCGTACGAGTCACGAGTCTCCTAACATCAAATTAAAAATTATTATTCCAAATTATTTCAGTTAAATAGATTTAACTAAAGAGTACCAAATATAATTTAAAAATAATTTTGAAAGTAGCTTAAATACATTATACAAACCATTCTGCTTCTTTAGTAATATCGCTATTGGATTCCAAGATTTAGGCATCACGCCGTTGTTTGCATCGCTCGTTACTTCAACTCGTTGGGGGCTGGAGTCGTCGAAATGGGGCGCGAAGTCATCATCGTCGTAGTCGCTGCAGGCTGGGCTGGAAAGATTCCGTGAGAGGAGTTCATCCAGCGAAATCTCTGAGTCGTTTGTGTCATCCGGGGTGGTGAGCACAACGTCGATCAATTCATATCGCTGCAATAACAAAATATTCAATAGAGCTTAAATTTAAAACGTTTTCAAAAAGGAAGGCTAAAAATACTTCAGAAATTCAACTTCGGTCAATTATTGTAACGTAAATGACGTGTACAGATTGGGTAGCCATGTTGGGTAGCCATGAACTTGATTTAATCAGGCATTTGATTGGACTAATCATAAAATATTGTTAAATAATTGAATAAATGCGAAGTTTTTGCACCGATGTAGATGGACTCCGGAAGAGTATGTAGTGCTCTGTAGCTGTGTAGTGCCGCGATGAAGTGCTATCACTCCATGATAATAGGCACCACGGTGAGAAGTTAGAAGTTTAACGGAGAGAAATAGCGTAATGTTCGTCAGCAGATAATAAAGTCTTTCAACGGGCCTAGCGTCATAAACAACGATCTTCAGAACGTGCGATTAGCACGTAACGGGAATGTGTTCTGGATTAGGTATTGAAAAATGACGTGACGGCGCTTTAACTCAGTGTCCAATTCAACTTCAATGAAATGTTAGAGTGTTAAAAAGTTTAGAGTGTTCGAATTATTTGTGAATCATACGCAAATGTGAATCATAAGCAATTTGTGAATCATTCGCAATCAAACGCAATGTGAATCATACGAATTATGTGAATCATACGCAAACTGTCGCCTGTAATTTTCGTTTCTTGGAACTTAGTCGTTAAGATCTTCAATTGTTCAGTTCTTCCGTTTCGGGAAAATATTAGCAGCAGCTGAATTTTAGCAAAAGTGAATAATAATTGTGATCAAATCAAAACAGAGGTCTCTTATATAACTTTCCATTTTATGAATATTGAAGTGAAGAGGTTCGCATTGTAGTTTATAATTATTTCGCAATACAAGTTGATTAAATGCATGGGGTTGTACATAAGTTACTTTATTGATATTGAGATTAGAAAAGCTAAAGTTACGCTGACGTTGTACCAACGAATCGATACATCGAATATAAAGTTTACAGCGAGTCTTAAGCCTCGGCAGAAGCCGTTTTTACTAAACACTGTAGTTTTGTTAATCACGACAGGGCAGAAATTCGAACTTACCACTTTAAAAAAATTGCGTCGAAGTCTAGTTTTCGTCTGCAATCACTTTCACTGGCTTTCTTCCTCCTTCTGTTCCTCACAATCTCACTCACCACTCCTTTTTTCTCTTTCAGTCTCTCTCACTCTCACCCTCTCTCTCTCTCTCTGTCTAATGATTTTTTTCAAATGTCTATAGTGAGGAATTCTGATAGTCGGCTTTCACGAACAACCAAATTGTTTCCATTATTTCCATAATAAAGGACTTAAAGATATCAAACCATGAGTTATTATTTAATTAAATTAGGACAACAAGGCCTATAAGCTACGAGACGATGTCAAGGCTTTTGATAAGTTAAGGCTTATAAGTTATGAGATGATGTTAAGGCTTATGATCAGTTAAGGCTTATAAGCTATGAGATGATGTTAAGGATTATGAAAAGTTAAAGCTTATAAGTTTTGAGATGATGTTAAGGCTTTTGATAAGTTAAGGCTTATAAGTTATGAGATGATGTTAAGGCTTATGATCAGTTAAGGCTTATAAGCTATGAGATGATGTTAAGGATTATGAAAAGTTAAAGCTTATAAGTTTTGAGATGATGTTAAGGCTTTTGATAAGTTAAGGCTTATAAGTTATGAGATGATGTTAAGGCTTATGATCAGTTAAGGCTTATAAGCTATGAGATGATGTTAAGGATTATGAAAAGTTAAAGCTTATAAGTTTTGAGATGATGTTAAGGCTTATGATTAGTTAAGGCTTATAAGCTATGAGAGGACTTTAAGGCTTATGATAAGTTAAAGCTTACGAGTTATGAGATGACGGATACGTTTTGACGAGCCAGTTGATCAGTAAGTGTGAGGTTCAAATCCTGGACTTGACCGATATTGATATCTCTTTGCGGGATGAAACTAAATTAACATAGATTTTCATTGTCTTCCTCAGCTTTTGCTTTGTTGTCTCATTATACCATCGCATCGCGTTACTGGTCTATTCTAACATTGCCATTCATTAGACGACTATTAGCTTATATATATATATATATATATATATATATATATATATATATACATATATATATATATATATATATATATATATATATATATATATATGTATAAAATATAGTTGGTCGAATAGAAAGAATGTATTGAGTATTAGAAATATAAATGTATAGCGAGTAATAGTAATGTTTATTCGTGGAAGAAAATACAAATTTAAAAGTCAGTCAGAGACACAAAAGCAGTATTTTGTATTATTGCATAAATATCTAAAGTTCAACAGTTCTGTTTAATAATCATGCATATAATGCAATATGATTTACATATTTCGTAACTGCATATATTCATCTGTGCTTATTATCTATTTATCCACTTCAATGCGGATTTCTTACTACCTACCTGTTAATTTCTTGTCTGTTACTTATTATCGGGTTACCTGCTTACCTAATCAAAATTACCATCATTGTCTTCCCTTAAATCCCAGTTTAACTAGGGTCGGGATACGAATAGTCTTTATTTAATCATATTTTAAAAATATCCCTTTAATTTTTTGTATTGTTACAGTTGTTTACCATTTTTAAAGGGAACCCGCATTTTTTATCGTCCGTCTATTTTATCGGTATATTTACATCACCAGGTAGCGCCATGTGGATGAACAACATCATGATGATAGAATACTCACTTTATGTGGCTGTATTTAACTTAATTAAAGGAATATAAACACTGTAGTTTAGCACTCAAAGTGGTTTAAACTCAGGGATAAACACATAATATCAACAACATAATAAAAATTTCAAGTAAAAATTCCTAGTTGGCCCTATATCAAGTTTATGAAGTATGTAACTTATGATATTATTAAATAAATATATTTCTATCCAAAACCTAACAGCCTAATTAAAAATCAATATAATCGTATCGGTCACTGCACGAATTTAATTGAAACTTCGCAGCAAAGACTTATTCTTTTGACTTAATATAATGACTTACATTAATATAAAGACTTACTACAAAGAATTATTCTTTTGAAGAAAATTAAGGTAGACTAGGCGGCTAATAGAAATTGTATATAAGAATTTAGTCAATAAGACCCGATTCTTTCAATCCTTTAGCTGAGTATTCTTCCCACATGTGCAGTTTACACCGCAGACGTCTGTTATGTTCATGCTAGAATTGGCAAACTGCCACCCAATACTACAGGAGTATGCTCTGATTTCAGGAGTCATTCTGCTTATATAAAGCCCTTGATGTACCATGCAAGCGTTCCACATTTCATTTGATGCAAATTACATTACTTTAGCTGACGAATCGGTAATGCCTATATCGAATATGATGCACCCATTTCTCTCAGCAGGTATAGATTCAAAAAACCCAGAACGGCTCTCAAAGTACTTTACAATAGGCACTTCATAACTTCCACGATATGATTCTATAATGTCAGCGAATCTTACCTGGTCTGTGCGATTCATTGCAAATCATTTTTCGCATTTATACGTAGGCCTAAAGTGTAGCGAGAATATAAAAAAAGTATTGGAGCACGCACTGACATGAACGCTACAATCCGATATACCCCAGTAGTAATGATTGATCTGAACTTCCACAGTAGGAGAATTGTCCTTGTTTCAGGCGTCAAATAATTCCACTCGTGTTATTTTAAACAATCTAGTTCATAGCATTATAATACAATTTATTTCATTTATTTGATTTATTAATTAAATTGTTTTAACCAAGTACTCCTAGGTCTTCCTCTTTTGCTTTTTTCTTGGTTTGACTTCCAATTAATTACAAGTTTATCTTCATGCATGTTCGATAAGTGGCACAAGAACCTCAACCTTATTTCAGAGACGATCTCATCTAAATTTCTAAATTTCCTTGTGCATACTTTTCAAATAGTTTTTAATTTTTTATATGATCTCAATAATGCATAATTTAGATTCTTCTCTCTCTATCTCACTCTCTCTCTCTATACACACACACACACACACACACACACATATATATATACAGTATGTATGTATGTATATATATATATATATATATATATATATATATATATATATATAGAGAGAGAGAGAGAGAGAGAGAGAGAGAGAGACATCTTTGTAGAAATCGATTTATTTTGTCCTTTATGTTACTAGTACTTTCCCAGGTTTCATGCGCATACATCAAGACGATAGTTGATTGTTGTTCGTACGATGGTTGAATATTTTTTAATTAGTCTCACATCAATTCCATTACTCTTCCAAATATGTTACAGTTTTTGAAAGACGTCAAATGCCATACCAATTCTACACTCCACATCTTTCACTTGATCTTTTTTGCTATAATTTACTGCTATTCGCGAACCTTTTAACTCGTTCGACCACTCTGTGTCTAACTCTTACATTAATTACGTCTGAAACTCACCTGTAGTTGCGAGGATTTGTTTTTGCAGAACTAATTCTTAATCCACTTTTGCAGCATTTTCTTCCAGAGCTTTTGTCATTTCTTGCACTTGATGATGATGACTATTATTTCTTAGCAGAGCTATATCGTCTGCAAAATCAAGATCGGTTAATTTTCTATATATGACCCAACATTATGTGACTCAAAACCATTTAGTCCCCAACCTGTTTAATCAAAAACCTTTCTCAATACAAAATCAATCTGAGTTCATAATAAAAAGTAATTAATAGAATAAAGATATACATGCAACTTGAGTAAATCAGTGAACAAATATTTATGGTACCACTACAAGAGATGCAGTACGTGCCACAATCCTTCCTTTCTGACTCTGCTTTGTGCTTTATGGCAGCAGTCTTGGTAATTTTGCCACCAAGAAACATAAAATTCACACAACGAGACGTAATATAAGAGTGTACTATACGAGTGTACTATACGAGTGTACTATACGAGTGTACCGAGTGTACTATACGAGTGTACTATATGGGTGTACTATACGAGTGTAATATACAAGTGTACTATACGAGTGTACTGAGTGTACTATACGAGTGTACTATGCGAGTATACTATACGAGTGCACTATACGAGTGCACTATACGAGTGTATTATACGAGGGTACTATACGAGTATACTATACGAGTGCACCATACGAGTGTACTATACGAGTGTACTATACGAGTGTACTATACGAGGGTACTATACGAGTATACTATACGAGTGTATTATACGAGTGTACTATACGAGTGTACTATATGAGTGTACTATACGAGTGTACTATACGAGTGTACTATACGAGTGTACTATACGAGTGTACTATACGAGTGTACTATACGAGTGTACTATACGAGTGTACTATACGAGTGTACTATACGAGTGCACTAAACGAATATGCTTTTGAACTAGGCCAACATAAAGCAATGAAAACATTTCTACTCTTTCCCTAAAGTATAATAAAATGTTATTAAGGTTTCATGTTAAATAGACGTCTGATTAAAAAAGAGCAGGTATTGTGGAATATTAATTAGATCTTTTTGAAGATAACTTTTTACTGCCACCCACAATAACGCTGTAGTGTAAATAACGCAGTTCTCAACTCTTGTGGTGGTCCCATATAATTGCGTTGTTTTCTAACTTAGTACAATCCACAGCCAGCTTGCGTAATTCAGTACGTCTCTTAACATTAATATGTAGGCCTATGTATGGTATTATATGTCAATAACGCAGGCCAAGTAATTAGCGTACATGAAAAAGTAGGATGAGTAATATATATGTATTACTTCCATTGAGGCCGATTATCACTGAATTATATTGCACCATTATATCTCTGATGGGGGTTTGAAGTTGTAATTACACTGTTTAATCAATTTATCTCGTTAATATTTCAGCCACCAGCGGGCCTATCACCAGTTTACATTTTTAGATTAGTCGAAGAGGGTTTCTGGAGGAACGTAATGCACATATACTTTTATGATATATAATGATATATAAATATATATATATATATATATATATATATATATATATATATATATATATATGAATATGTGTGTATGTATATATATACTGTATACTGTATATATATTATACAGCATATATATATACATATATATATATATTTCATTAAAATATATATATATATATAAAAGTATATATATATATATATATATATATATATATATATATAGAGTGCTTCTGGAGGAACGTAATGTTCATAAAATTATACTTTTATGATATATATACATACATGTATATATATATATATATATATATATATATATATATATATATCTATACTGTATATATACAGTATGTATATATGTATATATATACATGTATGTATATAAATATGTATATATATATATATATATATATATATAGAAATATACATGTACATTCGAACAGCTTCTAAAGAACAGTTTTCTAGATACAGCTACAAAAATTTAACAGAATTGTGAAATTTAAGCAATTGAATATGTTCAATGGAGGATATTAAGCTGAAGTTATACAACACCCCTTAGCAAGTCTCTCTCTCTCTCTCTTGTGTTCTGCCAAACAGCAGGTCTAATGTATATATTCCTACTCGTACGCTGCTTTCACGTTTGATAAAGAGTACACCATCGATTAACGATTTTATCCCTTCACAAATGGCTATGCTTCATCCACACCTTAATGTAGCCTATAGCTTGGGATTAATATGGCTTCTGAAGTTGTTTATAGTTGCTTTCCTCAGTTCGATAATGGATTAACTCTTATTTAATCCGGGGGGGGGGAAATTTCATGGTGAGTGTGGGTCCACTCGTTAAGTCTATTAGTACAAAATAAAACAAAAATATTTGCTTCGATAACTGAAATTCTGTTCTAACACTGCTCCGAATAAGTTCTATTGGTTGCTAACTCGCTATCAGTCAAGACTGAGAGATACAGAGCTGTACTTATATTCATTCTTGCGAAGTTAATCCTCTCTAATGTTTACTAAAGAGCTCAGACGAGAGAAAATCAATGGTAAAATACCCAACCCAGGGTAGAGCACAGTACATGTACAGAACATGGCTCATTGTGATATTCAGTTTATATAAATGCCAATCTGAATGTATTCAATTTATCGTTTAGAATATATTTAATCGCAAGACGTCTCGGTTTGAGATTTCTTAGACTTGATAATGACCCAAGTCAATATTATATCTGCTTAACTGATTGTTTGCTGTGTCAATTCAAATCTTATTAAAATTTTAATTCTAATCCTTTGAAATTTAATTACTGTAAAGCTTAGTATAAATATGCAATGACAGTCGCATTTCAAAACATTAAAGTAAAGGAATACACGATAAAATAGAAAAACAGGAGGATTGGGATCGAGTCCATGATGCAGAGAAAACGCATAATGATTTCATATAAGCAGTGAGAGAGAGAGAGAGAGAGAGAGAGAGAGAGAGAGAGAGAGATCATCCTTATATACGAAAGTTGTAACAAAAACATAATTCATGTAAAATTATATATGACTCTAATTCAAGATAAACTTAGATAATATTGTATGACTTACCTATAACCAAAATATAGAAATTTCTACATTTTCTGATTTATTGAACTAAACGAACCATTTAAAAAAATTATATCTCAAACAAAGCACAGAAAATAAAGCAAAGCCAAACCTTTCTAAACTCCGCTTGTCGTGCCTGCAACCTATCGACTGCTGAATCTAAGTTCGTCTCCAGATATGAGCCCCCCCCCCCCTCTTCCACCGAAATCACTCCGACTGTAGGCTTACCAGCAGTATCCGCATCCCCCCTTCCCCCTATTCCGTTACTTTCCACCTTATTCATCGGACCTCCCGTCTGATTAAATCAACTCCTTCCCTCCGGTCCGCTGTTTAATCCCACAAGGAACCCGGATACGCTCCCTGGAGTTGTCGGAAAATGTGTAAGCTGACAGATATACGCTATCAGCTTGTACCTGTTTCATTTGATGGTTTACCACTCGGTCAGAAATGAGTGGATAGATTTACTGCAGCCTAGCTTATTCGTCAGCTGTAGTAGACAAGTTCAATCAACGTCAAACTAAGTTTTCGATAGTGTAATTGAAATAAATGTCCAAACACCTTTTTCTGTATAGTTGCTGAACAAACAATAGATTCTATTGTATTCGGTGGATCTGAAAGATGTTACTTCGTATATGTAAAGTTAATTCTCTACTACATAGATTTTCCTTTGAAGTCCTTCCAGGAGTTCTGGATAACTGAAGACCTATCCGACGGCTACCGTTGAATCCCGTTGAGTCCGACTGATAGAACTGTGGGATCCTGCCAGCCGGCTTCAACTCTCCGCGCTGTTTGCTTTTTCCATAATAATTCAGCGATCAATCAAACGACTCATGCAGGTAACGTGCTGTGACTTTTAATTAGATACTTGATGAGAATTGGAGATTATTCGTTCTAACGAGGTTGTTAAACGCAGTCAAACACTTTCCGGTTTTGATTAGGTCAATAACAATAATGCCTTTACAGTGTACCAGTATATTAGGAGTTTTATTCGAGAGAAAATGTAATTTTAGCACAGAAAAATACATGTACATACATTTACACGCAGTATTTATCTATGCATTATACTTTTAATATTAAGCTATGAATGCGATTTTGAAAGAAGCAAAATATTCTATCTCTCTATAGTGTTCTGCCAATATTCTATCTCTCTATAGTGTTCTGCCAAGTGGCATGTCTAATGTAAATATTCTTATTATTAACGTGCTGTCCTTATCCAATAAGGTGCCATCCATCGATCAACTATTCAATCCCTTCACAAAAGGCTCGTCACATTAATGGAGCCTATATATATATATATAATATATATATATGTATATATATAATATATACACACCTGTATATATAACTAAATAAATATATATATATATACATGTATATATACATGTATATATATATATATATATATATATATATATATATATATATATATACAGACTGGGGCAAAAAAAATAATCCCCTAGCGAAATCTCAATAACTTTAAGAAAACTCAAAATATCTCTACAAAATTTTCGGAGCTTCTAGGGGAGGAATTTCTGCGTATATCCTGCAAATTTGATGAAAATATTTTCATTAGTTACGAAATTACAACATTTCTACGAGAAAAGTGCTAAAATCAATTTTAACAAAACTTTTTGAAATGTCAGTCGTTCCTTTTAAAGAAAATAACGACAATGAAAAGGCCGTTTACTTAAGTGGTGGAGTTTAAACCTGCATTACATTGCTAACTACTCCAATATAAGATGCCTAAAATTCGTTCTTATGTTAAAATTATTCCTAAATTTTGAAGAAAATGTCCGGTACTTTTGTTTAAAAAAGCCTTGTTAAAATTGATTTTAAAATTGTTTTCGAAGAAACGCTGTATTTTTGTTACTTCTGAATATATTTTTACCAAATTTGCAGGATATGTGTAGAGATTCCTCTGGAATCCCCGAAAATTTCGTAGAACTATTTTGAGTTTTGTCCAAGTTATTAAGACTTTTGGTAAAAAAAAGCCTTGTTAAAACTGATTTTGCACTTTTTTCGCAGAAAAGCTGTAATATTTTTCCTGCTCAATTGATTTTCATCAAATTTGCTAGATATACGCAGAAATTCCTCCCCTAGAAGCTCCGTAAATTTGGTAGAGAAATTTTGAGTTTTCTTAAAGTTATTGAGATTTCGCTAGGGGATTATTTTTTTGCCCCAGTCTGTATATATATATATATATATATATATATATATATATATATATATATATATATATATATATATATATATATAGTTCTGCTAAGTGACAGGTCCATAGTACATATTTCTACTCATATGCTACTTTTCACGCTCCATAGAGAGCACTCCATCGTTCAACGAGTAAATCGCTTCACAAAAGACTATGCCACACCTTAATGTAGCCTATAGCTTGAGAATACTGTCTTCTGAGGCGGTTTCCCGTTGCCTTCCTCAGTTCTTAATCGCCTCTTACGACACGTGTAGTTTAGGTTACTTCAAAGGCCAAAAAGAGGCCTAGAACAAAATAAGTATTAAAATTGAAATTCTTAGTTTTTTCTCACAGATCAGTAGCTTAGCTAATATATTTAATACGCTGTTCAAAGTACAATTTCTAATCCATCATAGCGCTTGTGCATTCTTCTCTTCTCGACAATTTTTAATTATGCTACACTCGAATTGCTATCTGTGCATTGTTATGATCAGTTGTAAGTTAACTTAAGGTTATATCTACATATCAATACAGCTATCATTCAATCAATCACTAAGAATTTAACGTCCAGTTCCTCGCCATAGGGCAATGTCAGGGATGTTTCTTGCGGAATCTTCTCTGAAGCACCACACGATGACGACTGAGTATACAGAGACCACAAGAGAAAGCGAGATTGAAACAGCGCAAGTCCAAAATATCTACGTCTATGTAGATATATCTATATAGCTATTTCTTCATAAAGTAGTCGGCAACTGCTTTGATATATTACATGACTAACCCTAATTAAAACTACTCATTTTTCAGACTTGTAAATAAATGAGATTATTTCATTCACCTATAATTTTTCCCTCCCAAAATCAGCTATAGCAACCTTCTATAAATATTGAATACGAATATGAAAGCAGCAGCAAACTAGAGCTCCTTAATTCATGAGGAATTTAGAAATTTATTATTTTAATTCTAAGTCTTACATTTATCTAATAAACTCAAACAGCTGTTGCATTTCATCTCCTTATATAGACTAATGACTTAGTTAAATACCTCCAGATTCCATGCTATTAAAATAGCTTGTTGATATTGATCGCGTACGAAAGGTATTTTAGATGCAACAACATGCCATCGCTTCATGAAGGAGCTACTGGGATTTCTTTAGCCTGAGCGATGAATTCTTGCGTAAACCTTCCATCGAGAAGCGTTATCTACAGTGAAACCTTATCCGTTCATTACAACCAGGTCCTGTTTACGTAACCAGTCTGGAACTTCACTTAGATCTGATATAAGTGTATAATATATATATATATATATATATATATATATATATATATATATATATATATAGACAATGCACACAATATTGTTAGTATAAAATACCGATAGTACAAAATATCAACATACAAACTGATAATTATCCTACAGTCCTATACAAGACTATATCCAACATTTAAAGTGAATTTTTTATATTCCGGTAGAACTTTTTCAGGTTCCCACGAGACTAGAAGGTAAGTTCAGTGAAGTGTACTGCAAACATTTATGTAAATAATGAAAATATAATTAGAAAAATATTGCGAGTCTTAATATCCGTTTTCTTATACAATGTCAATGTCAGGGGTATCCGTGCTGTGTACTTAAATCTAAACGACTGGTTTAACTGTGCTTTTAGAACTAAACTAAACTGAAAGCTAACACACATCCCTAGCGTGTAATGATTTTGTTAGTTGTTTCCGATTAATGTCTTAAATGTTGGCGCTATTCTGATTTAGAAATATCGGTAGTTGACGGGTGGTCAGAACACTAAGCTCCCAGAACAAATGATATATACAGGTGTATATACTGCTTGGTTTCTTTAAGAATCCACAAGAAAATCAACTTTGCATGGTTAGGCTATTTGTTTAAGATTTATTTTACGCCGCAAAATGATGTAAGTGCATGTTCATGCCGATTAAATCAACTATTTCAGCAAGTCAACGATTCCAGCACGGATTCGATTGCACCACGGATTCAGTGGTTAAATGGCTAAATGTCCCTTCTGCCTACCAATGGTTTCTCGGCTAAAAACTAATTTTCGTCCGCTACTGATATACATTAGGGGATGAACGGACATTAAACTCTGCTTTAGATTTCTTCCAGCTCTTTCCGTCGCTGGTGAAAAAAGCGAGCCCTACCTAAATTCGATTTCATTTGTAAGCACTAGAGTCGCAGCAGCTAACGTAACTACAATTATAACCGGCACACATGTAGAATTGTGCTAAGCGCATTCTAACTCTAAAAGCTTCAAACAACATTCGTTTATTTCCTAATTCAAACACTGACGAATAGTGTGGAAAGTTTAAGTTTATCTCTAATAGAAAACGATAAGTAACTTAAGTTAAGGCGCCCAGTGTATACAGAAAGTCTTAGCTTGAAGCCATACAACAACTAAACATGCCGTATTACTTTCTTCTGACAATCCTGAGTACGAGATAACTCTTCTTAATAATAATGAACGAGAAATGTTGTAGGCTCTCGTAGGCTTTGCAGTGCTGAAGCTATAGGCTTAGGGCCTAGGCTTCCACCTCGGCATCAAATTGGCCTTTGGTAAATATCGAGAGCACGCTTCGCTTGATATTTAGACTTTGAAGCTTCGCTTATTATCCTGCGTGCATAATAACCTTATATTGGCAGGCTTCTCGCATAATTGTTCAACTAATGAGTTACCTAGAGCGATAGGTCGTCCAAACCTAAATATAGTCTAATAAGATAAATGTAGGCCTGATAACAACAACATAGTGTGTTTGTCTACTAAAATGCTGTTGCAGATGGTTGATGCAATTTCTATATTTCAATAGGTCCTAAGTGGCATGATAGTTGTCCGATTTGTTATTTTTATTGCCTTATTTATATTGATAATATTTGTAATAGATTTAATGGTTAACTGATAATTGATTGAAAGCCACAAAATTTGCTATCAGACTCTCCAATAACGGAGAACGGCGAGGTTTTTGCGCACTTGGTTTAGTTGCTCGTCAATAATTATCGAAGTTAAGCTAAATCGACTTCGGTTAGTACTTGTTTGGGTGATCACCTTGGAAGACCGGGTGTTGACAGCTTTGAAGATCATGATAGTGTTGAAAGATTATTCTTAAATCGGCGCCGGGTGCAATTGATGCGCCATCAAGAGGCAACGATTACTAATAACCATGGAGAGGAAGGAAATGGGCCTTATAAGATCGGAGGTAAAACAAGCATCTGTGCTTCCTAACCCAATGTGCCGTTAAGTTTTGTTAATATTAGGAATTACAATTAGCTATGCATTCTCAATATAAATCATGTTAAAGGTTAAAAGTCTAGTTGCTAGTTTTGAGAACTAATAAAAATCACTGCCGCATTGCAGTGATCAAATATTCTATAGTAACTGTTCGTAATGCGGTACCGCCTTTCTAAGGCGGATTAAACATATTATGCAACATATTACCAGTCAAAATACAAATTGAAGTAGCTGGACATTGAACCTCAATCATAAGAAAGCATAGCCCTGCCTATAGTCTACAATGGATATTTTAAAAACAATCTCCTTATTTAAAGACAAAAAAGACTTTAGAGTTTTAACCTTTTGTCTAATTTTATAAGTTAAATGTACTTATAATTCGTCAATGCTTGTTATTAATTTCCGCAATTAGTGCTTTATTTGCAAGTTGTTAGCATCTAGTATGTCGACTTTCGCATGGAGACATTGGCTTACAGCTTCTGAATCAGGCGTATTTTTTCTTTAGCTTTTCCTATCTGCGTTGACGGATTTTGAATCAAAGCAGACAACGTCTGCTGTCTCAAATATTTATAACGTTAGAATGGCTAATAGCTCAGTGTGTAGATCAACAAGTAATGTTATGAAATGTTAAATGATTGTTCACGAGGCCGTGCGATCAAATCCTGGGCGATCTGATCAGAAAGTAAAATCCCGGATATTCACAGGACAGGTAACATGGATAATCGGCTGCAAACTGCCTAACGGTTTAAACCTATTAAAGTGCTAAATATCATTATGGATGCTTATTTCAATATAATCTGAGGTTTCGGTAGGTTATTTTTCGAATGGCCTATTAAATTAATTACGCGGAACCTACGTGAGAAGAACGCTTAAGAATAAAATTTGTGAAAATTCAATTAGTGCCTACTGCCAGCAATAACGTGATAGATGCTGCAGTAGATTATATGTTCAAACGTGCAATGCAAAATCAAAGAGATTCTTTGTTTATAGAGATAATTCAAGACAGGAGAAAACGGAAGTCGGAAGCCGCACATAAAATATCCGACTGCAGTGTAAACGATGGTTATGACGCCACGTTATGTCAGAGGCAGTACACTTTTAACGGAGTGTACTGCTGTACTAAGGGTAATTCGATTTGAAGTTCAATCGTCGATTTCTAAGCAGAACTTTACGATAAACTGATAGTGTTTATAGTAATTGCGCATTAACCGATCATCAGGATATTTTGATCTAAACTGAAGTTTACTATTTTAATTTTTATAGCATTCTATCAATTTGTCAATACGTCCTATTTAATTCGTCCCACTTTTAAAAAATATCATTAAATGACAAGTAAAATTCTTCCTACGATATTATTAGAGTACTGTTTCATTTGTATTCTTTTAGTACTGTTTCATATCCTTGAGAATTAAAACCCCTCTTTCAACTTAGTCTTCATTGTCTTCTTCTACTATCTTAAAACAAACTCTACTTTTAACACTAATCTACTGACTCGTCACATCTTACATCGTACTTGCCCCTTCAAGAAAACGTGGAACGCTACAAATGATTTTCCAGTGCATTCGGCAGCTCCTGCGCCAGCTAGCACTCACCAAGCACCTGCAGTTCGTTTTGACTTTTGTATTCAGATGTTAGCATTGATCGTCTGTAATGAACGATGGTAAAAATACACGAGACAGGTTCCTACGAGATTATCTCAAGTCCACAACGATCAGTAGTTAAAGTGGGGGGAGGGGGACGAAGAGGCAGTCAGTTCCACTGGCAATCTTTTTTCTGAAGTGGGGTGGGTTACCCTCGCAATTGGTCCATACTAGATACTTGGGGCCCTAGACACCGGTTCAACTTTCACCCTTGTCGTCGCACGTAATAGCTATCCCTTGTGGTCTGGATACAGACTCTAAACAACTTATATCTTACATAAAATGGTCGAACATCTAGTTAGAAATATTTGAAACAAATGGATTATGCTATTATTCATGACTACAATAATAACTGTTATTCTTTGTTATATATAACAAATATACCTTGACTGATTTTATGTTATTTAGGCCTACTATTAATTTGTGACTTCCTGAACGTTAATAAGGAAGTATCAAACATTGTAGATTATTTTAGACCCAAGGCGTAAGATCCACTCATATGTGGAAATGAATAGGAAAGCGGAAGACAGAGAAGAGTGGAGGCCTTATATATCATGGACCTGCCAGTAAGCAGTGCACTAATAGAGAGAGAGAGAGAGAGAGAGCATATATTTATAATTTAAATCAAATCATATTATTGAAAAGAATCGCAAACATTAGCTAAATGTAACAAATAAAAATGTTCTAAAATACTACATAACGAAAGACTTGCAAACATAACGAAAGACTTGCAAATATAACGATCGACTGCTTTGCGATCTTCCAATGGCCTCGGAATCGACAGTAGACCAAGTTAAGTTGCAACATGTTTGGCTTTTTAGATTCATAGAATGTAGTGGACTTGATTGATGACCGGCACCTAGCTGCCGGAGCGTGACTATTCTCTGCGCATCACTGATTCATTGATCCGGTGTTATGATCCTGCAGTGGCTCCAGGTTGTGGCTGAATTGGATTGACTTCCAAATGAGGGGAGAGTCCTTATATAAAAAGGCTTAAAAAAACTAAATTTCCAAAAGTTTGCAAACATATCCATTTTTGCTTGTTTTCTGCAAATGGAGCGGTTAACGTTTTATAAGGGAGGGGAAATCCCCTGATCTCTGTTATGAATAAATCAGTTTTAATGTCTAAAACAGACGGAAGCTTCTAGAGTCCTATAAAACATTATTATAAGTTTATTGCATGCTGTGAACTACATTAACTGACTTTCTACCTTGATTAATAGCATATTAAATGACATTGTGTATTAGGTATATCAAGATTTTCAATTGTATTTTAACGGTGATGGTTATTCTTTCGTGGTTATCATTATTATATAAACTCCAAAGTAAATGAGAGATTATTCAGAACTTCATAGTGATTGAGTTATTATAAATTTCGTTTCCTTTAAGAATCGGAATATAATTGAAAGAATTAATTTATAAATAATAACCAGTTTTGAATTTGCTCGGGTAGTGTCCGGGTTCTTTGAAGAATTGACCAACCGGTGACTGCACGTGCCGTAGAAGGCGACTAAAGCATTAAGATCCACACCAACGTCAGTAAGGGCATTCGGTTGGTGAGCGCCTATGCTCCAGAAATTGCTACAAAAAATTAAACGAATATAAAAGTCTCAAATAGGGGATCGACTGATGATATGATGTAGGACAGAGACGATTTGAGACAGTCTATTCGTATTCCGACCATAGTTAAACTGGGATTCAAGGGAAGAGAAATATACGCTTATTTTTGTTCACATATCACACAGCACGACAGTCAACATATTTCGAATAACATAAAGGTACAAAGTAAAACGCAAAGACAGGCACACTAATACATGCAAAAACCAGGCCATCAATGAGGCAGCATAACACCCTATCGAGTTGACCACCCGGATATCAATCACCCCGCTAACAAGTGTCCCACATGTTTAAATCAAACTTTTAATCAAAATAAAAGAGTGAAAGTGTCAATCATAGAAAATTTTAAATTACAACAAAGCAGAAGTTGGATGAGAAAAAAAACAAATTTTTTATTGTGACAAATTGTCTAATAAATATTGTTTGAATTCTCTAGAAAAGGTTGGTAGCAATTTGATGTTGCGTAATAGTGGTAGAATTTTATTCCTGTCCTTACACGCATCATTTACATAAGATTTATAGAATGTCACATTGGATTTTTTAAACAGGTAGTTAGAGTCAAGCAGTCTAGTTGAATAATTATGGTTAGAGTGGTTGAGATCAAACATATTAGCCAATACTGTAGACTTAGGTAGATTACTGCTAATACATTTATGAATCAACTTGGCCATACAGTATTTATGCAATAGATGAACTGGCAAAATATCATCAGAAACATAAAGATCTTTAACACTACAGTAACGATGTCTTCCCTGCATGGTTCGCAGAACTCTGTTACAAGCAATGTGTAGTGGTTATAAAACATTCCAAGTGGCATAACCATAAATTTCAATGCAACATCTTACACGAGAATATATCATAGAGAGATACAAGTTCCTGCGGCAGGACATTGGTATAAATTCTCTTCGATTAAAGAGTAATTCGTTAGCACTTTTAACAGGTTTTGTAATTTTTTCGATATGATTTTTAAAACTTAAATGTTCGTCAATTTCTACACCAAGGAATTTAATACAATTAACTCTTGCAATTTTATTATGGTCCATAAATAATGTAAGATTGTTATCACGTATATACGTTTCGTCATTGGTAGACGGAAAGAAAACAATATATGCTGATTTAGCTGTATTAATAGTTAAACGATTACTTTGGAACCAGTTACAAATTTTTTTACTTGCCGAATTGGCACATGCAAACAAATCTATCAAGTTATTTCCTTTAATAAAGGCATTTGAATCATCAGCAAAAAGTTTGAATGAAAGGTCGGGCACGTATGATGGATATCATTGACATATATTAGGAAAAGCAAAGGCCCTAATATAGAGCCTTGTGAAACTCCAACCGAGATTGGTTTAGTGGAAGAAACTGAGTCGCCTATAACTGAATATTGCTGTCTATTTGTAAGATACGAGGTTAGCCAACTGAGTGGTAAACCTCTTATACCATAATTTTCCAATTTATTTAGGAGGATGTCATGATCGACCGTGTCAAATGCTTTGCTGAGGTCTAGAAAGAGTCCCAGTGTATGATTTTTATTGCCTTTCTGAGAACGTATCATATTTAAACTTCTGAAAATTGCGTCTACTGTAGAGTCCCCTTTTCTGAAACCAAATTGATTTTCAGAAAGTGTATTATGTCGTTCAAAAAATTCAATAATTCTGTTATATACTAGTCTTTCAAAAATTTTACTGAGGTTGTCTAGCAAAGAAATAGGTCTAAAATTTTGTACATCGTCACTTTTTCCTGATTTAAAAACTGGGATAACTTTGGCTGTCTTAAATCTAGTAGGGAACACACCAGTAATAAAAGTTCGATTAATTATGTGTGTTAATGGTTCAGCAATAAAGTCTGAGGATAGTTGTAGAATTTTATTAGATAAGCCATCTGGACCTGTCGAATTAGTTTTTTAAGCGCAAGGATGGTGTTGAAGACTTCATTGGTGGTGGCAGGTTTAAGAAATAATGAATTTTGACAAGATGATGGCAAATATTGCTTAAAATTAATATTAGTTGGGTTATGGGAGTTAAATTTGGACGCTAATTTTAACCCAATTTCAGAAAAATATTCATTAAAAGTTTCAGCTATTTCCCTTTGATTGTATATTTTTTTAGAGTCTTTTGTCACATAACCAATTTGGGAGTTACAACGCTTTTTTTAAAGCTGCAAATATTATTAAGAGTTTTCCATATATTCTTGACGGAATTTTTTCGCGAGTCAAGAAGATTTTTATAATATTTAATTTGGGTATTTTTGATGATTCTAGCAAGATCTTTTTATAGGCTTTATAGAGTTTCATATCCTCTTCTTTGCTTGATTGCTTAGCTTTAAAAAAATAAAGAATTCTTATGTTTAATTTTTTTCTTTAGTTCATTATTTATCCAACTTTTATCTTTAAATTTCTTCCTTGAACAGCGTGCTAGAGACATATTTGCGTTTGAAAGCTACTCAATGGTGTTAATTAAGAAGTCTAACATCCCATCTAAATCATTCATTAGCAAAATTTGAGACCAACTAATCTTAGATAAATTATTCTGAAAAGACTCAATGTTTTTCGCGTTGAAAATCCTTCTAAGTGGCCGATCGGCATAAATGAGTAACTTTTCTTTGGAAGTAATTATAATCAGATTAGCGTAATGGTCAGATTTGTCACTGACAATAGTTAAAGATTTAATTAAACTTTGACTATCACTGGTTATTCCAAAATTAGAAAAAACATGGTCAATCACTATAGCAAAATTTTTACCACAGTGAACTAATATCAATTATTTTGATTCTATGTTCGAGGATTATTATTAGGACCAAAAAAATTGGATTCCGCAGAAGAATGAATAACATTGTAACATAAATGTTTCTTAATTAAAAAACCAACACCACCAACTTTGCCAGATTTTGGGGTACTATGAATGAAATTATAATCCTCGAACATAGAATCAAAATAATTGATATTAGTTGACCATAGTTCCGACAAAGCTATAACATCAAATTTATTATTATAGGAACATAGTAGCTCCTTACGTTTACTATGGTTAGCGTTAAGACTTCGTATATTAACATGAAACACAGACAAAATAGATATGTTAGATGTGGATTGGAGATATTTATAAGATTCTGCATAGTTATAATAACCAATCTTAGAATTAATAATTAAATCATTATCAAGTAAAGAATTTGAGTAGGCATTATTATAATCAGAAAGATCCGAGTTAATATTAAGATGAGCCATTTTTAATTTATTAGGACTACAGATGACACTGGAGCAGAGGTGGTAGTTGCTTGAGAGGTTGAGGTGCTAGTTTGGGTGTTAGTTATCTTCGCTTTAAAATTCCACTGCTTGATGATAAATCCACTTGACCATAGAAGGGTCGAGTTGAGAAACTTTTCTAATATATTCTCATTTATATATACTCGAAAGGCGTTGGAGCGTTCATCTCTCGATTTTACCTGGAAGCAGGAGATAGGGGGGAATCCACACGCTGCTGTTATAGATGATTCTATGGAAGCCACAGACTCGGAGATATCTACGTTGTAGATACAAAGGACCCTTTTTTAATATATGGTTTGGCTGATTTAACATCAGCCACAGATGCGTCGCTGTTGTTTGATGGTTGAGTAGAATTGCCGACAATTTTAAACAGCTTTTTGGTGGATGGAGGTTGTTTAGGTGTAGGAGAGTTTGATACTCTATCACTCCATAATTGACTGTTTCCTGCTACAATGTTTACATTGCGTTTGGTGTCGTTAGGGTTGGGTGGAGAGAGCTGGGCTTCGGTAACTCTGTGTTTCTTACGAGTAGTAGCTTCAGTCCAGGTACCCTCCTCTGATTCGCCGTCAGCTGTTTCATAATCCATTGACTTGATTGTAGCAGACGAGCTTGCTCCAGGTAACTTAACAGTTCTGTCGGGTGCGTGGACAGGCGGATCACGAGTCCTTTTGTCAGCTGCATTAGCATAATTAATGTTCAGGTGGTCAACAGCAAAAGTTACGCATGCTAGCTTTGCTGTAAGCTCTTGCGTGCTTTGCAGCCGAGCTGATTCCTCAGTAGCATAATTCAACTTTAAAAGTGAAATATTTTCTTCAATATTGCTCAGTTTAGAAATAAGAATGGCAAACTCACTAGATTCCATTCTCGTGACGGGTATTTCCTCCAAATTGTCTACGGAGTAGCGAGGAAGTAGACTGGATGATCCATTCTCATCAATGAACGAGAGAGTCGACATGATATCATCCAGCTCCTGTCGTGCCTTGTTTTCTTTATCACCTTTCTCTCGTCTGTTAGGAGGAGCTTTCCAATTATCCAATTATAACTGTTCTATATCTGCGACAAGGGTATCTTTAGCTACGGCTATTAACACTGCAGAATAGAAGTCTAGAGACATCGATTTTACAGTTTGCTGAGGGTGTCTTCTTAACGAATTAACTATGAAACACAGAAGAACGGGGTTAATGCGAATAATTTTATCCGCCGCCATGTTTGCTTATTTACATAGAGATCATAGGAAGATAATAATGATGAACCAGTTTTGAAGTAATAATCAGAGATGCGAAGTTCAAAGCCAATACTCACCCAGTCACTGACATGCCCTTAAGATATGAAACTGACGTTAAACAGGAATCTAGCCTTCAATATCTTATTATTATCGTCGTAGTCGGTACATAAAAAGGTGTGTGATTTGAATGTTTTAACTGGTAGATTAATTAAACTGAGAGATTAGATACACTGAAAGATTGGGTAAACTGAGAGATTGCTTAAGCTGATAGACTTAGTTAAAACTGATGGATTGGTTAAACTGATAAATTGATTAAACTGATGGATTGGTTAAACTGATAAATTGATTAAACTGATGGATTGGTTAAACTGATAAATTGATTAAACTGATGGATTGGTTAAACTGATAAATTGATTAAACTGATGGATTGGTTAAACTGATAAATTGATTAAACTGATGGATTGGTTAAACTGATAAATTGATTAAACTGATGGATTGGTTAAACTGATAAATTGATTAAACTGATGGATTGGTTAAACTGATAAATTGATTAAACTGATGGATTGGTTAAACTGATAAATTGATTAAACTGATGGATTGGTTAAACTGATATTGGCGCTCATTATAACAGAGAAATAAACCTGTACTTTCAGACGAGTCATTGCAACTTCTTACAGATTTGTTACCATTTCACACATCAACAATGAAGCCAATCAATAATAAATCTATCCATGAGCTCCTTTCTAGAATCGGTGCTGCAGTCTGGTCTAGACACAAATAGCCTCAAGCTGGTGGCCTAACTGGAAAAAATATTCTTGCCCGAAACAGGAGTCCAGTGAACACAGTAAACCTAAACGCAGTTATCCGGTGACATCTTGTGAATGCCGAAATGTTAGAATTTAATGCGCATATGCAAAATATATCCGTGCGTACATAGCCAGCTATCTGACGCTGGATTGTTTGAGAGTAACATGTTAATTCCAATAAAATATAATAAGAAATAGAAAGATAAACTGGATGGGTCATGTTCTTAGAAGAAATAGTTTTGCTAAGAGAGATAATTGAAGGAAGAACGTAAGGAAGAAGGTTAGATGAAGACCGAATGAAGGCTATGAATGATTTGAAAACTAATACGTATGTTAAAATGAAAGGTAAAGGAAATAAATATGGCTATGGATCTGCCAATAGGCAGTGCACTAAGATAGAAGAACTCCAATAAATTGTGAAGATTTGGCTTCAGTCAGAAGGATTGTTATGCAGGTAACTTAATAAGGATTTTTATACAGGGTTAGATCTTGAAATGACAATAATATCCTATCCTACACGATTCAAATTAAATTGCATAATTGTAGTTATTTGTCTTTATTTTATCATTGCTGTAATTATCATGCGTTGCATTGATGTAGTTGTCTTATGTTGCATTGTTGCAGTTGCCTTATACTGCACTGTTTTAAATATCTTATATTGCATTGTTGAAGTTATCTTCTATTTTGTCCATTTAAGATGTGCCTGAAGTTGAAGAAAGTAATATAGGCCTATGACTAAATCATAGCTACCTCATAGGACTGCATAAAGAGATTCAAATACAGCTCATTGTACATGTTTTACAAGTATTACATTTATTACATGCACTGCACAAGTACTACAGAAAATGACATCATGAACCACAATAATGTAGTGCAGAAGTTTTCAATCACTACAGTATAATCAAGAAATATATTTATTTTAAATATCGCAGATTAAAAATAATTTAACTACAAACTTACAAGAGTAATTCTAATATTTCAAAGGCACAATGCACACATTGGTAAAAAAATTGAGCCCTGCATTGAGGCATAGTTTTGTTAATATTAAATTACTATTGTCTATTCTCTCGCGCTCTCTAATGTTCTTGCTTGTGGCAGGTCTAAGGTACAAATTCATACTAGAGTCTGCTATCAAGCTACGTAAAGAGCACTCCATACGTAAAGAGCACTCCATACATCAACAAGTTAAACCCTTCACAAAGGCTACGCCTTACCCATACGTTATGTAGCCTATAGCTTGGAAAGAATATGGCTTCTGAGGTAGTTTTCCGTTGTCTCCTCAGTTCTTGCTTAGTCGCCTTTTATGACAAGTGCAGCGATTCTTAAGTGTCCCGGACACAACAGGGGAATATTGTCTATTATAAATTTACTATTTTTCTGACATCATGTATAGCTATTGCAAACAGTTGCATAATAATATTTTATTTAGAATTTGTTTGCATTGGATATGTTCTACAATGAAAGTAAACTTAAAGTAATAAATGTCAGAGTTGTCTAAGCTTGGTGCTTCTAAAGCAAATAACTGTATAGCATACAGCGAAGACAGTCAACTATGAGATCGTGACATTTATATGATTTAACTCAGGTGAACGATCTAATTTTAAAAGAACACAGGTTTAACTAAGCCAATATTATCGTTTCATATCCACAAAGGAAACCTTGAAGGAACTTTTTAAGAATAATTGTGATATTGACATATACATATCCACACAATGGCGTCATAGTTAAAACTTATTTTGAAATATTTTACTAAAATTCGCTCACCAATTCTAATTCAGCATGAAGTTATATATACATGTAGTAGACATTTATGCATAATAACATTTCATCACGCCATTTTACAGTTCAGAAACCCTGTTTGAAAACAGTGCTAAATCATTCGGATGCGTGTAAAAGTCTAATTTCACTTTTACTGCAAACCACAATAGATCGTTTAGAAATATTTTATTAACAACTTTTATGTACACATGTAGAGCAAGGTCAACAGTACGCAACACAATACATTGCCTTACATCACAAGATTTATGTAAGTTAACAGATATACCACAATCGAGTATTACACATGAATATAGCCTAGGCCTAGTCAGAGCTCTATTACACTAAATAATTTAGTATGTTAATCTAGTCAGTATCAATCAGTTAAATGTGCAGGTCGCACAAGGTTGTTTTAACATTATCTATTAAGCCTGGTTTTGAATTTAACACCGAAGTAGTAATATCTTAGTGTCATATCATACATGTAGTACTCGTGTATCGCACTTAAACTATATTGTCAGTGTTTTAGCTTGGCAGTCGATGGAACATACGTCTCCGTACGGCGAATTCTGATTTTAAATAGCAATTCAAGCAAAAAAGGAATAAAGCTCAGAATTTACAGTAGATTATTCTTATATCTGCGTAGTCGCCAAGCAATCTAATGCAACGATTATGAGAAATTATAGATTAATAAAAAACAACAATAGTACAAAATACCTAGAGGTAAGGCAACTGTTTAGACCTAAATAGACCTACATAAACTCTGTCAGTAGTACAATTAGACAAAAATTACAATTCATGAAATACAATGTGGCGATTTAACCGATCTAAAAGCATTAGAAATATTAACAGTAATCATTAACCGTAGAGTATGTCACCAAGTAAAATTCGACTGCACGTATATAACTAAAACTTGCAATAATGCAGCCTAAATCCGTTCCAAGGCTATAAATGGTCAGTCATAAGATTCTAAATTCAACAAATAAAATATAATTTACTATGTACAACTTGTAGCTACAAAATATACCTTAATGTGAATCCTGTAAAATCCTGAATTTTTAAAAATGAATGAATATCTTAAATAGATAGATGAGGTAAATTAATTTATACTAATTACTTGATTAATTAATCTTTAAATGCATTTTCCTTTGTATGGGTAGGCTATACCAGTAGGCCTAATCGTAAACCATTACAATGGTAATTAATGGATCTGCAGCAAGCACATGTATAATGGAGACTGGAGAGCTTAACGTGTATAAAATGTACGCACTAAATGCATCTTCGGCTGATTACACCGGCTCGCTAGCCGGTAAGCACTTTTCTTTACATAACTTGTACTGATTTTTTACTTTCCCGTGTTGTGTCCGGGTTTTTTGAAGAATTGACCAACCAGTGACTGCATGTGTCGTAGAAGGCGACTAAAGCACTAAGATCCATTCCAACGTCAGAAATGGCATTCGGTTGGTGAGCGCCTAGGCTCCAGAAATTGCTACAAAAATTTAAGCGAATGGAAAAGTCTCAAATAGGAGATTGGCTGGTGGTGTGGTGTAGGACAGAGAGGATTTGTGACAGTCTATTTCTATCCCGACCCTGGTTAAACTGGGATTCAAGGGAGGATGATGATGACAATGTATTGATTTTTTACTTTGCATTTTCTTCGGTTAACTCCATTGAAAGTCATCTGTCTTCTCAACAGTTTCTCAGCTATTAACTTAAGCATTGATGAGGACAGAGCGTGAACAGTTTTTGTAATGATCGAGGTTGGAAAATTAGATAATATATGTAACTCTTTAATAACGAAGACAAGAGTTATACATTTAATATGTATAAAAAGTGCACGTAGTTAACGGAATTGATTGATGAAACTCGAGTGGATTAAATAAGTAACAAATTGATCCACAAATAACAGCAAGAGTTCTTAAGAAATCAAAAGTAGGTATGTTAGTGTAAAACTGTTGACATACTTTACTTCGACTACATAAAATGAAGGCAAAATTTATGGTCTGTTTCAGTGTTGAGAGAGATCAGGATGAAATTGAATCTTTATCTCCTACTTCTTAGATAAGTACGCTAACGACTACTATATGAGCGGAGCAAAATGTCCTCGAGGTTAATGAATAGCTCAACTTTCACATTAACAGAGTTATAAACTTCTGCAACCACTGTGACCTAAATAACTAAGCGGTGTCTATTCAGCGAGGACGAAGCTGATGACGATGTTAATGACGAAGCTGATGATGATGTTAATGACGAAGCTGATGATGATGTCAATGACGAAGCTGATGATGATGTTAATGACGAAGCTGATGATGATGTTAATGACAAAGATTATGATGATGATCATTATGCGGAAGTGGTGATTGTGATTTTGCGACGAAGAAAATTTTGCTAGATGATTTTAACTAAAGCATTGAATAATGGGCCGATCAGATATGATCTATGTTAGTAAACGAATAAATACCCTGATCAGACAAGTCCCTAGGATTACACGCATGTGAAGTGCAAGAGAAATGTTTGCTGAAACAGTCATCTCGAGCAGATAATGGCAACAAACAGATCTTTATAATTTAAGTAAAAGCTTTATCATACTAAAGAAAAACGGAGTAGCTATTATTAAATATCAGGTCATTCTTCTGATCGTATCAGTATTTCATGAACCACTATGCTTGCTGTACACATGTCTATATATCTGTGTGTATGTGTATATGTATACATGTACGCTAAACATTGTACTAATTTTGAAAACTCAAACCTTTACACGCAATGATCGATAGACAAACACAAGTTAATTTTAATATGAATGACGTTATGAGAGCAATTAATAACTGATAGATAGTTAGTAAGCAAGTCGACGACTTGAATTATAAATAAGAACGAAAATAGTTTACTAGAAGAATCGATAATTACGGTATCTCACTAATAATAGGACTGAGTATACAAACTGATTCAAGTCTCTACAAATAGAGTAGGGCTGTGCAAGCCGTGCAGTATGAAAATGATATCATTTTGACAACGTTTTTCGAAACAGTCAAAGCGGTTAAGCGTTCTCTCAACAATCCTCAGGAAGTCTCTTCAATTATCGGTAAGTCGAGAAGAGAGGCTTCAGACTGTCTTCTATATCCCCAATCCTCGCTAAGCGTCGAGATCGTTTCATCCTGACTGTCCAAGCTAAACCTCACCCCCATTCTTCCCTCCCCTATCAAGTCCTCAGAACTGTCCAATAGTTCCTGGGATCCGTTATCACCGCTGCTCTCTCTCGGACTCAATCTCTTCACGAAACATTCCCCAGGAGGTGGGGTGGGTGGTCTGTTCATCATCCTCACTCGAATCCTTCTCTTGAAGGCTTTCATCTCCGGACAGGTGGAAGAGCGAGCCCGTGGCAGAGGCTGTATCTCATCCATATCCTCTTCCTCTTCTTCATCACAGGACGCCTCACGGCGAGGGGAACCATGGAGCTCAGAGAGACTCCCTGCGGAGGGTTGGACGTGATCTCGAGAGAGGCGCAGGCGAGGACGTGAGGCAGAGTCTTCCAGACCCGTGGTGCGGTCAGGGATCCAGCCTCCAGAGCGATGTCGGTAGCGACCTTTGCGGTCAGGCTGGAGCAGCATGGCATGTGACGATGCGGAAGAATTGAGGGCGCTCAGACACTATACAGAAATTAATAATAATAATATTATTATAATATATAATATAATTATCACAATTTGTAAATTAAAATTTATAATATTAATAATATAATAATTATTATATTATGCATGTATTAATTATTTTTTTCTCTTGTAATGGATAAAGTAGTTCCATATACTCAAGATTTTACGACAATTACAATAGTAATAACAATAATATTAATAATAATATAATACAATAATAATAACAATAAATATAATAAACAATAATGATAATAATAACAATAGTAATAGCAGATTACAGTTGTAGACTGGCCTACAATGGTAGTATAGATTACAGGTGTAGCATAGATTACAGTTATAGGATAAATTAGAGTTGTAACATATATTACAGTTGTAGCATAGACTACAGGTGTAGCATAGACTACAGGTATAGCATGGACTACAGGTGTAGCATAGACTAGAGGTGTAGCATAGACTAGAGGTGTAGCATAGACTACAGGTGTAGCACTGATTTTCGGAGAATATTGAGAGTCGTTTCATGTTGGGATTCATGTTGGGATCGTTGGGGAACAGGGAAGAATTATTCTAACTTCTAGTTAACTATAACTCCAGCACTTTAAGCTTACCTCTGCTATTTTATCCGGTATTTTAACGTCGTTGCTAGATGTCGTAGGAGATTCAACAGTCATGCTTTCCTCACACCGTGTTATCACAACATCTACACTTGGTCGCTTAGGCGAATTCGAACTCGTAACCTCGCCTGAAGAATCCATCGGCTCACCCAACCTACAGCTCAAGGAATCGTCGCTGAGGGATGATCTACACTGAGCAATGTTAGAGTGTGCATCATTCCGAGTAGACACACTATTTCCGATGAGATTTACTTCATTCTTTGTAGGATTACCGGGAGGATCCGATGATTTGTGTTTTAAACGATCGTTGGATATACTTGGATTCTCCCTGAGATTTCTTTCCAATCCGAAGCACCTGCATTCTCCTGGATTCCGGTCACTGCAGTCATCACAGCTACACTTCGGATCAACTGAAGATGAAAACTCAGAATCCTCCTCAGAGATGGCACAGATTTTTAGAGGAACAAATGAATTTTTACAAACAGGCATTTTTTCCATTTAATATATAAGAGTCCTTATGATTAATATAGTGACGTAAGCTATCCTGTAGATTTAATAGCGTGTTTCTAAAAGAATCTACAAAATAAATCAATAAGATATCAAAGTAATATTTATTTCTAGTAAATAATTTTCCTAATATCTACACGTACATGTATATTTATTTGTAGTCTTCAAAATTGTGCTTTACAACAGCTTAAAGATTTTAGAAAAGCCGTTCAATATAGTATAATTGTATATATCACTAACATTCGTAGATATATTAAATTTTAGTCCAGCAGTAATGCGATTTAATAATTCGGCTTATTAACAGAGAGTTTTGCAAAAACCAATATCACACTTACAAATACAGTAGTTATAGGCCTACGACTGTAACCTTAATATTATATTACTTAATAGGCTAATACATAATTACACGTTCAGCAGGCTCGTAAACACATTTTCGACAAAGTCAATAGCTTCACACTGTAAGCTAGTAATACCTAGATCCGTTATCTTGTAACTGCAATAATCTAGCATGCCGCACTGCGCAAATAACATTGCTATTGTATAGAGGTGGTACATGTAGATGACCTAGTAAATATTATGCGCTATAGCTTTCTACAGATAAAACACCTGGATTCCTACACAGCGAAGTTAACTATAGTTAGCTGTGCGAAAACAAGAAAAGCTAGAAAACATTTATCATGCCTGGAACAGCTGTAAGACTAGCACGGGTGCAATATGGCTATGTTTACCAGTGAGACAAAAAGGTCAATATTAAATTTAAAGACGTAGTAAATCTTCAGTGCAATCAGCAGTACAATGTCAATGTCCCTAATCAGGCTGTGTTGAACTGCTATTAAAAAGCAGTTCATAAAGCCCAAAAAAGTTCATTTAAATGCCCTAAACTTGATTAATACATTAATGCTATGATAAACAAATACAATTTATTTAAATACATGGAGATATTTATAATGCAGCAAATAGAGCTTACGATAGTTGAAAAGTAAGATAAAAATATCCCATGTTGCTAAGATCCAACACTCCAAAAATTATGATACCCTACACTCGTTATCATGCACCCTATCTCGCTCACATTTAACTTTATATCTCACAAGTTGCAGGCAGGTCCACGCAAACAATGTTTCACTTCTCAATCTTTCTCTTATACACAAAGCGATGCCCACATGCCCTCTTATACACAAAGCGATGCCCACATGCCCTCTTATACACAAAGCGATGCCCACATGCCCTCTTCTACACAAAGCGATGCCCACATGCCATCATTCGATAGCTTTCCTATTCTTGATGTTCTTACAATCATTGTCTTGCTTCTCTTCTTTTAGTAGGAGATTCTTTCCTATATAAGGTCCTATCCCAAAATGCTTTTATTTCACTTATCAGTTAGCACTCAACATTTATCAGTTACTATCTGCGTCAACTGTCTTCATTCTTCATTTGCAACTTCTAAGTGCAACAATCCAGTGCTTTCTCCGTCACTAGCTGACAAGCTATCGAATTCGAAACTGACGTTAAACTTTTCTTTAGCCTTTTAAGTATTAATACATCTTTACACAGTTACATTTCTAACACTTTCTCAATTTTGGGATAAAGTTAGGGTTCATGTTTCGGAGATATTACTAGCTATCGAAGATTTTTTCTGTCAGCAAGTCTATACTTTTATCATGGCCTGCTAATCACATTTGTTTGCTATTTGTTTGCTGAGGATTTCATCACGTGATTACGTGATGAAATCCAAATCGTGGGTAATTTGTTTTAGTCCGTTAGTATGACACAGCTGATTTTCTTTACATTCAATTGCTCTTCATCCTATAGGAAAAATGGAATACCAATCGTGAAATTTATTCAGTTTCTGATTAGATTAAGTTTGCCTCTGATCTATCCTGTTTTTAGTCGTAAATCCCTTTTAATTTCTCCCAAGAAAAGCTAAACTCACATATCACTTAACTGTAAAAGAGGTCAGCCGGTGCTTCACAGTACGATATTTACTGATCCAAGTATTTTATCCAGGTATCTCTCTAAGTATCTGATCCAGGTATCTCTAAACTTGTTGCTTTTGTGCAATGAGTTTATGCTCGCGCTAAGTGTTTATCATCCAAAGTAAACAACGCCATGTGGATTCAATCACTTGATGATACACTGAATAAACTCAAATACACTCTATAGGATCTTTGACTACATCGAGTCCGACTATAACTTTCCTAGAACGGATGTGTACACAGTGTGTGTGTGTGTAAAATTTGCCATTATAGTAGTATGAATAGTCGCATAAAAAGTGACTTAATCTACCCTCAAAATGAGATCATTTAGTCTTTATTTTACATCAGTTTATACAAAATTTTAATGCTTATTGTAAAAATGATAGTGTGATTACATGCTTTCTTTACATAGGTTTACTTTAATAACAATATTTCATTTTTACTTCAAAGGTGGCCGGAATACATTTTTCATTACTTCTTCATTTTCGCCACCTTTACATTGTCCATATTTAGCGGTTCTATATGGAAGATAATAAGTTCACCTAATAATATTATATTACGGATGCACTATATTTCTTGTAGTATATTTTAAAAGTGCGAGAATTACAATAAATTTCAGTTAGGTAAAAGAGCGTGATTAACTTGAGTCAGAAGTTAATTCATTAGCACAGCACTGAATAACTTATGTTTTATTATCGACATTTGAAAGTGGCGTTTATTCGGAAATCTATAAAATATACGATCCGAAAAACATAACCAATTTTTCTTTAATTAATTTACAAAAGAAAAACTACATACTCAAGTATAATTAAAATATAGCTTTAAATTGCCCCCAATTTATATTCAACGTGCCATGTTTCAAATGTATCGACACATTAGTGCATATCATTGGTAATTCCGTTAATCTAGCCGCTTACAGTTGGGCTCCTTCCATACGAATAGTAACTAATATCATGTTAAACGGTTAAACAGTCATAGCAGCGAAAAATATTGCTTTAAATGCTACGAATAATCAGCCTAAACAGTAACGAAAACGTTTTGCTTGAACAAAACTTAGCGTAAACAATAGAGAAACTTTGCAATATTTCAGCTGGCGTCACGAGGATTATCTGCAATAAAACTAAACCTAAAATGAAATGAAATATCTAAAACTCGCTGAAATATCACAAGTTGTATCCACACCATGCAGTGGATTAAAAGTCTCTAACATTCATTCCAACAATATAACAACCCAAAAAACTGTTTAAATAACTCTAAAAGTTTCTAACGTTCACTTTGGAATGTTGGGGCATTTAAGAGACAGACGACAGCGTTGACACAGCCATTACGTCGGGCAGAAGCTACATCAATCGAAATTAATTGTTCCGTATATCAACTGATAAACTCATTGTTGCGCTTATTTATGTTGTGTACCGTGAAAATGAAATTCATACCAATTCAGATCCGTGATGATGCCTATGCTGTTGATAAGAAAACAAATATGCTCGATAGCCATTTATATGTATATTTAAACTATAACAATTAAGCCTGTTGTCACAATTTCTAGACTGCTGTCACAATTTATAGCCTGCAGCCACAGTTTACAAACTCACTATAGATCTACATGTATATGTAAAGCATCTCACAGTGAGAGTGCCGGTCTATCAGCTAATCTCGCTCCGTCACATCAGATGTTATGAAGAAGAGTAAAAAAGCTTTCAATACTCTTCAGTCAGAAGTCTCTCAGAACTCTTCAGTGAGAACTCGTAGAACTATTCTGTCAAAGTTTCTCAGAACTATTCAGTCAGAAGTTCTCAGAACTCTTCAGTCAGAAGTCTTTCAGAACTCTTCAGTCAGAAGTCTCTCAGAACTCTTCCGTCAGAAGTCTCTCAGCACTCTTCAGTCAGAAGTCCCTCAGAACTCTTCAGTCAAAAGTCTCTCAGAACTCTTCAGTCAGAAGTCTCTCAGAACTCTTTTCAGTCAAAAGTCTCTCAGAACTCTTCAGTCAGAAGTCACTCAGAACTCTTCAGTCAAAAGTCTCTCAGAACTCTTCAGTCAGAAGTCACTCAGAACTCTTCAGTCAAAAGTCTCTCAGAACTCTTCAGTCAGAAGTCACTCAGAACTCTTCAGTCAGAAGTCTCTCAGAACTCTTCAGTTAGAAGTCTCTCAGCACTCTTCAGTCAGAAGTCTCTCAGAACTCTTCAGTCAGAAGTCTCTCAGAACTATTCAGTTAGAAGTCTCTCAGAACTCTTCAGTCAGAAGTCTCTCAGAACTCTTCAGTCAGAAGTCTCTCAGAACTCTTCAGTCAGAAGTCTCTCAGAACCGCTTCATTAAACTTTATTAGGAACAACATGCCAGACAATTCCTATTACTTTAAAACCAACAACTAGATAAAAGGAACACCTCAAATGGCTCTGGTCGCAAACAATGATCTTCAATGATCTCAGCTACCGAGGTTAAGCAAACAATAGCTCTTACAATGCTGAAAGAGATCAACAAAAACACGTCAAGAATATTAGGAATGGCTTGAGATAATGAGAAATTGCAAACTGATAATCTCGAACTGCGAAAACGGTTTGAATGATTTACGCGATTCATTGCAATAAAACTGTTGGCACATGAAATAGAATTGGCAAAATATAGTAAAGGCACTCAAAAACTTACCATAGCGTATCAACACACAGTTCATGCCACAACAGTGCGTTGGTTTATTTGTTTTGCATATTGTAGAAATGAAGAATTTATTATTTTCGCATTTAAAACATTCATTGAACATCGTAAATGTTAAGAGAAGCAACCACAGAAACAATATTTTCGCTAGCTATAGGCCATACTGAGGTGTGGAAAAAGGCATAGCCTTTAGTGAATGTATTAACTTGCTTATCTATGTTGTGCTCTTTATGCAGAGTTATCACACTGTGATTAGGAGTATGCATTTGGACTTGTCACTTGGCAAAACACCAGATAAAAGAGAGAAACTGTTGCAAGCACTACCATGGAGATACATTGATTTCTAGCGCACTATGTAACTAGGTTTCAGGGTTCAGTACATTATGGTCGGCTAAGCGCATAGCAATTTAGCAAAATGACATTGTATTTTTAATGGAAGTCAGTCCATACACACTTGTGCACGGTATAGAGCATTACCTGTTCATGAGTTGTGACAAGCAGTAACAAAGATCTACAAGTACAGTCTGCGAGGCGTAGCGTGATGGTGTAGAGGTAAATATTGCTACAGAAACCCTGGGCTGTATCTTCAGTAACAAGTGAAGAAAAAGCATATATTGAATTTGAATTGCTTCTCACTTTAAACCTAAAGCCTGTTCTAGTAACAAGCATAATCATAAAAATCTAAAATAATAATAATTATTATATTAATTATTATAGATTTCATGCATTCTGCTTTAGCAGTTCTTTTAAGCCGATTGATGACCTCGAGTAGCCGGGTGGCGATTCGGCACGTATTGCTCGAATCGTTTTTATCAAACCTCGGGTTCTTTACACCCGGGGTATTATTTTAAAAAAATATTACTAATAACAGTAAAGAAAATAGCAATAGTAATAATAACTACAAACTCAATGCAGTCTGTTTCAGCAAAACTTTTAAACAAATGGATGACCCCAGTAGCCGGGCGCTAAAAATAAAAACAATAAACGTTATCATAAAGCCAAAGCTAAGGTTAACGTCAGTTTCCTCACTCGAAAGCGTTGTCAGCGGCAGGCGAGCCCAGGATTTGAACCTCGCACATACTGATCCGCGG
Organism: Enchytraeus crypticus; assembly: GCA_905160935.1. Classification (NCBI taxonomy): domain Eukaryota; kingdom Metazoa; phylum Annelida; class Clitellata; order Enchytraeida; family Enchytraeidae; genus Enchytraeus; species Enchytraeus crypticus. Next base: position 314,543 of record CAJHZI010000252.1, on the reverse strand, counting down.
TCGAGCATCTTACCGACTTCGCCACTGGCTCCAGCCGTGGCTGGAGATGGATTATTAAAAAGAAAGATAATAATACTAAAAATTACTTTGTTTTGTCAGCACACACTAGACTGGTCTTTTATCTCACAAGAAGCCCATCGACTTGTCCAGGATTTGTCCAAGCCGCCCGGCATCCCATTGGACATCCCATTGGACATCCCATTGGACATCAAAATGGATATCACATTGGACATTCCATTGGACATCAAAATTGATATCACATTGGACATCCATTGGACATCAAAATGGACATCACATTGGACATCCCAATGGATATCCCATTGGACATCGCATTGAACATCTCATTGGACACATTGGACATCTCATAGGACATTCCATTGGACATCCCATTGGACATCCCATTGGAAATCACATTGGATATCTCATTGGTCATCGCATTAGACATCCCATTGGACATCCTATTGGACATCCCATTGGACATCCCATTGGATATCCCACTGGACATCCCATTGGCGCCCTGGAACACGAGAAACATTTACGGGGTGTGACGCTACGGTCACTGATTCAATGATTAAATCTTACCTGAATTGAATGTCAATCACTGCAGGTGATTGAGAAGTCTACTACCTGAAAGATATACAAACACCAAAAAACAGACTGAATGTGTCAGGCAGGTAGCTATCGAGGTTATGAGGTCAACCCATAATACCATGAACCTATAACGCCATGAACCTATAACGCTATGAAGCCATAACATCATGAACCCATAATCCCATAACACTATGAACCCATAACATCATGAACCCATAACCCATGAACCCATAACCCATAACCTATGAACCCATAGCCCATTAACCCATAACATCATGAACCCATAACCCCATGAACCCATAACCCCCTGAACCAATAAGCCATGAACCCATAACCCCATGAACCCTTAACCCACGAATCCATGAACCCATAACATCATGAACCCATAACCCCCCATGAACCCACAAATTCAAGAACCCATAACACCATGAATTCATCATTTAATAAATAAAAAATTATTAAAAGTAATAAACAGAAACAAAAAGAAATTAGAATATATAAAAGTAGGCCTAATAAAGAGTAAAATTGTAATCGGTGTGCTCTAATTTACAACAACAAATAAATTATCATAATTTGTATATTACACGATAAGAAGGCTACAGTCAACAATCCACAACACGGGAGTTTATGTAACCTTGGTCCAAGGCATATAAACAGCTCGCAACTATAAAGCGTATAGAACTAGGCTCAGGGTGCATCAATATTTACAAGTATAATTTACCATTTTATCCAATGAACTGTGAAGCACGTTCAGTTTACGTTTAGTTTTAAGTGGCTTAGGATAAATTAAAATAATCCATTTAAGAATAATCAAATAATTCTTTCAGAATAATCCAGCGTAAATTACAACAATTATTTACTATTATTTTTGTTATAAATTATTATAATATTAATTGTAAGAATAGCATAAAGCAGAATTAAAGTAATTATGCTGAAGGTTAAAGTATACAGTTAGTAAACAAATTAGCAACGTTGAGGCCTTGATTTGATTATCCCAGGATGTTTACAACTATTTAATTATTTGTAGTCCGACAATTTTAAACTGCTAATATTAGGAAAGCGTCAAAATGTAGTTATTGTAGAAGGATAAGAAAACCATTTTAAAGAACCGAGTAAAAATTTCTTTTCCAAAAAAATTGTAAAGATACAGCTGTCTAAAGATACTGCTGTCCTTTCCAGTATTATGAAGGCTGTATCTGCTATGGAGGCAAGGCTTCAATTTCATTCAACGAATTTATGTACATACTTTTCAGGTTCATCTTATCTTGCGCACATTTTATGTAAGCTTTGAATAGTTCATATTACCATTAAATACATTTTAAAAATTTCCACAATTTAGGTATATATGTAAGAAATTTTGTGGACGTGAAGGAAGACAAAGTAACTTTAACCTCTCAACATTGTTTACACACAGCCCGGTGTACTCAAATCAAGGTCTCAGAGTTGCTAATGTGTTTACTAACAGTATATCTTGGACTTCAACTTAATTGCTTCAATTTTGCTTTATGCGATTTTGAAGATTAATATTGACAGAGTGCTCCAACTGAATTAATTATAATTAATTCGAATACATTACTATGATAATGCAAGCATACACACTCACAACGTTACCAAATTCTTTTATAGTAGCACTTTATTCTCGATTTATTCTTCTGTATTCTCAATTATTATTCTTTTTCTTCTTAGAACTATAACCACGTGTATATCTGTTAAAAATTATCGGTCATTGAGCATCTTCTCATTTTATGCTATGGTTGCAGTACATGCCAATTAGTACATGACTGATACGTTTGCTAATTGACTTTATTATGTTTGTCGAGAATAATTTAAAAAATGAAACTTTATTCATAAAACTATTGGACTGTACATAAGTAGAGGTTTTCATATTTGTACCAACAAGATAAGGATTAAACTCAACGACTCGGATGTTTAAGTATGCATTAACTATTTTCGTGAATTTTAATTTTAGCTTGCAAGTGCTGCATCGTTGGCTAGTGATCCACTAATTGGAGGATAAGGGGCCAGATAGAAAGAGTTTAATCCTTATCTTGTTGGTACAAATATGAAAACCTCTACTTATGTACAGTCCCTTCAATGCATTACAGTGAAATGCTTAACAAAATTTAACATGACAAAAGCATAAATTTTAATATAATTAGAGTCGCATTCTGCCACAATAAAATAAACAGAACTGAAAGTTTTACGCCTGATTTCTCTCTCTATTCTGCAGTTAAACGTTCTTAAGTTTTCACACTCCAACGACCGAGTTTAAACTAACTAACAAACGAGAGACCAGGGTCTCAATCCATAGCGGACTATTTCTGACAAAATCTCGGTACGGGAACTACCGTTAGACTTAAACCTACCTGATACGTTGAATTTATTAAAACTAACATTTCTTAGACTTAAACCTACCTGATACGCTGAATTTATCAATACTAACATTTCTTAGACTTAAACCTATTTGATAGGCTGAACTAATTAATACAAAAAATGACTTTCTATAATATTACGCGACAAGGAATTAGTTTTAACAAACTATGTATTTCTTTTTACTGTATCACTAGTGCTAAACAATCCCAGAGTCTAAATTATCCAGAATTACACGTACGACGCCGTATCATATGTCACATATTTTCCTCTTATCACGTTTTTCTCCGGACATGAAAACAGAAAACATATTTTTCAGCACGTGACGCCATGATACGTAATGTTATATTTTGTCAATATTTCAGACAACAATGAATAACTGCAGCAATAATAATAGCAGCAGCTGTTATGACTGGAGAAGATTATTGATTGGCTTCGCAGAGTGCAAATCAACCGTAAACAAGGACTTTATTGTGCATTCACTACAGGCGTGTCCAATATTACGACTAATTCTCCGCATGTTTATCAGCATAAACATAAACAATCCATGCGTAATAAACCTCCATATGGGGCCATATACGCTACTTAATACAACCCATAATATATCCACATGCTAGGAGGAATTACTGGTTTCGTCAATCTATATTGAATGATATTGATAATACAATTACTATTGATAATGAGTTTATAGACAACTCAGGGTAATCAATCAGTTAATCAATCAATCAACCAATCGAGCGATCAATCAACCAATCAACCAATCAACCAATACAAGCAATCAATAAATCAATCAATCAACCATGCACTCAATCAGTGAGTTTACCAAAGGTAAACCAATCCATCGATCAATGAATTATTGGATGAATGAATGAATCAATCAATCAATTAATCAATTACACAGCCAACCTATCAATCAATTAGTAAATCAATTAATCAATCAATAAGTACATTTATAAGCGTTACGAAAAGGACGTACCAGAGGTAAACTAATATACCATAGTAATGATAAGGCCTAGTTGCACAACCCGCAATTATAGTATCGGTCTTAACCTAATCTCGTTGTTAACCCAAAATATCTACATTGAAGCTGTCGTTTTTAATTAATATACAGACTGGGGCAAAAATAATAATCCACTAGCGAAATCTCAATAACTTTAAGAAAACTCTTTCTTAAAGAAAATTTCTCTACGAAATTTACGGAGCTTCTAGGGGAGGAATTTCTGCGTATATCTAGCAAATTTGATGAAAATCTATTGAGCAGGAAAAATATTACAGCTTTTCTACGAGAAAAGTGCAAAATCAGTTTTAACAAGGCTTTTTTTACCAAAAGTCTTAATAACTTGGACAAAACTCAAAATAGTTCTACAAAATTTTCGGGAATTCCAGAGAAGGAATTTCTACACATATCCCGCAAATTTGGTGAAAATATATTCAGAAGTAACAAAAATGCAGCGTTTCTTCGAAAAAAAATTTAAAATCAATTTTAACAAGGCTTTTTTCAACAAAAGTACCGGACATTTTCTTCTAAATTTAGGAATAATTTTAACATAAGATCGAATTTTAGGCATCTTATATTGGAGTAGCTAGCAATGTAGTGCAGGTTTAAACTCCACCACTTAAACAATAAACACCACTTAAGTAAACGGCCTTTTCATGGTCGTTATTTTCTTTAAAAGGAACGACTGACATTTCAAAAAGTTTTGTTAAAATTGATTTTAGCACTTTTCTCGTAGAAATGCTGTAATTTCGTAACTAATGAAAATATTTTCATCAAATTTGCAGGATATACGCAGAAATTCCTCTGCTAGAAGCTCCGAAAATTTTGTAGAGATATTTTGAGTTTTCTTAAAGTTATTGAGATTTCGCTAGGGGATTATTTTTTTTTGCCCCGGTCTGTAGTTAGCAATATTACTTTTCGACAATCGCGCTTTAAGTAACAGCATCTATGGACCATCCCGTAATTATATAATTTTATCAGTCACCTGTAAAGAAGCCAATTTCCTGCAAATCTTCATTTTTGAAATATAATTCGTCAGAAAAATGGACACAGCGAAGCGATTAGTAACGATTTAAAACTATCTGAGCGATTCCTACATTATAATTTAATGTCAGTACATTACAAATGTAATGTAATAACAATAACACACATTATAGTGAAACGATCAACTGTGTTGATATCTATCACTTTTAATACCACATGGTAAATCCGATAGGCAATTTATTCCATTTACTGTGTAATCAGTCCAGCAAATGTCCGAGATTTTACTCTCAGATCATCGCGGCCGGGAATCGAACCAACGAGAGTTCAATCCACCTCAGGATCTGTCATTTAAAACTTCATGACGTTATCTACATCTCTAACCATTTGCGCTATTGAGACATAATGTAGCGCATGGATGAGGAACTTAGCTTATACGTGCAAGGAAGATCTTTCAAGACCAGTGTCGGTTAAAAGGGCAGAGCAAATACTGATTCAACTACACGCAAAGGATCGTCATGTCAAGCTCAGATAATCGACGGTGTGAGCACCGATTAGCGAAACTGTATTTTAACTTTTGATTAGTTAGACGATATATAGGCTCTGATCACAGTTCGCACAAGTAACATGAATTTTGTATTTACTATACAAAATTAGTGTCTACCACACATTGACCGTATTGCATCCACACTGATACGTTAAGCTGACTTGGGTCTATTCGCCCGGGGAAGATTGGGAAGCCCGGGGATAATAAATAAACCAAGAAAATAAATAGTTTAAATATAGGCTTACTAATATATAGCAAGAGGTATATTAAATAATAAATCGCGCTATAGGCTAATAATCCAGGGGACTTGTATCGCAGTGTAGTGCTACTGTGCTAATACTTCACTTTAAATTCACTGAATAGCTTGTAGTAAATAGTAACAAGTGATTTTATTTCGCTTAACATAAAGTATGGCACTATTAGATTTATTGCACAATTTCGTTCAGATAATCAGATTAATAACTCTTAAATCAAGCTCATTCTAGATGCATTAATTAAATATGATTTTATTTCGAAAATTGATATAAATTTAAATAAAATTAAGCACCCAGAATTGAAGAGCAAAACGTGTCATTATTACATATTGGATCCACTTAAGTCTAAAAAATAATTGCTTTCTGACATATTTCTAAATATTAGAGATCAATATTAATTACACTTTAATTGGAAACTTCTGCAGTAACTGTGCTGAAAACAGCCTGAAAGCTTTAGATTTTTATCGCATCGAATGAATTTGTAAGTATTTCGTGATACCGCAAATTCTACAATTCTACTAGTTTACCTCACGAAACCTAAATATCAGTGAGAATGTTAAAAAGGACTCAAAAATAAACATAATTATTCGCATGACAAGTATTTAATTGATTATTCACATGACTAATCTACTTACTTAGCTCTTTACAGTTAAGTAATTAATAACTAATTAATTAGAGCAGTCAATTAATGAATAAAAATCTTAAGTTTACCTGTTCGAAACAATGAATGATTCTACACTGTTTACTATTGCAAGATTCGCTTTTTATATTGAATAGGCGAGATCATGACTCAGCAAAGCCAGCAACCAGCTGCTTTCAAATAACTGCTGTTGTTGCGTTGTTGTACTCATTAAGCAAGTATTTAAACCAACCACAATAGGCCTAGCACTACAGGCTAGAAGACAACGTACACTGATGTAGATCAGAAAAGTTTCGATTAAATTCTAAATAATACGCCACTAGTTTTAAACCGCTGATGAAAGCCCCGCCTCCCAATAGTTAACTAAACAATCTACTTTTAGCTCATAAAATTTAAAAGTAATAGGTCTACTGATATTTAAAAGCTTGTCAATATATAGATTCACCAAATGACACCAATATCACCCTGTCAATATCTTATCGTTCACTTTGCAGTGTTTAAGCTTAGTTTTATATCGCATTTCGTTAACTAGTTTTACAGTGATTCGCCCTGTTTAGCCTTGCCTACATCCGGACATCAAGAATGAATTCCCTGTATTCAGTAATCAGTATATACTCTATTATACTCTAGTGTGAAACCTATCTAGACAGAGTAGCATAAATACGAGGACAGTGGTTGTCTGGTGGCTGCCCATAAATGGTAGATCTTCTCCCAGCTGCCTTCAAAAAATGACTTAACAAGGGGGAGGGATGTGCCCCCATGACGCCATACTAAATGTGTATTAATGCTCAGAATATAAGTGCGCACATTATACAAAGCTCGTGCCTCACTCAAGTTCCTCTCTAAAATTAAATTCTGGCTACGCCACTGCCACCAGATGGTGTCGTCAATTCCCAGTAAAGTCTGACGATTAATTGTCAAGGTTGAACGATATAGCCAATAGAAAATAAGTAAACAAGCACTAAAAGGTCAAGGTCGGACGCAGTGTGTGGGTAAACAAATCTTGACTGGCATTGTTGATCCTTGCAGATTGATTTGAAAATCACAAAATAATCGTTTTCAATGTCTTTATTTCTTGTTAGTAGATAGGAAATGGTAAAATGTTTTGCAGGTGGATGTAGTCATCCGCTTCTATGGGGTAATGCCGAAATAAGTGTCAATTTAAAGAACATTGTTATTTTTTCATGTATTTGTCATTACGTTCAATGCATTGTTTGTCAACAACGACTGTCAACTGTAGCATCGTCACGTAAACTATGATTAATGACTTTTACGGACAATATTACTATATCACCAGTTTGCAAGTGTGTTGTTCGAACTTGTTCCCGCCCTCTCCCATTTGTCTGGCCAGTGACGCTGCATTATGTGATGTCCGGCTACGCCCCTGTACCTATTTCACATCACATAAACACTCAGCACAATGTTGCCACATTATGATTTATCGGTGTCTCTACTGTCTCAGGACAGCCAACGAATACAACGGAAACTGTCAGGAAAAGGAAACGAATACTGTGAATATTTTAAATGGCTATTTTTTAAGACGAGGAAATAAATCGGAAACAGCGAAATTCTGTTTAAAAACTAAAGCTACTTAAGGGTTTACTCGATTTAGAAACGTCATTTTAGCGAGTTCAATTGGTTGGTCGAAGGAGTGCACATAGTACTCCTGCGGGCATAGGCGTAACCACGACCGAAAATCTGGGGGGACACAATCATTGGCGTATCCACGGGGAGGGGGCGCGGGAGCTAGCCCCCCATCTTAGGCCCGCCGATAAAAACATTTAACTATATTTTCATATTGTTTTTATGGCAATTTCTATGTGTAAATATGTAAGAGCAGTGGTTAGGGGGGGGGGGGGGGGGGGGAACTTAGTTTCACTAGCATACACAGTGCAACTACTGGCTTAAGCCAGTGGCGATGTCTATAAGGTACTCGACCGCGGATCAGTATGTGAGGGGTTCAAATCCTGGACTAGCCCGTCACTGACAATGCTTTAGAGTGAGCAAGCTGACGTTAACATTAACCAGCTTTTACCTTTCAAAAATCGATCCACTGGCAGTGGCCTTGCCCTGCACGGTAGAAGCAGCGCCGTGCGCAAATTCCTCGAGATTTTCTAACAAAAACTCTGAATGATACTATGAAATTGCATTTACAACTTTCAGAATTCAAAATCGAAAATTAGTAATACATTAATTCTTACCAGACGTGGCTTCTTGGTCTTTAACAAAAATTTATCCATGATGCAATTATGCAGAACTTGGTTTACTGTCTTTGAATTTATATTGTAACAAACTCCATAAGCTAAACCTTTATGCATATTTTCAGAGCATCAACCGATGGTTGATAAGTTGACCTCTCAAGATACAATATGCAGCTTCGACATCTAGATAGGCCAATATAGTTTCATCCCTGCAGCTCGGCTAGTTGGCACGCTTCTATATTTCGTCACACTCAATTAACATCGGTCGCTCAGTCCTATAGTCTCCTATATACTACTAAAGTATATGAAAGAATATACATGTAGGCGTCTATGGCCGAGCATACAAAGTGCAACTACAGCTATGTCAATAATTAATATCATGGAAGCTATCATTTTACCACTTGATCCACAGCACGGCTCTATAAATGCTAGTAATACTTACACTTGTAGTTATTGAGCGACATTGAAAATACGCAAAATTTTTTTCATAAAGTATTATATCTTCTTCTTCTTTAGTGCACTGCCAAGTGGCAGGTTCAAAGTGCATATTCATACTCAAAGTCTGTTTTTTCGCTTCATTAAGAGCACTCCTTAGATCATCAAGTTAATCCCTTCCAAAGTCTCTGCCTTACCCATACATTATGTAGCCTATAGCTTGGGAAAAATATGGCTTCTCAGGTGGTTTCCCGTTGCCTTCCTCAGTTAGGTGGATTAATTACCATTTAATCCTGGAGGAAAATATTCATGGTGAGGTGGGTCCCCTCTAGCCATCCTCAGCTCTTGCCTTTAGTCGCCTCTTATGTACACGCGGCAGATTGTTTGCGGTTGCCCTAGTCTGCAGTGGTCCAACCACACCCGAGCACAACACGAGAAGTATTATATATCTGAGCCAAAATTCTGGGGGGACATTTGCATGCATGTCCCCCCAGTCTAAATTCTGGAGGGGACGTGTCCCCCCTGTCCCCCCGATGATTACTCCAATGCCTACGGGTCGATAGGAATAGATTCATTTAATGTCTTCTAGGGTGTAATTAATTCATAATAGTGTAGTAGTCCAATAGTGACCGATGTTGCCATTGATGACTATAGCACTCTAATTTGTTATTATTATTATTATTATTATTATTATTATTATTAATTCTCGTATCGAAAGAATCGAAGAAGGGCTATAGAAAAGTTAGACCTCTGGCTGACCGACTTATACAGTATAGAAACATTTTTACAAATTTAAAAAAAATTCGGTGTAAGGTATAACTCCTCAGAGGTAGGCCTATAAGTTGGAGTCTAAACTCCCTATGCCTCTGAAGAACCCTTTAAGCCAGTGGCGGATTCAGGAATTTTTTAAGAGGTGGGGCCCCCGCAATTTTTTGAGAGTGTACATATTTTTGCTTACGCTCTGCCTTCTTCGGGACATGTGACGCAACCAGACAAAATGCTGTGGGGGGAGGGGGGGGCTAATTTTTATTTCACTACTGCGATCGGCTCATGGTTCATAGAGTGAGTGTATTCCCGTATCTTCACCCCCAGCCACTCATACCCGTACTAAAGTGAGAGGAAACTTAAAATGCCTAAAATCCTACACATTTATTGGAAAAAGAAGGTTAATTTTTCACCTCGTAAGAAACTCAGCGGATCTGGGAGAATTGCAAAAGTGACGTCATTTTGGCGGTAGAGGGGGCTTAAACCACTTCCAGTCAATGCTGTTTGCACCACTGCTCCGGGACAGAGTTCACATTTTTTACTTACACTCTTTGTTCCTCTTATACTATAAATCGAAAATTGAGAGCTAGTGAAACGGTCAACATTTTTCGGGCCCCTTACATTATACAGGGCTGCTAGTATATCAAATATAGGCCCGTAATGGGGCCCATATTTGAAAAAAATTAGCTAATGGAACTGAGTTCCCTCTCGAACCCCCCCCCCCCCATTACCACTGTCTTTACAAACATATTTACACATAGAAAATGTCATATAAACAATGAAAATATAGTTTAAAATTTTTATTTGGCGGGCCTAAGGGGGGGCGGCCCCCTGGGCCCCCTCTGGATCCTCCACTGCTGTAAGCTTTGCAATGGATCTGCCGTTTGACGATCTTATTCTATAATAGAGAGAAAGAGAGAGAGAGAGAGAGAGCGAGAGCGAGAGAGAGAAATAGAGAGGCAGAGGGAGAAGGAGAGAATATATTATTCGCCATATCTACTATTATCTAGCATAGCTAGTCTACTTTCACAATAAAAACGTAAGACACGAGAATGGAAGGTCACATGTCAAGATAGTTAACGTTTCAAATAAACACCATAACGATGCTTGCGCTTTCTATATTTTAATATTGGCAACTTGATAGGAGTCATCACATTTAAACATATTGGTTCTTACATATGTACAGAATTAATAAAACTTGTCACTACATTTTGAAAACGCTAGGCCTATTCCATTTAATGACTAAGCCTAATCTAAATGTATTGTATGACTAGATCTCGTAATTTTCCACGGAATTGACTTTCATCGTAGAGCCTTTACAGCTGTACCTGGAAAGAATTAACATTTCAAAGAGCTGATATCTTTGAAGGTAGTTGAGAGAGAAACACGATGTTGACAATATGTTGCGGTGGAAATTATTACATTTTTTATTCATTTACAAACCAATTAAGCGCACATTTAATGAAAATTTATCTAATTCATCTAATTCATCTAATGAAAATTTGTCTTCGCCACAGACATTTAATGTTAACTTAAATTGAATCTATGGCTATTTAAAATTCGCGAAGACATGACTATACACGAAGTAGCGTCGCCAAGGAAGGGGGGATAGAGGTGGTTAAGGGTTAATCCAGTGGTAAATTTGTCTAACATTTGGTCTAGATCACAGGTCTAAATTTTCATATATAGGTCTAAATTTTGATCGACTTGACTTGAATTTTAGACTTAACACTGTTTCGAAATCATTTCTCTTATGGTCAATGCAGAATCAGTAGTCACCGTGTGGTGCTCTGGCGCCTGTTTGTGTAGAATCTGTGAATTCTGCAAGAGACGTCCCTGACATTGCCTTAAAGCGAGGAACCGGACGTTAACTTCTTATTGATTGATTGAATTTGAAATTATACGCCCCTGGAATTGTACGCAACATGGTCAGGGGCCTCATCCACCCTGTTCGGGGCCTGACCCTCGCCGAAATCGTGGGACAAGGTCCCATCATGTTAATCTCAGGAGCGAAGGCAGAAATTATTTTCGAAGGGGGGGCTAATATGTTAGGGGAAGTTGAAAAATGTGGCGACGAAAGAGTGTGGGTAGGATGACGTTTATGAAATGTGTTTAAAAATATGTAAAATTTCCGAGCATTTCATTGTAAATATATAAGTGGATTGCTTTTTTTTATTTGTCGCGTTAGTAATTAGTTCCAGGGGCGGCGCCACCGTGGGGCCACTGGGGCCACTGACTCCCCACTTTCCAGGTGGGGGGGGGCCAGGATAACCTTTGGCCCCCCCAGTTTTGGGTCCTAAAATTACAGAAAATACATACAAGGAAACTTTTTGTAATGTAATAATTTAAGCAAAACTGGAGTTCAATTGATACAGAAAAATTTTAGTCACTGTTGAAAACAGATTTTTTCTGTGTGTTGGCAGATAATTTACTTCTTAGGAATTCATGAGGTACAAGCTGTGGATGGTTGTTCAAGTGAAGGCGATCGAATTGTAATACAAATTTAATGATATGATCTTAAGATAGTCACAGTCACACTATCGCACACATCCTCTCATGAGACATTACTCTCTTCTTTTGTTAGCGAGAACAATTTTTAGTTTTATCTCTCTTATATCTAGCCTATTAACTGTTTATGCTATATCTGTAATTTGTTATGCTATGTCTGTTGGAATTTCTGTGCTGTAACTTTCTGCGGTTGTCAGATTGAACGAAAATAAACGAATATATTATTATTATTATTCTTTACCGACCTGGCTCAACCGCTCACAAATCTTTTTCACTCCACCCCTCCCTTCCCACCGCTCCTCCTCTCATTCACCTTCACTGCCACTAACAGCTACACAAAATGACTGTGTGGCTTTTATACACTGTTCTAAAGAGAAATGAGAGCCAGCGAGCAAAAATATCTAAAGAGATTAGAGATGATAATTACAGTAAAGAAGAAATATGGAAGGAAATCCGTAAGTTCGAAGATCAACGACATCGCAGCACTTTGGTATAGACAGCAGATTGTGTCCTGATAAGGAAACATGTTAACACTACACTGTGAGTCAAAAAAAAAACGTGCGCACTCTCTCGCCCATAACTTTGGTAATAGTGAACCGATTTCTAAACTTCTTGCATAGGTATAATCAGGATAACATTTGCAATAAGATAACGTTAAGTGACTCTGTTAGTTATTATTTTTGCGTTAAAGCAGTGCTTGAAAATCAGCGCGACTAAAAATATTCAGTTTAAGTAAATCAATCGCTACAGAATTTTTACAAATCCGTGGCTTAACTAACAACGAAACACACGAAACAAACAGTGTTGTAAAACTACTGTCAACTGTCAATGCATATGCTCAAAATGTCCTCCTTTGGCGCACATACAAGCTCGGAGACGCTTGCGCCACTCATCTATTGCGTTGTCGATGACAGATTGCTGCATGTCTTGCCAATCGTCCACCAGGCGTTGCTTCAACTCGTCCACCTTATTTATTTTCTTCTTTTCGGCGTAATTTCTCTAATAAGCAATCTAGCCCTCCCAGCATCCAGTTTTTTGTTGGAAATTTAGCAATCAACCAATGTGCGCCATAACCCTTAAGAGGTACAAGTCTTTTATGAGCGCTTTAGCTTCATTCCGTAAACACCATTTGAAAATGTCAACAAAAACAGACTATGTTTGTAAAATCGTCTGCTATTGTTTAAAATAAACCGGAAGTGTCACAAAAACTAGATTTAAGATTAATGCTTTTCTTCTTCTTTATAATTCTGAAAATATTTTCAAAATCGGTCCACAAGTGTCAAAGTTGTGCACGAAATACTGCGCACATGTTTTTTATGACTCACAGTGTATGTAGGCCTACTTCATGATGATAGTTGTAAGAAAAAAATACAGTGTAAATCCAGCCAAATGTCCAACAAGTATTTAATTCAAATCAGATGTCAATTTGATCTGATGTCAGTTAATTCCTACCCTTACAGTCAATCCTGTCATTCAGTTGAATTCATTATCTTAATGTCGTGCAATTAGTCTGGATTCAGCCTCTGTTCAACAGACTGTAGCGAGGAACAAGACAAAGTAGCCAGGGATGGGCTTGTAGTTGTATGCATTGCCGAGTCAATCTGCATTCAGTCTGACTTTTGCATTTAAAGAGTTACGTCTGTCAAAAATATGAATTATCTTTTATTAGAACACCATTAGCATATTCTAGGTTGTTTAGCTAATAACGCTTAAATCGTTGGGCTATAATTAATGCGCTGAAGTAATTCGATCAGTCAATCAGAATAACAATTGCTGTATAAGGTAAGCATAAGATAATGTAAATTTATTTCTTATTATTGAAGATATAATCTTAAGTCATTAGTCAGTAAATCATTATTCAGTCGGAAAAAGGTTAGACCCTATTTGTCTGAAAGTAAGCCTGCTTGCTCTACAAGCATATATTAGCTTGGCTTAATAAGTTTTAACTAATGCTTTTCATTGCAAGGATAAAGAACCATAACGGAATAAATATATTTCATGTATTTTAGGGACTATATCTATCCGAGATGGATTTCTGATTTTCAATACCCTCCATTAATGAAATAAGTGGGTCTGGAAAACCTATATGTTCAAACAGCTCAAACAATTTTCGCACCCCTATGGTGTTAGTCGTATGGGCGACACTGAGAAGAAGACCGAGACTTGGGATGCTGGATGAATCGATGACTAATTCGTATGTTAGTATGAAGAAAGAGGCGGAGGATAGAAGTATGTGGAGGAGTATATACCATGGACCTGCCAATAAGCAGCGCACTACGATAGGATATACATGTATATATAAATATATACATACTTATATTATATATTATATATTATATATTATATATATATATATATATATATATATATATATATATATATATATATATGATGTGCTTCCTTTAATTAAGTTCCTTATGCAGTGTCGCGGCTTGCGTTTTCGCGATTGATTTTCATTTTCTTCACTTTGGCCCCCACTTTCAAAACCGTGCCGCCGCCCCTAATTAGTTATTTCAATTACATATTATAATATCAGTTCAAATGAGCATAAATAGTCACGATCAATACTCATAAAACCAAATACTACAAAATCAACAGTTTTGAATACTAAAATACCACAGATCAGCTGGAGGTCAGAGTGCAGTCACACATCCAACTATAATGCTTTATGAAAGATACACAATTAGAAATTCATAAAAGTTTATGTAGAAATTTGTAAACTGAAAAACATTTTAGGTACGCAATAAAATGATATATTTTGATTTTTTTCAAATAATGATAAAACTAAAAACCATAGGCTATGGAAAGCAGGCTCCCCCAAAAACAATGGTATATCAAAAGGAATATTTAAGATGACTTAAAGATCTACTAGTATGAGAACATGTTGAGGAAAACGGAAGATAGAGTAGAGTGGAGGCGTTATATACCATGGACTTGCCAGTAGGCAGTGCACTAAGAGAGAGAGATAGACTATGTTGAAAATAAGTAAACTTCAAAACGTTTAAAGTGGTCATCGAAAAAGAACCATTTGCATTTATCTCAAATCTTGTCATGCAAAACTTAACTGAACGATCAAAACCTAAACAAAAATCAAAATTACGTAAACTTAAGTTACTCAACAAAAATTAAATAAAACAAAAATGCTTTCGAACAAGTCACTGGGAGAAAGAGAGATAGAGGGAGAGAGAGAGAAAGCGGAGAGGAGAGGGAGAGGCGATGGTGGAAGAGTCTAAGCTTACAGGAAGCACAAGGGATTTAGGAATCCGAAATTATTTGGTGAAGTATGGGAAGAATCCGATGACATTAACTTTTAAAGTCAATAAAATTTACACAAAGATAAAAGCTGGTGTCGAGGTCAGGTGCACCTTCAACGCTGCAACAATAAAACGAAATTATCACTCGAGAAGCTTTACTACATCACGCAATATTTCCAAGACTTGCTCGTTTTCCAATCTCACAGTTACTCCACTTCACCGGATGTGGATTAGATGGCTTAGTTCGTAGGCTTGATACTTATTCTGATAAGAAAACTGGATCCATCACAGTTATTGTCTCCATAATGAGCAAACACTTGAGAGTAAAAGTTAATTTTTTTAAATCTTAGTTACACACAAGAGTGACATGACATATACAGTATCTGGGGATATATTGTTTAATGCTTAATAGAGTATATCGTGCAAACGCATGAAATACTAGAGTATATCCGACAATCCTTATATTTTTACATAAACTCATGTTTTATCGCCTACGCCGAGATGTTTAGCTTATATTTATAGAAACTATCAAGAAATGTTTGATAACGAGATGAACTCCAAAACTCGGTTGAGTGAGGAACAAAGAACCCAGTGATTCTAAAAGTTTAGACAAGCAATTGCATGGCTCTTATCAGGTTAAGTGCACATAACAAGGACAATTATTCGGCGTCTGCAGAGCAAGAACACAAACAAGATAACAACTGTCAGCGCTCTATAGTCAACAGTTGCTTTAGTTTGCACCGCTTGGAATGTCTGCTTGCCACGCAAAATTACTCCGTACTCATTGTTTTCTATGTCATCACTCATCACTCAGACGTACTTATTTCATTTAATCGCATCGACCTCTATACGATACTATAGGGCGTTTACTTGTTACAAAAAGCGTCTGCAGATGTAGATACAGTTTTCAAATAATTTCTTTACTATCGTGCTAATAGGTTTCAGGCCAAACATTAAGCACAGGTAATTTTTTGACATTTATAAAAAGGGTTTAAACCTAGAGTGTGATTTAAACTTGGACCAGTTTAACCAGAACTGAAGGTTCACGAAGCCTAAGGCGCGGGTACTCTGTCATGTCGATATATCTAACATTTTGAATTGCTAAGTTTTGGAGGGGATATGGCGTAGCGGTTAATGTGTTCGTCTCAAATACAACATTATACAAGAAGTAGCCTGGGTTCAAAGCCCAGGTCATTCAACGCGCAACCTACACCACTTGAGCACAGGTTCAACGTACATATCTCAGGACGTGCTCAGCCGAAATATTTCACTTTTTCAAACATGAATATTGACAGCATGCAGAATAGAATATACCAGTCGGCCGAATTGCACAGCTAATATAAAGAATCTCGGTCAAACAACTCAAACTCGCGATGTCTAAGCGATAGTTGAACGAGTGCGACATGGGCTAAGAAGAAGATTGCTAATATGCAATTGAGAATTATCGAACAAAAAGATTTCATGCCAACGACGCGCTTAAAAGAAGTTGTAGCTACGCAAAATTATATGCAGCGAATATATAAAAGGTACTGAGCTACGTTTAGCATGTGTTTCAATATCACTAATGTAATGTTACAGATTATTCAGAGGAATTTCGATTCCGTAACATACATTAGTTTGATTTCATCATCACCCTAATTTTCATCCCGTAAATATAATTTTCAGTATACGAACGTTTAGAACTAATTAATTGTAGAATTTTAAAATGTCAGTGACTGACAAATAGATCTATCAATAACAATTCAATCATTTATCAAGATACTGCATACACTTAAATCTCGTTTGCCTTGTTATCGATATTACAACCGACTTATGTTTGGCTGGAGCCAGTAGCGAAGTCGATAAGATACTCGACCGAGGATCAGTATGTGCGGGGTTCAAAGCCTGGGCTCGCCCGTCACTGACATCGCTTTCGAGTGAGGAACCGACGTTAACCTTAGCTTTACCAGCTTTTTAGAAGTTTGACTTATTATCGGTATTAAAAATATTTGTAAATATTATAAAATGCGCCTCCTGAGTGTGTAAAATTTCATAACACCTGTCTATTTCTATATAGTTTTGTTCAGATTTGAGTTTATGAATAATTTCGCAGCCGTTGTATGAAAACAAACAGCGCTAACACGTTAAAAACAGCGCTAACTTTGAATTTTAATTAACACGGGACTCCTCAGTCACTCTAATGCGCTTCATTGTGCGAGGCTGAACCAGTGAAGAGAATAAACTTCCTGTTTGTTGATTCAAGAAGATTTTTTCAGGCGAAAATCAGAAATGAAATACGTGTAAACGAGAACAACAGAGCTCTTAGAGAATCCCTATAGGATGTTTGCCGAATCACTTAGAGCTCGTATCAATTAACCTGCAGCATTCTGCAAATGCATTACACAACATTAGTGTGCAGAAAAAATGGCGCAAGTTTAACCCAAAATGGTTTAAAATGACTACAAAACTTTAACGCCCATTTCGTAGGATATCGATGAGGTCTTTTCAACAAACATCACCGATTCACTCAAGACAATGAATCGGTGATGGTTGTTGAATGGATCTAATCGATATCCGACGAATTGGGCGTTAAACTTTTGCAAATTCATTTAGTCATTTTTAATCCTTTTGAAATGAAATTAATTTTAAATGTAATTTTTGTTTAGCTTATTATTATTGAACTTTCTCCGTAAAGTAGTCTCGAAGACAGATTGCGGCCATGACACTGCTCTATAAGTTTTCGTTGCTAATAATAAACATAAATAATAGGTTAAACTTGCACCATTTTATCTGCACACTATTTTATCTGAGATAAGTACGGGTCAAACATTGCAACAAAATTTCTAAATGTTGAGATATTTAGAATTATAATTTTGTCTATTAGGTCTCCTTTAATAGCTGCGCCATATAGTAAAATTAAACAGGAAAAATGAAAATTTTTCTTCTGAACATATTTTTGAACATCCATGGGAAACAGTTGTATCGGCCTCGTTTAGAAAATATCCCAATCCTCTAAATCCTAATTTGACTTTCTGCAACTTTGTTACAATTGATGAACACCTTGTCTATTCACCTCATCCTACTAATCCTGCAAACACACTTCTTCGATCAGAGTCATCTATTAGTGTTAATGGGTTGCCTATGACAAGCTATGCGGAGAACTGTATCATCAACACAATGGCTGAAAAGGCTGGACAGGGTCGGCAAGCAATGGAATGGGTAATATCACGCATTAAAGAAGAGACTCAAGAATTAAGCAGAGCAGCATGTGGAGAGATAGATGGACTCAAGAACTTCACTTCTAACTTCAATAACTTATAGCAGAGGCCGGCCTTCAATTCATTGTCGTAATAGTCAATTCACTTCTGTGCACAAATTAGAAAAAATACAAATTGGGACACAAATTAGAAAAAAAACAAATTGGGACACTAAAGAGTTGACAAAATTCAGACTAATTAAAGAGCCTTTTCCTGCATATTTGACTTTGTGGGTATTAAATTTGCCTTGGTGTATTATGCTGCCAATATCAATGTATTGAATATAATGACGAATCTTCAATGCTAAGGCCTTAATGCGAGCACTGGTTGAGGGTCGTACCGATTTTCATACAGTGGAGTTGCCTTAATAGGAAATGGATTTTCCCCGTGATTTTCTTCAAAGAAATTCTAGCTAAAAGTTAGATGAATACATTTAGACCTAGTGAATTTTAATATTTGTTTTAGGATAAGATTTCTTTTGCATATGATTCTTTAAGCTGATGAAATAAGTCTATTTTTGTTTAGTTGTTAGTTAAATAATGTATATATAGTGTTGTACTTTGGACTGATTATCTGGATTTTGGAATTTGCACCGTTTATGGACCTTCTTTTGCTCGCCGGCTTGATTTTGTCTCAATAGTGCTCGATGTTGTCATTGATGACTGTAGCACTCTAATTGTTGTTATGTTATGTTATGTCACACTAATGTTATGTAATGTATTTGTAGAATGCTGCAGGTCAATTGATACGAAATCTAAGTGATTCGGCAAGAACATACGACTATCAGATTCTGCGGCTGTTGGACTATTCATTTACAATGTATATATATAATATACATGTATATATATATATATATATATATATATATATATATATATATATATATATATATATATATATATCTTCTTCAGTGCACTGCCAAGTGGCAGGTTCAAGGTACATATTCATACTGAAAGTCTGTATGTTAAAGGTACATATTCATACTGAAAGTCTGTAAGTTTTCTCGCTCCATAAGAGCACTACGTAGATTAACAAGTTAATCCCTTCACAAAGTCTATGCCTTATCTATACCTTATGTAGCCTATAGCTTGGGAAAAATATGGCTTCTGAGGTGGTTTCCCGTTGCCTTCCTCCGTTAAATGGATTAATTTAATTACCAATTAATCCTGGGGGAAAATACTTCATGGTGAGATGGGTCCCCTCTTGCCACCCTCAGCTCCTGCCTTAGTTGCCTCATACGTACATATCGTTTGTCGTTTGTTGCACATCGTTTGCGGTTGCCCTATTCTGCAGTGGTCCAACCACACAACACGGGGAATATATATATATATATATATATATATATATATATATATATATATATATAATATGTATATATATATATATATATAAATAATATGTATATATATATAAATAATATGTATATATATATATATATATATATATATATATATATATACACTGTAAATATAGAGTTATGTTTATATTAAGATTATGTTCATTTTAAGATTATACTCACATATCAACATCTCTTTGGCGGGGAATTTAGATAACTCATATATGTTGTTGAGGAACGTATCTGACGAAAAAAAACTGACGTAAAATTAGAATTGAAAGACTTTGAAAATGGATCATCATCTGTCCTTGAATACTACTTTAACTAAGGTCGGGATGTACATTTATCAAGAACGGGATGGATATATCTAGGACCGGACTTAGGTATCTAGGATGGGACGAATGTATCTAGGACGGGACGGATGTATCTAGAACGGGACGGGTGCATCTAGGAAGGGACGGATGTATCTAGGACGGGACGGATGTATCTAGGACGGGAAGGATGCATCTAGGACGGGACGGATGTATCTAGGACGGGACGGATGTATCTAGGACGGGACGGATGTATCTAGGATGGGATGGATGTATCTAGGACGGGATAGATGTATCTAGGACGGGACGGATGTATCTAGGACAGTACGGATGTATCCAAGACAGGACGGATGTATCTAAGACCGGACGGATGAATCTAGGACGCTACTAATGTATCTAGGACGGGACGGATGTATCTAATATGGGACTTTTAAAATAGATCAATACGGATTATTAGTAGAATAGTACTCTCTCTTTTTCTCTTCTTTACAGTGCACTGCCAAGCGGCAGGTTAGTTAAAGGTACATTTTCATACTCAAAGTTTACTTTCTCGTTCCAGCACTCCTTAGATCATCAAATTAATCCCTCACAAAGTCTATGCCTTATCCATACCTTATGTAGAATAGCACTTCTAGAGTATTATTAATCCCTCACAAAGTCTATGCCTTATCCATACCTTATGTAGAATAGCACTTCTAGAGTATTATTAATCCCTCACAAAGTCTATGCCTTATCCATACCTTATGTAGAATAGCACTTCTAGAGTATTATTAATCCCTCACAAAGTCTATGCCTTATCCATACCTTATGTAGAATAGCACTTCTAGAGTATTATTAATCCCTCACATAGTCTATGCCTTATCCATACCTTACGTAGAATAGCACTTCTAGAGTATTATTCAGAGAGAATATATTATGGATATCGATATTTCCATCCCATCTCTTCCTGTAATCTCTACACTACTCGCTGTCAGATGGCGCCCAGATGTAATATCTCAGACAACTGAACTCCTGATAGTACCAAAGTACATTCTGTTACAATACAACTTAACATTGAGCGAGACATGTTTGCACTCTGATTATTTCTAAGACTGATATAGAAAATTCATGCAAAGACTGACAAATGAAGTAGATAGCTCAACGCTATGAGAAAGTAATTAACAGGCCTATATGTATTAAGCTCTTGAGCAATTGCAATGTTAAACGTTTCAATAATTTGAGAAACTTTCACAGTTTTAAAAGTAGAGTGATCATATTTTCTATCTCGGGCTGCTATAGTTTAGAAGAACATATCACGTTCATTCACGTGAGTAAAGAGGCATCATTTTGCAGCAATTTTGTAGCTTCTTAATAAACTTAAAAGTCAAAGAAATAGTGAGAATAATAAATTAAAAATTAGGCATATTTGGTCAATACTATTAAAGAAAAACCAATAAATTATCCAAAATATTTACAATAAAATCCACTCTATTTCTGTTGTTACTCAATATAATATAAAAAATATTTACAAAATGTAACGTTAGTAATTTTTATAATTGACCATTCTAAATCAATGAATGAGACAAAGATCAAAGATCTGAGAAACGTTAAAATAGAATTAATTCAACATTTGTTCACGTTTCAAGGATAGGGGTTCAACATCAGACAAAAATCACTGTTAGAAATATCAGTAGCTGATGTGCAGACGACGTTTATGATGCAATATATCTAATACCATCCTGATACATGATTAACATTTTTTACAGCAAAAGAACTCTGTACAACAAAGATTATTTATACGCACAATTCCATTAACTGGCATTAATGAACTAATAGAATTTAATGACCGTTCTATAATCCTACGATGATATCAGGGACGTCTTTAGCAACAGATGTACCAAGCATGGAATCAAAGCCAAGAAGCTCACAACCGCAAGACATTAGGAATACATTAGTAAGGGTATTAAAAAGCGGAACTGGTGCAATATTAATAAATGGTAGACTCAAACACATGAAAGAATAAGCAGAAGTACTAAATAAAATATTGTAATAAAATATAGTCATTGGATATGAAAACACGCAAAAATCGTTACGGACACGCAAAATGCTTGAGTACAGATTCTAAAACTAATTCTATTTTAAATCTATATTATGTTTAGTAAACTAATTATAAACTTAATACCACATCTGTACACAAGAAATAAATCTAGATTTAAGCAATAATAGCATGATCTCGCAGCAGTTTATTCATTCTCATTTTCATATTAAAAAATCTGCACAAACGGAATCATTTAACTACAATTATTGCATTGCAAACACGCTTAATCTGTAATTATTGCATAGCAAACACGCTTACCAGCTGGCACCCTACATCTGTAACAATCTATAACGGGAGTCCAAGATGAATTCTGGTACTTTTAAACATCATTCTTAATGAAGTAGGTGACTTTACAATACCAACATCTTTTACTTTTCCAATTTTCACAATGGTACAGTTACCAAGATTCCACCACATTATGTTATTTTGTTGCAGAAAACCACGAAAACTTTGCAGGCTCACATATTTCAGATATTCTGCCAAATTAAGCGCACTACTGAACACGTCTGAATATTGTATTTATAGAATGATAAGAGAATAAAACCCAATTTAAGTCAATTTTATAAAGAATGCAATCACTTCACTGTTGGCTATCAAATGCGTTCGTCCAATGTTTGGACTACCACATCAAGAACTGACAAATCAGCGTTCAATTCACAGCTAGTGGTTCAAACATTCAATGTTATCACGGATACAAAACAGTAGCACTCTAGTCATGCTGTTCTTGCAGTGATTCACACGTCAACTGCTCTAAAATTGTTCCGGTTTCACACAATACCGTCACTTGAGACAAGAAATAATTAAAAGTTTAGAAAATTGCGAGCGAACACAGCGTTGCTAATTACGGAGATGTTGAGACAGACGCTGAGGTCTAGATTTTAAGCTCAAGGTCATTATCAAGGTCAGTATCAGGCTCAGCGTCTCAAGGGTCGTAAAAATCTACTTCTCTTCGCAGCAATTCATCCAAGTCTTCTGTTCTTGGCACAAATTTCAAATTGAGAAATTTCACATAGCACGTTAACAACAATAAGCAGATAGTAATATCAATCGAAATCAACCAAAAGTTAAAAACCAATCAAGCATTACCGAATTGAGGTATAGAATCTATAATACGTTACAACTGAAGCCTACTTATAAATAATTCACCGCAGACGATTGGATAACAGGCAATAATACTACGTTAGCAAGATCCAACATTACAACTGAAGCACCAATTGCGATTGCTTTCTCCCGACACGCTAGCCGTACAGTAGTACAAAACAGGGATGACAGTACGGCTTGTCGTTCTGCTCTTTAAACGTTCCTTTATTCAGCTGCTTCTGACAGTAGGTGCAGACGAAGTGTTCTGGGTGGAACTTCTTGTACATGGCCGTGATGCAGCGGCCAGTGACCGGCTTGTGACAGCTGGCGCACAGAGAACCGCGCTTGGCGTGAAAGTGGGTCTCACAGTAAGGTAGTCCCTCGTGGTCGTAGAAACTGCTCGCTCCGAACGGCGTGTGACATTCCTAATCAGAGAAATTGCATTTTAGAAAAACATGATCAATATATCATAACAGTATTATTACACTAATCGTATTTCTATTTAAATTGAGAATATTACATTTGCAGTTTGTAGGATTTTAAGGATATAATGGCTATTGTTAATAATAATAGCATAACAACAACTAGAGTGCTACTGTCGTCCACGAAAACCTCGAGCACTATTGAGACAAATCCAAACCTCAGGGCAAAATGAGGGTCCACAAAGGTGAAAATTCCAAAATAAAAGAAATCAGTGCAAAGACTATAATGTTCATAAATGAAATGCCATCCAATGAATCAGGATGGTTTAACAATATTAAATATATTAATGGAAAGAAATACAAAAATAGCTAATGTGCAGTTAATATTACTTATCCTAGATGTAGTTATCACAGTTATGTAATAGTTCATACAATCAAATTAATTGAAAACTATATAAAATATATACTCTTGAAATATTAAAGATAACCACCCATCACACAAAAGTACATTTTAATTTAAAAAAACAATTCTAATTTAATACATATTCAAGTATAAGGCTTATTTAACGACGTTGCCATTATACTTTATTTTATTGTAATTTAAAAATAATTAATTTCTTCTTTTCAGAATAAACTGTCAACGACCTCAGTCAACAACAACAACAACAACAACAACAACAGCAGTCAACAGATAGTTAACGATGCGTACCATGCAGACGAAGCAGTGCGGGTGCCACTGACGGCTCAGCGCTGTGATGAAACTGTCCATTATCGGCTGACTGCAGCCTCCGCACTTAGGAGCAAACTGTCGGAAATAATCCTCTCTGAAAGAAGAAATAAAATAATCCGCAGCATTGTAAAAGCTGGTAAAGCTAATGTTAGCGTCAGTTTACTCAAACGAAAGCGATGTCAGTGACGGCGGGCACAGGATTTGATCAGCGCACATACTGATCCACGATTGAATATCTTAGCGACATCGCCACTGGCTGGATCGATGTCGCTAAGATATTCGTAGGTTGTATGATATATTTCACTAAATTATGTTAATAATACTATTCTACTTCAACTATCGATTCTAAGAACTGGACCAGTGACTCGCTGTGACTGGTCGACTGTTTACAGGTTGCTGTTGAACTAGTATGGTCGAGATTCTTTTAAGCCGTAAAATTCGGCAGACTGGTAGGTTTTATTCTGCCATCGATATTAGCAATAACATTTGTAATTTGAAATATTTTGACTGATCACATCTTGAGTAATGTACATTAAACCAAGGCTCGTATGGAGTGAGGTAGCGTGTTGTCTAATGCGGATGTGAAATTTAACGCAAATGATTGTTTACAAAAAAAAACCATCGCGCCATCTTTGCATTGTTAGTCACTTTATTATACACAAACAGTAGAACAAGATCAGGCTAACCTGCAGTAGTCTTGCCCATCTTTATTTATTATAAACAACAGTAGAACAACGCCATTCAAAGATCAGGCTAACCTGCAGTAGTCTTGCCCATCTTTAATATACACAAACAGTAGAACAACGTAATTCAAAGATAAGGCTAACCTGCAATAGGCTTGCCCATCTTTCTTTATTATACACAAACAGTAGAACAAGATCAGGCTAACCTGCAGTAGGCTTGCCCATCTTTCTCCTGGAAGCCCTCCACCTCTCCCAGCTGTTTACCACACTGCACGCAGCAGAAGTGCTCCGGGTGCCACGTCTTATCCATCGCCGTCACACATTTCTGAACAGAAACAATTTATTTCAACTCCACTAAAAGTATAATAATTAATTTAACACATTGACGTCATTGCACAAGAAATTGAATGAGCACCAGTGCGACGATAGAAAGACTCTCTCAGCTTTCTAGATCTTAATTTATTATCAAAATACAATAAAAGTCAGTAAACAGCGAATTGAATATTGAGTGGCTAAATATGACTATATCATTTAAATCACAGCACAAAATGTAGCATCATAGCACTGCTCAGTGTAGTTCCAGTACTGTTTGAGATCAATAACTCTTTGTCACTGGAAAATGCAACAAAATACTGGATTTAATAGCAGTGTAACATATATACCGTCAAACACCTTGAAAGCCGATAGAAGCTCCTAAGCTTCAATGAGAATTTAAATTAGATAAACTTGCAATATAAAATATTTGTTTAAAACAAGAACAACGTATCGACAAGTGCTACATGGAGCTTACATCGAGTATGGGACCGGAGCAGTAGGCACAGCGAGGAGAGAAGAGGAGATGGTAGTCTCTCTCACAGTACGGCAGGGCGTCTCGCTCAAAGAAGTTACGAGTACCGATCTGTTCCCGACAGTGAGCGCAAGTGAAATGTTCCGGGTGCCACAGTCGAGCCAGCGCAGTTATAACCTTAACACGTTCAGTAGAACACATAGCGTTAAGTAGAACAAATAGCGTTCAGTAGAACACATAGCGTTCAGTAAAACATATAAGTTCAGTAAAACATATAAGTTCAGTAAAACACATAAGTTCAATGAAACACTTAAGTTCAGTAAAACACATAGAGTTCAATAGCATGCATAGCGTTCACTAAAACGTTGACAGAAACTGAATGACTGAGTGAAAAATGAGTGCCTAACCAAGCTTTCTACTAAAGTATTTAATTTTATTAAAATATCTTAAATTATTAATATACAATAGACATCGAATATATTTTAAATAGAATTCGAGAGAAAAATGAAGCAAGAGTTACAAATGATGGTCTTCTTTTTTCTACACAAAATATAACTAAGTCTTTAACCTAAACCTATAACTAATCATCCTCTAAAAAAACAAGGGTACTTCACCTGCCCTACGATGGGCTTAGTGCAGGCAGCACAGTGGCCCTTAGGCACCGTCGTCACGCCCTGCTGAGTCATGTTCTTATCCAGGTCCTGCATCATCTCGTTCAGATTGTTTCCAGCCTTTGCGTTGAGCTTATTCGTCGCCACCTCGGCACTGCTGGCTTGATTGACAGCTGGTTGAACCACAGGACTCCTCCCACTGTTCTTAGGTAGAGCCTGCTCGAAACTGACTTCATCCTGAGAGCTGCTCTGTCGTCCTACATCTGAAGCCATTGATACACTGGGCCCATCCGACCTCGGAGCAGGAGAGCTGTACTCCTGTTGAGACGATAGTAAAACAATATCTAGTATAATGGTATAATAGTAATCTCTTTCAATCTTCAAATGAAATAAAGCTATAAAACTAATTTTAACATCTGTTACCGTATCAATCAATCAATAAGAATTTAACGTCCGGTTCCTCACCTTAAGACAATGTCAGGGACGTCAAATGCAGATCGGCTGGGATTGATCATATGGCATTCTGCTTATCAGGTCAGCTATTCTTTCAGTTATTCAACTGATACATTCTGATATATCTGAACTAGACTTATCAGCTATTTCTCTTTAAATTTCTTTATTGGACTGACTACCATTGTCTTTGTAACAGACCAATGAGGATAATTAAACAGAGAGGTCGACAATTACACATACAGAAAGAAATTAAGACAGACAGGACGACAATCAGATAGACAGGAAGACAATCAAACAGACCGGAAGACAATCAAACAGACAGGACGACAATCTTTAAATAAAATAACCACAAATTCGTTAATCTACACTTTCTAGTTCACTGAGGTGTACTGTCACTTTTTGCGTTGTAAGCTAGTCCTAAATATATCGCCAATTTAAATTGATTTTTTGGTAATTCATCATAAACTCCGTGATCTCAGGGACCTGAGCACTATGTTCAGGTGAGGATAAAGAAATGGGATTCTCAATCAATCACCCGTCCAGACTGCAAAAATCTTCATATATACATTATATAATTCTGTATAACAAACACTAAGCTAAAATATCCACATGATTGATTCACTCAGATGTGTCGACAACGAGCTAATTACATTCAAAACACGAATAAAACTTTATTTATTAATCAAAACACAGCATAGAACATGCGGAATCAAAGAAATATTATTATTATTATTTAAAATAATAAATACTACTTACTTACTTAGAGAACAGTTTACTCAGATTTACAACATTACAACAACAGGTTTAACAGATAAAACACAATAATAATAACACAATAACAATAATTTCACTAACAACAATAACAATAATTTAATTTCACAATAACAGGTTTACTCAGAGAACAGTGGCACATACAGTGGCTGAGAGTCCAGACAGAGAAGCCATCAGGTCATCCAGTTCTCTGGTAGCTGAAGAAGCAGCGGTGCCTTGTCGACCGCTAAAAAATCAAAACATTTTAATAAACAATGCCTTGACATTGTAAAGAATGGGGGGGGGGGGGATGGGAGAAAATTCATAGTAAAGACTGTTGCTATGACAATATCAGTCCACAGTACATTACAACTGATCATCGAAATTTGTAGTAATAGCTGCTTTATGACAACTAGTGAAAGGAACTAAAATAGATGATAAATTTACAATTGATTAAAATAACCAACATATGAAAAATAAAAAGTTCTTTAGATCCATAGATTGATTGGATCAGTAAAGGAATAGCGCATTACATGTATAGATTCTATTGGTAGAATAAAATCAATTTATAAATGCAATAGAAAAATTCCAGCAAAAATTTAGTTACAAGTAGATATATTCCTTCTTTAAGTTTAGTGCATTTTTATAGAACGCCAGTCAAACTTCACAGATGAATGAAAGATATTTAAATAATTCAACATAGGTTATTTTCTCTCTCTCTTAATGCACTGCCTACCGGCAGGTCCATGATATATAATGCCTCCACTCATCTCTTATCTTCCGTTTTCCTCATCATGTCCACATACGAGTGGATCATTAAATCATCTATAACATTCCCTTTGATATACCATTATTCTTGGGGGACTCCGATTACGACGAGATGGGCCCCTTATGTCTTCTTCAGCTTCGACTAACATTTACTGGACAGGGGCGTCATTCCCTGAGAAAACAATCCTGTTTATCAAAACATAGGTTATATTAGAGCGCATTAGTTTACATAGAATATTCAACCTCCTCTCATGGCGGCCATGTTGTTGGGTTAGTTCTTCAGCTGGTTTTCCCCCGGAGCCAGGGCTACAAGAAGAGTCAGATCTGTTTGTACTTAATCCTGTACATATCAGTCATTAGCAAATTAATTGCAAAAATTATTTTTAAAAAAATATTTATACGTTAATTAGCTAATTGTCAAATTACATTTGCTTCAATTCACCTTAGTTTAAAAAATCAAATGAAATATTTTATAAATTATACGTAAATGAAAATTAATGAGGCATGTACCAACTGGAATAATATTCTGCCCTTAATTTGCAACATCAAATTGCTGGCAATTTTTTTATAGAAAATTTAAAACTATAGCATAACCATAGCGCCTCTGCCACATAAACATCTCAGAGTTGATGAACCACACAGTAATGAAAAATTATATAATTACATTTGGTACAGAGATAAATAAGACAGTTTAAGATGACAGAGGTTCAGTACCGGCACTGTGAATTAGACTCTACAGAATAACCACTCTAGATAAATAAGATAGCGTAAGATGATATAAGATGATGATAAGATGACATAAGATGATATAAGATGATGATAAGATGACATAAGATGATATAAGATGATGATAAGATGACATAAGATGATATAAGATGATGATAAGATGATATAAGATGATATAAGATGATGATAAGATGATGATAAGACAGTTTAAGCTAACAGAGGATCAGTACCAGCACTGTCTCGCCTGTCGAGGTCAGCGGAGAACTGAGCGGCGCTGAGCTCCTGCAGGAGACTATCCAACTCTGAGAGGTTGCTGCTCAGAGTCGATACGTTCCTCGAGGAACCTGTGCCTTGGGCTGAGGCAGTGGCTGATCTCATCTGTTGTTTGATTGTTTGAGCATATATCGGCGGATCAGAATGGTCGATGGGGTGCTCCACTGTGACGTGGCGAGGGGAAGAATCACGAGGTATCGGAGAAAACTTCGTAGCGTTTCTCTTCGTCTCATACATCGGCTGTAAAGTACATAATGATCATGCCTAATTACGCATCTTATAGCTATTCAGTTAACGGAGAGATCATCATCATCTTCCCTTAAATCCCAGTTTAACAAGGGTCGGGATACCGAATAGACTGTCTCCAATCCTAAAGACTTTTGAAGCTTTTTCATTCTTTTAAATTTTGTAGCAATTTCTGGAGCCTAGGCGCTCAGTTAACAGAGAGATACAGGAGATATATGCCATTATATGGCCTCCAGAGCATTTCAAATTCCTGGACTTTTCCCTTACTTTTCCAGTGTACCTCAATATTTTTATTGCCATTGCAGCATCGATTTACACATCGGACGAAAATACCAAGTATGATTTTCTGAAGATAAAAAAATTGAATTAAATATTTGATTTTGAGATTTTCTAAATATTTTGAAGGTTTTAAAGTGTTGCCATTAATTTCTGATACCCTTTTGAACACATTCAAATTTTTATGCTGAAAAAGTTAAATATGCTGATCTTCTGTTTTCCCTGACTTTTCCCAAATTTTTTTCATTTTCTCTTATCAATTTTATTGGCATGAGTCAATTAAAATGAAATATGTCCAATTTACTGAACATTGTCTAAACTATTAAATCACCCGAAATATGAAATATCTTTTAAACGACGATAGCCTTAATTCGCCGAGTTAATAATGCTATAACAGTTTTTAGCTATATCAGTGTCAGGGACGTCTCAGACATCAACCCTGCATTAGGAAACGTCCACAATATCTTCAGTTTTATATTTACAGAGCAATTTAATTAAAATCTGAAAAGAGATATGAAAAATAGCTATCAATTATATATTTTATGGTACCTTACAAAAACATAAGGTAGCCCTCTACTGCAGTTATTTTAAAATTGAAAAGCTAGACCCCTGGCTAATATCTACCCTAAGCATACTCTATAAGTATAGCGTACTGTATAACTGATAACTGAGTGCATAAAATGTTTTTTAGTTGTTTTATAACAGAAGAGCATATATTTCTGTTACTAAAAATTAATGCCTGCAAATGTTTAATTTTCAAATCCTTAATTATGTCAACATATGAAAACGTGTATGCAAATCCTATTTGCACTCAAATCTACAAAGGCTGTTCTTGAATGTTTTATTACATCTAGAGCAGCCTGTCACTGCAGACAGCATCACACCTGTATGTCCATGTCGTTGACGCACTCGTATATACCGTCAGACGATGACGTCGTTGTGGTAATTGTGTGATACATGGCTGTGGTTGAACTGCTGACAAAGCAACTGCTGGAAGCTGCTGCCTTGTGATTTACTGCAGAGCCACCAGTTGAACTCACACCTTCAGCTAGTGAGCCAGTAGTTGAACTTCTATCTCCAGCAGCTGAGCTTCTATCTCCAGCAGCTGAGCCAGCAGCTGAGCCTCTATCTCCAGCAGCTGAGCCTCTATCTCCAGTAGCTGTGCTAGAAGCAGAACTTCTATTGCTAGCTGTGGAACTTCTGTCAACAGCTGCTGCGGCAGAAGACTTTGGAAGCAAAGGTCTGGCGGTACAGGAATCAGATCCAATTACAGAAGAATTTCCATGCTGAGCCGGTAATGCTGATGACTGTAAATCTGCCAGCAACGCGTCTGAAAGAAAAAGAAATAAAGCAGCTTCCTAATTATCTAATTATCTGATTACTGCAATATAATTAGTACCGCTATCATGTATAGACAACTGTAGGCTTGTACTGTAAGCCAATGAATGCCAACAAGTTAACTAATTCATTTACATAACTAAATGTAAAACATGATAAATTTAACTGTTTCGGAATTAAATATAAACAATGAGAATGAGCAAAAACAATTACATATATAAAAATCAGGAAAGACAGATATGCTTCTTGATTATTAATACTTCATACTGTATACAAGTTAAATAATTCATTTACATAACTAAATATAAAACATGATAAATTTAACTGTTTTAGAACCAATAATAAACAATGAGAATGAGTAAAAAGCCGTTACATATATAAAAACCATGAAGGTATAAAACCATGATATGCTTCTTGAATATTAATATTGTATATTTCATTTTTTTTAACAAAATCGATCGACTGCGAGATGTTTGGAAATAAGAAGACTCCTGAAATCTCCTTCCTGTCAGGACAAAATTCTCTGAAACTAAGCAGCTTTCTGATATCACTAAATTAGGAAACAGCATGAGATACAATCAAACAACAAATAGAATTTGTTATCTTCAAACCATTTGTGTTAGGTCATAGTAACAGAAACAGTCACTACAAAATTATAATTACAAAACTATAATTACAAAATGTTTTCCATCTATGGATAAAATAGGTCTAAAACGACTATAAATAGTCTTCTAATGTTCTAAACAGCTAAACTCACTTAGTAGGCTATAGAAAGTTATTATCTAACAATCAACAGTAATTATCGTTGTAGACGCCAGTTACTCACTGACAGATAAACTGGGCTGTATAAACCAATCGCCTAGCAGCAGCTCTTATCATCCGCTTTCAACCATTCTGGCTCAGCCATACCACTACACCCTCTCTCCCTTCCCTTCGTCAGCCGTTGAGCAAACACAGAGGAATGCACTTCTCACACAGGGATTCTAACACTTAACGTCTTCCCTATCAAGCATCTTTACCCCTCTCTCTCTCTCTCTCTCTAGTGTTCTGCAAGTGGAAGGTCCAAAATACATATTCCTATTAAGTTTGCTTTCAAATTCCATAAAAAGTACTTCAATGATCAACAAATCAATCCCGTCACAAAAGGCTATGCCATATCGACACTTTAACATAGTCCGAAAGGATTTCCTTTGCTTTCTCCGTTCTCGCTTAGTCACCCTAACAGTAGCCACTCTTAACACAAGACAGATTTTAAAATTTATTATCCGATCACATATAGTGGTACTGGTGAATTGTTTACAATCCAGCAACATTATAGAGTTCAAGTTGTATCTATTATCACTTATTAAATTTCTATACTAAGTTTTGATCCCATCAACCCAGATTCTACACTTGTTAGCGATGTTACTGATAGCAAACTTTTTAGTAATTTTTTTTAATTTTTAAATTGTCTTTTTTTTAATGAGTTAGGGTGAAGGTTTAAGGCTTCGATTATTTTTTAGATTTTATTAGAATTTCTTTTACTGTTACCACTTAGATTCTATCAATGTAAGGCTTGTAAACAATCTCATCACTACATGCGGTCACCATAGTAGCCTCAAGTTCAATTCGGCAGCCCACAGTTAGGAGTTGGATGAATATTAATTTTGTACTCATGAATTATCATATGAAGTAATACAGTTAAAGTTAAGTAATACAGGGTATTAAGCATCACAGTAGAGATTCTCTCATTGTGCTAATGAACCCCTAATTTATAATGTATTGAAGTAAGATAAAGATGTATAAGTGTAGGAAAACAAGAACTTTAAACATGAGCAAATTTCATTTGATAACTGATGCCCACTGAGCATCTCTGACACACCACTGAGCAGATCACTGAGCACAACACTGACACACCCCTGACACATCACTGACATACCACTGACACACCACAGAGCTCATCACTGAGCACACCACAGAGCTCATCACTGACACATCACTGACACACCACTGACACACCATCAAGCACATCACTGAGCACATCACTGACACAGCACTGAGCACACACCACTGACACATCACTGACACACCACTGACACAATACTGACACATCACTGACACACCACTGACACAATACTGACACACCACTGACACATCACTGACACACCACTGACACAACGCTGACACACCACTGAGCACATCACTGAGCACAGCACTGACACAACACTGATACATCAATGACATACCACTGAGCACATCACTAACACATCACTGACACACCACTGAGCACACCACTGACACATCCCTAAGCACACCACTGACACACCACTGAGTGAAGAGTGTAGTAAGATATTTTTGTCTTGGGCCATATTACTGAGAACTGAACATTTTATAGACTGGAGTGGGATGTCTCAGTTCTTTGAATTCACTTTAAAGCAAACTTGTGATATGCTGCCGCCCAACTATATTAATTACAGTTACAACACAGCAGTTAACACTACACTAAACAGCCTTTCAGAGAGCTAGCTATATCCTGGTTGCTCTATCCTGTTTAAAATTAGTAATCTAGTCACCAGCAGAAATACCACAACTCAGAGTGACTACAGAGGAGCATTGGAGGAAGATAGGGGTGGATTTGCCCTTTTATCTATAAATATTTTAGAAGAAATATATGTTTGAACCCCTTCTAGAAATATGGCTATAATCTACACCAAGAAGATGCTGGGGTTGGAGTGTATAAGTTACCACTTCTTAAGAACTAAATTAATGAAAATTAAATAAGGTTACACTTGTCCAAATAAAGAACTGTGATTACGCTCAGATTAAAACAGTCAAAATTTTGTCATAAGTTAATTAATTTATCCCACATTATAATTACATAAGTGGGACTATCCTGTCCAAATGTCAAATGAAATCTGTTATATAACTGGTAGCTAATCAGAGTCATTAATTTACATTAGGAGGACAACTTTATATACGTTTCACTTTCAATAGTTAACACTAATTACAAAAACTATCCAAATATCAAAAAGCCTGACAGAACTAGTTATTGATTCATTATTAGACTACACAAATTCTCAGTCCCACAAGAGATAGTAAATAATTTTTTTAAATTTTTTTTATATTTCATTTAGAATTATTATTATTATGATTATGATTATTATTATTATGATAGTAATTATTATTATTATTATTATTATTATTATTATTATTATTATTATAAGCGACAGACATCAATGTAGTTGATAATTTCATTGTAATGTGTGTTAAACTTATTATTTATTATTGTTATTATTATTATTCTTATCATCATCATTATTATTATTACAATTAGTATTATTATTTAATATTTTAAATCTAAATATAATAGAAAGTTGCTATTACTATCAAATACTAAACTGACTAAATCTTGCAGGAAATTTGAATTTGTTTTAAGTTATTGATACACGTGCCATTTAGCAAATGTTATTCACGAGTGGATTATGTATAAGACAGTCAGAACTTTGTAACTATTGATTCAGCATATCTATGTAGAGTGTATTAGTTCAATATTTAAATGCACAATTTGATAACGATCAGACACTCCCCCATATTGCATTAAATGGATATATCAGCCTTCATCAGCAGCCCACAATAGAATGCATCACTTAAGAAAAGCTAAATAATCAGAGATGGCAAAGTGGCCACACAAAAGATACACAGTGTGCTGTAACTGTTTTACAATATTTCAGCCAAATATTATATAAGTGACCAACACATGCTGTAACGCCATCTGAGCAATATCTGAAGAAAATCCAACTGTTGCTTAGCTCCTTAGTTTGATATCTCAATTGGTGCTCCAATAATTATTAATAGCACTATTATTGACTTACGAATGAATATATTTAAATCTTTAGTAATAAAGCAACTAAAAGTCTATACAGAAATAACCAACACACTTCAAATATGTTTGAAGTTAGTACTCTGCAAAACAAGTGACTGACCCAGATGTCCAGGTGTTGAGTATAATTAGTAAATTATCCTAGTTTAGTCAATAATAATTTAACTTTTCTGTACAGTGTTTCATTGCAAAATACAATAGTTAGTTTCTACCTTGTACTACAGCACTTACAAACTTAACATTTGTAAGTGCTAAACTCTTAAATTTCTACTAAACTCTTAAATTTCTCAGATTGCAATATTTAAGCTACGTTACATATTGGTTTTTGATATTTTTGTGATTTATACAGAGTGCATTTTATTGTATTTGCTTGTTTTTTCTGTAACTATTGTAAAGTATAGAGATGCTTTAGCATGATATACTCTATTAAACATTAAACGTTGTACTAAAGCTTTAAGTAGAATACCTAGCAATTGGCCTCAGACTTACATGAACCATAAGTTCACATATAAAGAAAATTACGACACTCACAATCAATAAGGCATGATAAACGGAAAATCCAAATTGCTGCAATATAGTTATGAGAAAAGTAAATGCCGCTGATTTCCTTGTATAATTAAAATTCAGCTTCGAACGCCAACTTTATAAGAAGAACATAGCGAGATTCGCCAATTTCTATAAATATGAGATTAACATATACTTCAAGAAAACTTCCCCGTCCCTTCCCATTGTGGTATAATCTCTCAATTATTGAACTTCCGATTGGCGTAATTCGATTTATTAATTAATCACTAACTTTAAAATTTTTAATAGCAAGTTACAAACCGAGGTCGTCCATTGTTGAAGGCGACACAATTTAGCGCAATAAGTATTGCGATTTGACCACTGCTAATTAAACTTTATTTTGTGAAAGGATCAAATCAGATTCGACTCAATGGACGAGAATTACAAATAAAATTCATAAATAAAAGTAAATAAACAATAAACAAAAATGTAAACATTTATTAACTTCCGGTTACGAGTAATAAAACCGGTTTTTCATTTCTCACATCTCCATTGACAATCGGGATGACATCCTTAGTGGATGGTGGCATAATATCAGTAGTATGTGCATAGTTCATTAAATATAGAATATTGTATCTGCACTGTGAGGAAAATACATTACGCTTGAAGTTTATTGGAGTATTTTTTTCGAATAACGTATTTTCCACTGTAAGCTTATCACTAAGTGGGAATTGAGAGCTAGGGTAACAATCTAAAATTTTTGAGCCCCCTGTAATGCATTTACAGATCTCCTATTATCTAATATGGTCCCCGAGCAGGAGATCGCAGCTGATAATAAAGCGAGATCTAGGAAAACTGACTTCCCCCCTCTCCCACTTAAACCACTGGGCGTAGGCCCTATACATAGATACGCCTCAGTATAATTGCTATTACTAGAATAGCAATTATACTGCGTATATTATATTGGTTTTCGGACACTTGTCGTGCCACTGGAGCCAGTGGCAATGTCGGTAAGATATTCGACCGCGGATAACAGAATATATGTTCGGGGTTCAAAAATCCTGAGCTCGCCGTAATGACTTCGCTTTCGAGTGAGGAAACTGACGTTAACATTAGCATTTTTACTTATAAGTAATGCAGGGCTGTGAATAATAAGCCACGAACGATGAAGTACACAATATCTAAATCTCGATTTAGTTGTACGCAAATGCTTTGTGTAATATAGAATTTCGATCAGTACTAGGTCTACATTTAGATTCGCAAATGAAAACCTGGATAGATTCTTTCTTACGTCCACCTTCCATTGCCCTTTTATCTTTCTAAAAATATGTATGATGTAAGTCTAACTCTGTTATATGTTTCCTCCTGACTTCTGACTGCCTGAATTAGCGTAAGTGAAGTTAATAAGGCCTAACTTAAGTTTACTTAATACTTTAATAAGTAACCCTACAGTTAGTTAATTGGCAGCAGGAAACATAAACGGATGAGTAAAAAATTCGGAGCTACAGTAGCTAAACTGATTTAAGCATAATTATACTTTAATTTCCTTCATTTGTTCTTGCTACCGTTTCTCTCTTTTAGCCGCTTTTTTACAAAAAGAGAAAGTAAACGTTTCTCTTACAAAATAAACTACCCAACTCTTTCTTCCCCTTTAGAGCATCTATCTATCAGAAGTTAATTTAAAGAAAGACCCTCTCATGTGTGGACATGAAGAGGAAAGCGGAAGACAGAGAAGAGTGGAGGCGTTATATACCATGGACTGCCAGTAGGCGGTGCACTAAGAGAGAGAGAGAGAGAGAGAGAGAGAGAGAGAGAGAGAGAGAGAGCGAGAGAGAGAATCTACAAAAAAATTCAACGATGTAATTCAGTGGCGGAGTCAGCATTTAATCTGGGAGAGGCACACATTTTATATACTGTGCACTTATATTTTGGGTTTAATAAACATTTACGTGACCTCTGGTGTATCTCTCCTCTAGGTACGTCACTGATGCAATTCAATACAACTTCTTCTTACGTAACTTTGTAATACAAACTAATATTGTGTCTTTTTCTACTAACAATTTTCTGTCTTCCAGTTTTTCAAGACAAATACTTTAACATATGACTTTCTCCCTCTAGGCTAATGCTCAGTTAATTAAATAATATAAATGGCAATTACAAAAATTTATATAAGTCCCATATCATGCTCCCTAAAGAGCATAAATTAACACATCAAGATGATCCAAACACAGAGGTTATACCAACAATATTGTATACATAAGATTTTCTTTAGCTTAGACATCTTTACGACACTAGCGGTCTACTATATTCTGTTTAAGTTCTTGTCCACATGGCAGTGGCCCGCTTTCATCTCACGTTGAAGTCTATCAAATAAGAAGACGTCTCATTAAATTTTCATAATTTTAAAATGTAAATAGTAAATCAAATTAGAGACTAAAAATTATTGTGCATTGGAAAAATGTAATCAGACAACTAATTTTGTGCAGTGGAAAGCTTAAATTATATTTGTAAATGGCACATGACACGTATAAGACACAATAATACAATCACAAAATACAATCCCCCAAACATTTTGTAAGAGTTGAGCAGCTTTCTGTAGTGTAGGCTACGTATATTGTTCCTAGCATTGATAACCATTGCATATTTTGTTTCGACTGCCCACTCAGTAAGAAGCATTTGCATTCTCCAAAAAGATTAGCTCCTGCAGCAAAATAGACATAAATGAACGGAATAGGCATCGGTTTATTTTACAAGACACAGTTAGAGGAATACCGAAACACATATTTTTAGAATTTAGCGCCATTCTCAAGATATTCTGCACATATTAGTCCATAACTCCAATAAAGAATGCGGTATATTTTTACAATAAAACTTTTAGAAAATAACATATGCTAGTAACCTTTATAAAGTCTTCAAATTTGATTTTCAATGTATTACTTTTTTCAATTAATTTTTTTTCTACAACCTACCAGGCTTTCATGTTAGATGCCGCAATAAACACATAAATTCCCTTCAAAATTGTATCACATAATTAGCGAATGTTAACAAGCAGAATTTACTTAGACACTAGAATTTTAAGTTTGAATCAAAACTAAAATACGATACCGTACAAAACCTATTATCCAATACATGTCCACTACGTGATTATCTGATTATATGACTATCTGATGAATGATTTGTGGATAAGTAAAGCCAAAACCGATGCATTGACTTGCATGAAATTTCAGGATTGAATTTATCATGTTAAAAATCAATCAATTAGACGCATTCAAAAATTAGGATAATTAATTATATCAGATACCAGCCATATAACTAGCCAGCTTTTATGAAACAAATACAGTTTTCAGTATTTACTGTAATAGCAGGGGCTATTCTCTAATCTAACACTATCGTGTAAGCATTAAGAATATTTCAAGTATAATGTAGGATTTTTAATTTTACAGGTTGGTAAAAGATTGTGTGACGACATAATTTTCTGTGAATTACTTTCGTGATGACTTTCTTCCAGCGCGCAGCACTGAAAGTTAAAATAAAGCGAGATCAGATTGAAAGTCATTGTCCCCCTCGTCAGAGGCGCTGGCGTCCAACTCAAACTGAGGCGTCCGTATGTGTTGATTCGGCTGGTTGGCAGACCTAAATGGATCCTGAATGACAAATAATAATCAAATAATTATAATTAAAGATTTTGTCAATTTTGACAAGTGTAACGTAAATCAAAATATAATCAATACAAATTTTCATATATACATGTATGAAAACTTAAGAAACAGAACTCGTTGAGTAAAAGAATACAAAATATAAATTATTGTAAATACACCTAATTATTTCCCATTTCTTTATCAGACCTTCAATAAAGCAAAATTTTTCTCAGGACGAATCCGATGTAAGTACATTTAAGTTGCGAGAAATCAAATTCTAGCAAACTAGGTCATATTAATTGTAACGTTCCCGGAATTCATTCAAACTAGGTCATATTAATTGTAACATACCAGGAATTCATTCAAACTAGGTCATATTAATTGTTCCAGGAATTCATTCAAACTAGGTCATATTAATTGTTCCAGGAATTCATTCAACTAGGTCATACTAATTGTTCCAGGAATTCATGCAATCGCAGGAATGACTTGGAATTAGACCTCATTATCGCTGCTATCCATGACGTCATCGTCCAGATCAAACAGTCTCTCCCCCACAAACTCTGACTGCTGCTTCTCCAGTCGAGACAGTCCGTCCAATCCGCTCCGCGGATTCACTCTAAGCAAGTGGTTTATGCAAGTGGTTAAGAACAACTGCACAACTGTTTTCTTATTCATAGTAATATATGATATTAAAACTATCATCTGACAAAGGCAACGGAAAACCATTTCAGAAGCCATACTTTTCCCAAGCTATAGGCTACATAAGGTATGGATAAGGCATAGACTTCGTGAAGAGATTAACTTGTTGATCTAAGGAGCTCTTAAGGAGCGAAAAAGCTTACTTTGAGTACGAATATGTACCTTGAATCAGCCACTTGGCAGTGCACTGAAGAGAAGTTGAGACTGTCATCTGGTCACATGGTTTATAAAAACAGAAACACTAACTCAGGATACTAAATACGTAAGTGAACTTTTTAAAGCCAAATATAGGATACAGACATTGTTGATCATATGCTAAATCAGAAATGTATCACATAAAAACGCCGAATTCAAGTTTGTAAGGAATTATTTTAAATCAGTGGAATTGAAAATGTTTGTCAAAAGTAGAACATCCAACTATTCTGAATCAGCACTAAAGATTGCATTTTAATATAAAACTAGAGATTGCATTGCATATCAGCACTAGAGATTGTGTTGTATAAAACTCGAGTTATTTATGAAAAAGTATCAAAAAAATTAAAATGTTGTAATAGTTTGTACAGATTGCGTAGTTCTTTTACTAGAACAGTCTCTATACAGAAAGAAACAGGACGAAAAATAATAACACAATAAACTCTATTGACCACACAGATTGGATAGCTTAGTCAATACGAAATAAAATATTTTTCGTTAAAAAGAATACAAATAGAAAGCATATAAAATACAGAAATGATAACAATGGTGAGAGCGTGTTTGTAACCTATGATGTGATGAATAAATTAAATTAAACCTGAGCGACATTTGAAAGTGTTCGTTGGCACCGAGCATGTCTTTAGTGTGTGACAGGAGATCAGCGAGCAGCTGATGGATGCGACAATTAGAGTGTCGAGGCAGCAGACCCTTCAATCTGACAATTACATAACATAACAACAATTAAAGTGCTACCGTCATCAATGACCACATCGAGCACTATTACCCTGACTGACATAGCCCTGTGGCGAGGAACCGGACGCTAAATTCTTACTGTTTGATATTTATGTTTTTACTACAAACATTTGCGTTCGAAAATCACGATATACACAACATATATACAACAGATAATACCAATATAAAATAATTATTAGTAAAAGAAATAATGTTAATATAACATAAAATACTAACATAAGCAATAATATAACAATAATATATATTCCCCATTGAAGTACTGGTAAAAGGTTTATATAAATATTAAT
Source organism: Enchytraeus crypticus (assembly GCA_905160935.1). Lineage (NCBI taxonomy): Eukaryota > Metazoa > Annelida > Clitellata > Enchytraeida > Enchytraeidae > Enchytraeus > Enchytraeus crypticus. The sequence goes on along the minus strand of CAJHZI010000252.1, from coordinate 272,965 downwards.
ATGAAGATGTGTATTAATGCTAAATACTTAAATTAGTCTTACTAAAAATACTAACATACTAATATGAATACTAATATACATACTATATACAGGAATAAATACTGATATAAATAGACATATACATATCAATATAAATATAATACAATCTGATAATTATGCAGAAATCATAATAAATCCTTATAGTCAAATTCATTCATTTTAAACGTTAGTGCAGACATTTTGCATTAGATAATTACGATAGTGGATAACATCGCCAGTGGATCTAAAAGATAACAACACACTAACAATGCCACAGATTTTAGTTTATTTTTTAATTGGCAGGTGAACCCCTACCCAAATATGCTAAAAAACAAAAGAATTAAACTTCACTGTCTACTTTAAATGTGAAAAAAGGAAAACTGCATCACATATAGTAATTCAAAGTCACAGCAGAGTAAGGAGTCAGTGGCAAAAGTGTAACAGGCAAATGCATCGCTCTCTATAGATAGGCTAAGGACATGGTTGCCACACAAATGGTGATCAAGGGTTGGTTTGGCTCACAAGATACCTCGCGAATAAGAAACTTACTTGAAGGGTGTGAAAATCCATAATATGGAAACATATCAATAGGAGCAACAATAGTAGAATTAAAATGATATTGATAGATAGTGATGGTCATAATGATAAAGATAGAAAGATAAGAATAATACTGATACAGGAAACCTAGCATCGATTTCTCAGGATCATCTGATATTGCGCAGAATGTGCTCCACGGGTGCCAGAAACAACTTAAACCCTTACAATGCTTTCAGTCCAGAAACTGTATGTTAAATTCTCATCGATGAATTGATGCAAGAAGAGCTGTATGGAGAGGCCAATGCAGTGAAGTTAGTACATACAGTTTTATAGCAGCGTCGTATTGGTGCTGATGCTTGAGTATGCCGACCAGTGTGTAGACAGCGTCCAGATAGTTAGGATCTACTTTCATCGCTTTCTCTAGACAACCCTTCGCCTTCTCGTGGTTCAGAGGATCCTTGCTGAGTACTGACGCGTACAACTGCAGAATATGCCAAGAAAATTTAACAATGGAGAAATTTAACAATATTAGACAAAACATCAACCACGACCACAATGGAAACAAACCCACTACAAATAACCAGAGAAATCAGGATGAACGTAAAACCTTGGAACAAAGAAACAATCATGGTCAGAACCTTAACTACACAGCTATCGGTACTATGGAAAATCAGGCACCAGACAACTTTTTAATCAACTGGATTAAAGTAGGATGAGTCAATTGACACCTTCATCAATTTAAAGCCATAAAGCAAAGTTTAACGTCAGTTTCTGTATCACAAGGGACACAATCAGAGACGTTCCTCCTGGATTCGAATCAGTGGCCTCCTGCTTCTCAGACAAGCATGCTATCCATTCGGCCATCCAACCAGTAACCGCAGGTAACCTACTTTGTTGACAACTAATTATAATAGGCAATGATTTGATGCATTAAGCAAACAAGTGCAATGTGTGGAAGTGAACCTGACAAAGGAACATTAAGACTGAATAAATACTAGTAATAAAAATAGAAAAACAACAATGCGAACTAGAGAGGTGGGTGAGCTAGAGGACTGATAACAATTTAAATAACTTCTAATGATTTGCCAGACGATGGCTTGGCAGGCAAATCGTTGATGACAGTAGAATTTATAAAAGAGAGAATGCAAAGTAGATGTAATGCAGCAGATTACAATTCTGAATAAAAGACAAGTTGACGAGAGTTGTTGTTACTGAAGCAACGAATTACCGTTAGAGATCTGGCACTGCAGTTTTGCTTGCAAGCCTCTGCTGCACAAGTTACAGCTTCTCTGATTCTATCACAGGCAATATAGGCGTCGACCATACCTACAACAGACATAACAAAACGACATTACATGTAATCATACATATAGAAAACATAACAACATAGGCGTCGATCATACCTACAACAAATATAACGTTTTGTAGGTGGTTTGGTGGTGGTTTTGGTGGTGGTTTGATTTTTTGTCCTGCTTTTTGTGTTTATAATGTTCTGTTACTATTCTTCCTGTCAAGTGATGACGAATAAAGAAGTTGATAAATAACAAGAAGACATTACATATAGTCACACATATAGAAAACATAACAATATTGGCGTCGACTATACCTACAACAAACATCATAAATAGACATTAACTATGACTTTAGAAAACATAACAGAAGCTTCAAGATCATAAGCAACGTAGGCCTTTACATCTAAGGCTATAGAGACATATACATGTATAATACCTACTATTATTATCGTATGAGAAAATAACAGCAATTACAGTGCTACTGCCATCAATGACAACATCATAAATACTATCTATTATACAATGCAACATGTTACTCATAAAATGATTTATTACACTACTCACCAGAAATTGATTAAAGATATACAAACTGATCAAGAAATTAAAATAGTAGTTCTATACGCTAGAACTACTTGGCTTTGATTTGAATGATTGAAGAGATTTAAGTGTTGATGTATTATGTTCATCGATATGATGTTTGCATGATGTATCTGTATGCTGTGACTTCTTTCTTATATTTTTACTTTGGTTCTAATAAACAACACTAACCAAACTAACCCTCTACAAACACATAGGCTGGGATCTCGTATTACAATATCATATAATAAAGTATAGCTCTCGTTCATTACATTCTGAGGCTATACTATTAGAGGCAATATATACGATCTCATAATACAGTACCTCAGAATAGAGAATAGTACTCAATTATTACATTCTGTTGCCATCATAGGCATCATCACATATCGTATCGTATACAATATTATTATTTTATATGATCTCGTAATACAATATTACATAAAAAAGTATAGCATTCGTTCATTACATTCAGATAGTATCAGAGGAAAACATACGATCTCGTAAAATATCACCAAGTAAAGCATAGCACACGTTCAATACACTCAATACTATCTGAGACAGTACATACAGCGATACGTCTCGTAGCGATGTGGAGCTAGCCTCAGTGCCTCTCTAAAGTGAGATAAAGCTTCTTGTTCCTTCTTCACTTCCATAAGTGCAGTGCCTTTTAATAGCAGAGCGTCCACGTTGCTCGAATCTATCAGTAGCGCCTAAAATCAATCAATCAATATTCATGTTAGACCAAATACTGAATGTGAAACTAGAAAATTCATTTCATTTAAGCTTCTAAAAATAAATAATTACAAATAAGACAAATCTACTTGTATTTTATAAGAGCACTTGTATAATACTAAGTACTTGAGAGAACAGGAGAAGTTACCTAATTATAGAAATAACTCTAGTTTGTAAGTACATGATGATAAACCAAAGCTAATCAGCACTGACACTCTTTAATGATATCAAATCCAGTGCTTGCCCGTCACTGACATCGTTTTCGAGTGAGGAAACTGATGTTAACAATGGCGCTACCAGCTTCTTTAATAATGATATTCAACAATACCAGAAATTTACATTATCTTTGCCTTCAATAAGTTTTACATGTATATATATGTTGAGGCACAATAGAATAGTCCAACAAAGAAAAAAGTACAGAACTCTAAGAAAACACGCAACATTGCAACAAGATTTGCTGTGGACTATTAACATAAGTGCTGTGAGCTAATAAAGATATCTAAGCTGCTGGCTTCCAACTTGCCACATATATCATGATCAGTATCTTCCCTTGAATAAGTTTAGCTAGAGTCGGGATATGAATAGCCTTTTGAAAGTTTCCAGTCACTTTAGAAATTTTTGTTAGCAATTTCTGCAGCATAGGCACTCACCATCCGATTGGACTTCCTGACATTGGTTTGGATCTTAGTGCTCTGTCGCATATTGCGACACGTGCAGTCCACGGTTGGTCTATTATTTAGCTACCAGGAAACAACACGGGTAAAGTGTTCAGATAGATAAAGATATATACACAAAAACTATATATATATATCTATTGGCAGTATACAAATTTCTACATTTTTCTGTATAAAAGTGCCCTGTACCCATATGGTAAAACTTTATACAGCATAGCAATTCTCATAACAACAGGTAACAAACATAAGTTATATAAAGAATATCAACAGAAAAGGGCGAAATAACAATTAAACATAAATATAAGTACTAAAATAAAATAATAAGTAATAAATATAAGCGACTGACTTTTTGAGCGAAGTAAATAGCCCGCGAATGTCTCTTATTGACGCAGCTTGAGTAGCCAAACGCTGTCCATGACTCGGGACAATTCTCTGAGGCAGCCATAAGCTTTGTGCACAGGCTACAGCAATGAGCACATACAATTATCAATTACATTTACTCAAATACATAATAACGTCTAAGTTCTTCTAGTACATTTACAGTTAAACTATTCTCTAGTCTCATATATTCTGTTGAGGTAAGTTAAACAGTCATTTACTTTCATACCTGAACCATGCAAAAGTTTAAACAGCTTCTATAAATTCGATTGAACTACATAGTCTAATCTCTGTACAATTGCTATCATGAATTAAAATTGTAATATCTCTTACACAAGTATACTAGACACGTTTACGCATAGCATAGCATATTATGTCATAGTATGTCCTTCTATCAGTGCAGCGCTCAGACAAATGCTGGGCTCAGAACATGTAGAGTATTAACAGTCATTTCAACCCAATATGAGTTACTGAGAGCTGCATAAGAATATTCTAGCAATCTTTACTTCACTAAATGGTAGAAAGAAATCAAAAGAACAAAAATACATGCACATGTAGGTGCAACAAACAAACAAAAATAGAAAGTGAAAATAACATACATTATGCACCTCAAATGTTTACATTGCTTAAGTTAATATTATTTCACAGAATATTAAATATTAGATATTAAATTAATACATGGTTACGCATAATACTAACGCCAGCTAACAATAAGAGAGGAGAGAATAGAATAGTAAAAATCTACCTAAACATTGGCTTACGGACACGACAAGTTTTTTTTGACAAAGTGTGCTGAACTGCAAATTAAACGACTTTCAAAGGAATATAGATATCTAGAGGATTTTTATACCGTCTAATTTTAGCAAACGCGACCTTGGTTTAAAATGATATCGTTTACATACATTGTTGGATACATTTATATACCAAACAATTGACTAACATATGACATGAATTATCAATAACAAAAGGATAGACAAAGATCTCTTAAAACAAGATACATTGCATATAGTATCAAGAGCCGAGGTGAATGATAGAGTACAATACAGTATAGCACAGGCCAAGGATGAGCTACTGTATAGACAAGGTCAAAATATTAAATATTATGAATATTAACGACTACCCAAAACTAGTTTCTTAAATTTTACTTTTAAATTTTCATTTATTCATTCGGTTGACAGAAGAGTATATGGTAACAAAATTTGATCAGAGTCTAACTAATATGCAAAAAATGTAAGAAAACCTGTCTAATTGAGTCTTATCTTGAAGCCTATAGTACAGATATGCCAATATATCCATCTTATCTGTCCATCGGCTATTCATGGCGTGCACCTGAAACCAATAAAATAAATCAAATAATTATCAGTTTAAAATACTGCAGGTCATCGCTACACTTTGTGGAATTCAATTGGATAAAATTTGCATGAATTAGCAGACAAAGAAAACATCTTGAGGTGAAAGCCGCATCAACAAGAATTACTCAATCACGTTTAGCTAGCGTCTGATGTTGAGTTATAAAAAAGCAAATAAAATTAAATAAAGCATATGATGCTAGAAACAATACTCATCATCCACAATAACTTCATCCAATTAATATAATTACTATAATCATCCACACTAGAGAGAGGTAGACCACAATTGACGTGGGATGCAGTAATTAAGAAGGACATGAGAAATGGGGGTTTGACTGAAGATTTGGTATGGGACAGAGAGGACTGGTGAAAGTCTATTCGTATCCCGAACCTGGTAAAACTAGGATTTAAGGGAAGAAGATAATAAATCATCCACACTGAGCAGAGAGTATAAAGCTCTTGTACAAAAGTTTAACTTAAATATATCTTTTTAAAATTACATATTAATCATAACTGCAGTTGATGCTAGCAATTCAACTAAACTATAAAACGTCTTTAAGGGCTTCAACAAACCCCCTGTAGTGTATGCAGAGAGGCAGCATAGTCACCCTGCAAGAACTGTGCCTCACCCACACAGCTGAGCAGCAGCGGGTTACCACGCAGCAACGTCTTACTGTCCAGCAGCTTGAACGTCGGTAACGCATTCTGAAATTCCTTGTATGCAACCTGACCTTGAGCCTTCAACCATAAGCTGAGCCTGTTAAATGAGGGCAATCAGTATAGAATTGAATTAATTATCATTTTAAAGTTTAGTTAAGTAATAGCAATCAATTTCTATTAAATATCACTGCGTGTAACATTCCTGTATTACAAGTCTGTAGTCCTACACTCAAAATCTTTTAGTTGACGCCATTTATATTCGTAAATCAAAATTTTTCCATCTATTAAAGACATACAAACGAAATTTCTCTATGTTTGGAAGAATTGGCTGCTGGTTAAGTCCTGCAAATTTCAAGAACAATGGTCAGCCATTAAGATTTTATTGTAAAAGCAGCTTATGTTATCGGTTATAAAAAAACCCATGTGTACAATAGTAAGGGACAAACAAATGCAATGAATTAAAATGCTATAGAATAAGGAATGGTAATTGTGAATACGTCTAGAATGCCTAATGTTTAGCAAGACAAAGTTAACTTAAATATGCTTCAACATACGCTAACGAATTGCAAAATAGTTTTACTTTTGAACTATTTATTAGAATGCCAACTGAATCTAAAACTAGCATTACCCTATTGTACTTTTGACTGATTGTCTCACTGGCATTGCATTATTGTACTTTTGACATATCATCTCACTGGCATTGCATTATGGTACTTTTGACTGATTGTCTCACTGGCATTGCATTATTGTACTTTTGACTGATCTTTTGACTACATACCAATCCATGTTAGTTCCTGCAGGCAATGAAGACTTAATGATTTGTTCTATCTCACAAGATTTAACACCGAGTGAGAGTAACATCTGTATGGATGACAGAGACATGGGGCACTCCCTATAAAGAACCATATAGTAAACAATTCAATAGAAAGAATTGCCATTAAAATGTCTCTCGGTATACAATATAAATCTACAGAAAAACAATACATTAACTTTTTTTATTATAACATTTTAATTTATAGATAATGGTGTCACTAATTTTAAAAATCCATATGCATATGAAAACTTCTTCGATAGAGCGGTGAAGAAGATTAAATTAGGCTAATTAAATTTTCTCTAATCAAATTATACATCCCTCTGACTCCTGGAGAGCAAAAAGTTAATCCCACCTTTAATATGTCAATACAAAAACTAAAAATTACTACAAATTATTTGTATGATACTTCTTAAAAATTCTGGCATGTTTAAAAATTTGATCTATTACAAAGATGAACAGAGAAATCTTTAATTAAAAATTAATTGTCACTACATTTTAACTGAACGTTTTAATATATCAGTTGGTGTTAAATTAATATTAATTTCTATATAGTTAATATTAATTTCAATGTAATTAATATTTATTTTTACAATTATAACATGAACCACATTAATTTCAAATTAATTAAATAAAGTTTACATCAGAGAAAAACAATTATTAATAAGTAATGTGTTATATTTAACATTCAAAATTGTTAATTTTCATTGGGCAATGTAAAAATGTATTTGGTTTGAGCTGGTGGCATATTGGCAAGTTGATCACTAGCGGATCAGTCAGTAGGTACAAGGTTCAAATCTATTGCTCTCCATTTCACGAATCGATCATCACTGCTATCGAGCAGGAAACTGCCATTAAACTTGGCGTTAGCTTTTCAGAATTAATTTGTTACTAACAATTTTGGTATTCATTCCATCATTAGCATATACAATAAACTTAACACAGTCGCTAGTCTCATGAAATACTTTTGAAGAAGTAACAACAGTAATATTGTTTTTAAGTAATTGATAAATGACCTGAGAACGTCTTTATAAGCTGCAACAGTTGATCGATCTGTACAGGAAATCTTGCGATAGAGACGAGTCAATGCTAGGTTAATTTTCACTGTCCGCTGCTTAGGATTTATACTCTTCAGCTGAAATATACGTGGAAATTCTAAATTATTCTACAGTCAATATGAAAATAACGAGCTACTAGAATGATGAAATTTTGTCACAAAATTAAGTCACAGATATATATTTGAGGAGTAATCTAGTACTAGTAAATTTGTTTCCTTTAGTTATTCAATATTACAAAATAGGACACATTTACTACAAGTATAGACTTTATACTTGAACTTTATACAAAAAATTAAACAAAAAAAGTAAAATATTTAAAATAGGAAAACTTTTTGCATTCTCCTTGAAGCCCCTATATCTTCGTTAGATCTTAGACAAAGATTTTGTATTGGCAAGAGCATTTATATAATAAAATATGATTAGTTACAACAATGAGTCTAATTATAACCAATAAATCAATAGATATAGTATCCAAATAAACGAGATGTTAAGAAGTCTAAAACATAAAAAAAAGGATAAACCTCAAACCAATTTTAACCATGTCTAACTGACAAGCTTACTATAAAATATAAAATTACAAATGCCTATACTAACTACACTAGTCCAAACTAGTTTCAATTTTACAATAGCTAACAATATGTAGCTCACGGAAAAAATACGTATCTTTATTTATTGCTAAACGATTCCAAGAACAGCAAAAATTTACATAAGTTCCAAAATCAACTTACATAAATAAGTATTTTAAGTTCAGTGTTATCACAGACAACCACCTATATTCCTCACTTTTGATAAAATCTAAGAATGGAAAAAATCTTAATGCTTATAGAGACCAGAGCCAATTAACTCAAAAACCTTCCAATTTAATTACATTTTCATGAATATTAAGAGCTACAATTTTTAATCGTTAGTTTATTTGTTAAGAACTGGGAATATTCAACCCACACCACAGTTAAACCTATTCAGTCATCCTCTAATCAATCATCCTTCAATCAAGCATCTTTCAATCATTCATGCTCAATCAATCATCCTTCAATCATTCAAGCTCAATCAATCATCCTTCAATCAATCATCATTTAATTAATCATCCTTTAATCAATAATCCTTCAATCAATCATCTTTTAATCAGTCACCCTTTAATAAATCATAATTAAATCAATCATCCTTTAGTCAATCATCATTTCATAAATCATCCTCCAATCAATCATCCTTCAATTAATCATCCTTCAATCAATAATCCTTTAATCAATCATCCTCCAATCAATCATCCTTTAATCAATCATCCTTCAATTAATTATCCTTTAATCAATCATAATTTTATCAATCATCCTTTAATCAATCATCATTATATAGTAACTATAAAATAAAAAATTAATAAATCATCCTCCAATCAATCATCCACCAATCAATCATCCTCAGTCAATAATCATTTAAACAATCATCCTCTATTCAATTATCCTTTAATTAATCATCCATCGGGCTCAGTTCATTCATTATTAGCCTGGACATCATGTGTCAAAAAGCGTCTTCCAAAGAATCTAACTATTTTCTAGTTTCTAATTATGCATCTAATAAAATTTCAACGCATGCCAGCGAGTACATACTACTGATAACATAGTGTATCTATCTATCATGCCATACTAGCTTAACTTCTAAACACAAAGGAAACAAACTACTTCAAGTAGATAATAGAATTGAGATAATCGCATACTGTTTGAATAGCTTCCTGATACTGCTTCATTTTAACATAGCACTGATGCAGTCGAAACTTTATCTCAGCCTCACCCAATACTTCCTGCTAAACATACAGTATTACATCAACAATTTCCTTAATATTTACAGTATTACATCAACATTTTCCTTATTGTTTACAGTATTACATCAAAATTTCCTTAATGTTTCTAAACGTGGTCTGGACAAATAAATACACTTGCAATCGTACTCCAGCATCAGTGTTTGATAGACTAGACGCAACAGTTAGGCCACCTCAACAGCTGGAGTGGGAGAGAGAATAATATTTGATTGTGTGTACGAAGGCGCTAAAGTTTTTGGACGCATTATCTAAAACGATGTAAACACATGAATGTCTAGGTCTAGGACAATAAGCAACATGAGCTAGATATTTCAACATGAGCTAATTCCTCATTTTGAAAGTTAGATGGAAAAAATATCCTAAACATAGCCCAAAAACTTTACAAACCATCATAACGTAGCATTACCTGGTAAAGATCCTCATTAACAAGTAGTTATGTCTAATATAAAACATACCAGCATAATATTCTGAAAGACAGAAGAGAACAAATAATAATTGTAAGTAATAATTACGACACCAACATAACTAGACTTTTGTAAAGAAATTAACCCGTTAATCGATGGTGGAAATGTGCGTAGAAATGTTTAACTTGGAACTGCCACTTGGAAGAAAACTAGAGAGAGAGAGAGAGAGAGAGATACTTATAATTAATTAAAGCTTACTGTTCCAATAGATTTTCCTTTTCCTTTGACTACACCCTTCTTCATCTGCATTGCACTTTTATACGTTGCCTAAAATTTAAATGAAAAATAAATTAGCAATATAAACAATTACGTAAACACGACGATTACTATCTATGTGTGTCGTTGCTCACTCTGACCCATTTGTATTGCTGAAGGTCTGTGAACAAATATGAAACACTAAAATAATAGCTGGGTACATAAGCCTCTTTAGTACTTTTCATACGTACTTTTCATAAGTACGTACGTACTTATGAAAAGTACGTACGTAGTACGTTTTAGTACGTTTCATAAGTACTTTTGTTGGAATAAGAAATCAACTAAACATAAATATGATAAGAAATATGAAATATGAAATATGACAAGACACATACATATGAAAAATATGATAAAAACATAAACTACGATAAAACATAACATCTGAAAACTAGACATTGACAACAGTTTACATAAGGTTTAGAGCCCCTGAGGCCTAGATAAATTCTAGGAGTTTCATTTATATTCTACGAATGTCCCATTTAATGTCCAATAAAATTTGTGACTTATTTATCAAAGAACAGACATAATTAATTACTATTCCCTATTCTGCTATTCAGGAGATTTTATCACAACACTTATCAAAACAGCTAGTTACTAAACAAAACCAAAAGTTTGATATACCTTTAAAATGTCCGGATTTAAAGTTTTGTTTTGACTTTAATAACATATCTAAAGTAGGTATGTAAAAAGTGTTCATACAATTAAAAGTGAATGTGATGTGCATTTAATATAATCGTTAAATATGACATGTACTGCATTGCAATAATCCTATTTCCTTTGCTTCATGGCAGAAATTCAAATAAATGTACAGTTGACTCACAATTCAGACTGCAACAGCTTAAGCTGTTCTATGTTAATTTTACAGTCATGAGTACACCAGAAAGTACGATACACTAAAAGCGCAAATCAGTAGTGCCTGAAAAACGACTTTCTTTCATAATGAGAGTTTACAATGTTAAGCACTCACGTAATTCAATATACTGTAATATACACGAGTGTATCTACTATTTAATATTTTGCGCAAAAAGTTAATGCTATAAAATTCACTAGATTTTCTAGTAAAATGTTATTAATAAGGAAGCTATTGTTTAGAAATAGAAAAGCATACCTCAGCCTGTGCATATTCTTCTAGATGAAAGAATGAGTCTGCGCGATAGCAGAGAATCTGATACTTTGTTAGAGCATTGAACAAGTCAGGATTATGTTCCGATAATGTTAGTGCTATACACGACTGAAAATAAAAGAAGGCCCAATATTTAGTCTAAGAGCTAGGATATCAGTCTAGCCTCAACATTTCTACACAAACTGATATTTGTACAGATATCGGGACAACCGAACAAGACTAAAGAACGAATCACAATGGGTACATACATACATACTTATATTACCCCATACAAAATTTTATTCAATAATAAAAGATAAAACTTGATACAATAACATTGGCTCCGAAAGTGTAATTAATATTATGTTATTAATTAATCAATAAAATTTTCATAAGCTTCAAACATACCAAATTTTTCACGTCATCGTAAATCTGTGCGTCGTGTAAGAGTTGAATCTGTTCGAAAATCATTTTTAATTACAAACAAATTTATTTATTTCAATGTTTATAAAATAAGCACCATTTAAATCACTGAATCAATTTTGAAAGTCAATAAAAATCGATACTTTCTTGCACGGATTGAATTTGATTACTCTTTCGGCGTACAAAATCATATCAATATTTTCTTAAAGATTCAGTGCATAAAACAGCAGGATTAGATTTTTATGTAGCATTTCTTATGGTGTATAACATCGTTAGATGAAGCCCTTTTCGAGAAAAAAGATGTCAGAAATATGTCGACTTATAAGCTGTTTCAATAGCACACTAAAACACGCTTGATCACTCAAGAAATAAAGAATTGTGACTTTTTAGTCATTTTTCCACTTTTCTAATGATTATTTGTCTTAGACAAATGTCAAAAAATGTACGAGAAAGCCAGAATTGTAAATGCACTGAAAGCTAATTATGCAATTTTCAGCCTTTGAAACATTCACTAAAGTCGCAGTTATATTTATCGTGCAATAAATAGTTGTGTCAAAGATAATTTTTTTTGGGAGGGGGATTTAGCGCACTCAGTTGGGGGGGGGGGGGGGATTTAGCGCACTCAGTTAAGCTGCGCGTCAGTTGAACGAAGTAAAGCCACGCTGCAAGCGGTTAGTAAATTGTGGGCGACCACTTTGGAAGACCGCGTGTAGACAGCTTTGAAAGTAAACAATCCCCAGGGTGATGGAAGTTATTCTTAAATTCGCGCCGGCTGCTATTGGAGTGCCAACAAAAGGCAACGATTACTAATAACCGTGGAGAGGAAAGGAGGAAATAACGAAAACTACAAAAACAGAAACTTAAGAAAGGAAACATTGTAAAGACATGCGGTGTCATGTGTAACTATATGGAATAAAAATTTAAAAAAAATGAATAGGAAGATATGGCATCTCTGAATATTTCAGTAAAAAACTGAAGTCAGCAGCGATAGCGAAGATCAATTAAGGTTCTTCATAATTCTTTATTCTATGAGTTGTGTAGATAAGTTTTTAAACTTTTTTATGCATGGGTCCCAATTTCCCAAACAAGCAATCGCGTTTTCTGGCCCATATGTTTGTTATGTTATATTTATTTTATTGAGTAGACCTAGGTCAAATCTCCTTGCTGTTTTTGTTGTCCATTGGACTGGCAATTACACTGTATATTAGGTTTAACAGCTAATTTTGAATGCTAATTTGTGATTCGTCGGCTTTGGCTTTCGTTCAGGAGTAGACTGCTGTACGTATAACATCAGTATGTTGAACTCGTATATGTTGAAGAACAATTAATTATAATTAGTTGAGGAACAGAAAATGGGGAATTAAATGGCGACGGGGATTAATTTAAACGATAGTTAAGTCCATGGCAATTTAAGATAAATAATAATTTATGATTTATATTTCAGCCAACTGTATGCATTTGTGGGTATAAGTTTTGGGAAGCAAATGCAGTCGAGCCACCGTAAATCTGCATCTTCCATGTAAATAATCCACGTACACGACTAATAATTACTACTGCATCTAAATTTAAAATAAACTCCTATAGACATGCAATTATCCCGAGAGTAAATAAAAGTTGTGCGTACGAGCTAAGCTCAAAGATATGGTTAGGCTGTATCTTATTTTTGGACCAGTTTTCTTAATTTTTGAATTTGCACAGATTTGGTCCATTAGAATATCTTAATAGCGTAGGGTTAACGTCATGAACTTTTAAATGACAGATCCTAAGGTGAATTGAACTCTCACGGGTTCGAATCCCAGCCGCGCTGATCTGAGAGTAAAATCTCGGACATTCACTGGAATGGTTATGCGGGAAATGGTCTAAATTACCTAACGGTTTAAACATGTGGTATTAAAAGTGATAGATATCAACACAGTTGATCAATTCACTATAATGAGTGTTTACTTTAATTCCTTTTGCTCACCAGCTTGAATGTCTAAATGGTGCTCGATGTTGTCATGGACGACAGAAACACTCTAATTTTTTATTATTATTGTTATTATTAATAGTAGCAGTGGTATTATTAATAGTACTTTTTATTACTACTATCATTATCAGCAGTGTTGTATAGTAACGAAGTAAAAATACTTCGTTACAAGTAAAAGTACTCAACCGATGCTTTTACTTGTAACGAAGTAATTTTTTGTAGTACTTTTTACTTTTACTTTTCATTCGTGGAAGTAAAAAAGTCGCGTTACATTTGAAAAACTATGGATATGTCAATCGTCAAATTTTTAATACATGACAAAATATTATGATGGGCCACCTGATTTTAATTTGGTTTTGTTAACAGATGTATGACGTAGATCAAACGTTTTGATATCCGCTTTGACTTATAGTACTTTGGCCTACAGCATCTCAATAATTAGCTTTGGAATTTCTTTTCGTAGTCTAGGTCAATGGTTCCCAACCTGCTTACCCCAACGACATCTATTTTTTTCCTTTCAGGTGGCGACCCTTGAGTTTTTGTAGCAGTCTTCTATTCTTCAATGAGAATTAATTAAAGAATATTTAGAAGATTTTTATGCTATTTTAATGTTAACAGTCATATAGGGGCTAGACTACTTCGTTTAGTCCAGGGACGTCAACCAAGCTAACAAGAACTCTACTGTCTGTTGCATGGATGATTTGTTTCGAGAATTTAGCCTTACCTCGCTCTCTCTCTCTCCCTCTCTCTCTCTCTCTCTCTCTCTCTCTCTCTCTCTCTCTATATATATATATATATATATATATATATATATATAGGCTATATATATATAGGCTATATATATATAGGCTATATATATATATATATATATATATATATATATATATATATATATATATATATATAGCTATATAGGCTTATATATAAAGCCCTTCCCCCTGAAGGCGCTGTGATTTTACTGCCACTTTACTGCCCAACAAATTGGATTAGTAGGACCATTTGGGTCCCTAATTCTCGGACTCAGTAAAACGGTAAAACTCAGACTCGGTAAAATGGCTGCAGCCTGCCGGCACTACAAGATGTTTAAAGCACGGATTAGTATATATTGTGGATAAAGTCATAGTGATGATGTATGATGTGACTTAGTTACATAATTTGCTAATTTTTGCGAAATTGTGCTTTTTTACTGTTGAGATTAATAGCAGGCGGCTGAGCTACTACTCTGATTTGATGACACCGAATCAAGATGGTCGCGATCCACGTGTTGAAAAACCCGGCTGCAGATGAGTTACCAGCATAAACTTCAAAGCTTAATTATAGCCTTTGATCTACGTCATATAACCGTTCCGCCGCCTTTGTCAACTAGTTAAGGCCACCGTTCAGTGAGCCTTGAAGTTAATTAGCACAACCTCGCAATGTTATACATTTTTATTTTGTACGAAAGTCTGTAGTGTCTTTTGTTTTATTATACTTTTATATACGTGTACATGTAGTTTTTGATAAATTAATGATTATATGAAATCTGTCTTACAATATTGTTAGCGAAGTAAAAGTTTATAGTAAAATTTAAACAGTTTGCAATTATGACCTAGAAAAGTTATGAAATATAATAGGAATTACATTTAATATTATTTCTATAGGACTTATTTTCTGGAAAAATCTTCCAAAAATGGATTCTAGAAACAACCATAATTTGAACCCTTCTCTCGCTCTCCCTCTCGCTCTCTCTCTCTCTCTCTCTCTCTCTCTCTCTCTCTCTCTCTCTCTCTCTCTCTCTCTCTCTCTCCTTCTCACGTTCATACTCAAGACATTATTACTCAATAAAGGGCGCACCATATCTGGCTTCCGATTCACTGGCAGGGTTTGATCAGGAAGTTGCACCGGCCGCTTTTTCGTTTATTTCATACTGTTTGAAATATATATTTAGTCAATTTTCAGATAATACTAATACTGGTCTATTTGTTCTTTAAGGGGGGAGGGGCGAAATTCTTTATACAGTGTCCACTTTTGGTTTGTTTAACATCACGAGGACGTACAAAATTTGTATATAATTCTTTAAAATTTTCTTCAGAAATAAAGGAGAACCTTTTTGGACGTTCATATTGGATTGGAACCGATTCGATTTTAGCAAAAATTATGCTGGAGCAGTGATACATGAATATCGACGGGATTATTTTATTGATTTATGGATTGATTATTTTTTAATTCTAGAGAAGCATGTGGATGTGTATCGAACGTTGTTTTAGTTCAGAAATTTTAGACCTGAACTTAAATTTTCATTTGCCTTTATTTTTCAATTTCGTTTTAAATTAGAATTAAATCAAGTAATTTGAAACTAATTTGATAACATTTAAAACGATTCTATCCATGTATATATTTTTTCTTTAAAAAATATGAGTACTTTTACTTTTTACTCAAATGTACTACTTTTTTGTCGAGTACTTTTACTTTTTACTAAGTAAAATTCTGATTAAGTACTTTTTACTTTTACTTTTACCTTCACTAACTATTTACTTTTACTTTTACTTAAAGTAATTTGCCGAGTACTTCTTACAACACTGATTATCAGCCCAATACGGTCTCTCAACCAATAATTTATGCCACTGTAAGCCAGTGGATGTAAGACACGTCTTGTTTACGACATATGGTAACGCTCGTAGAGTGCACTAGCACTGAAACGATGTAAACAAATCGCTTTAAAGAGGTAATAAAGTTGTTTATTATTTGCATCGTTTAAATATAAATCGTTTATTTTTCTTCCAAAATCTAATTATTTTCTTTTAAAATAAAATTTGAAGGATTGTAAACTGATTAGATTTTCTAAATTCCTCAGTCATTATTTCTGCACGTAGTTTTAAGGCTACTGAGTTTTCTGTATGGTTATAGCCAGTGGCTTTTAGACACGTCAGCTTTCTCTTTTCTGCAATAAGGCTGACATCACGCAGGGGCCTATTTAAGTGAGAACTGTCAATAATCAGCTTTTTGACGTTAGCAAATATCGTAGTATTGTACTTAATTTGCAAAATATGTTGGACCTTTATTCTGTAAAATAAAATTAATTTTCTGAAACCAACCTACTGTAGCTATATAACTTTGAAGTTAATAAAAGCAGTGAGCTAGACGCAAGAGTCATATCTTAATTATGCTGCACTCAAAAATTTGAAGTCTGTAAGCTAGACGATAATGTATTTGTTACTCTTCGATGATATGGAAGAATAGAAAATAGTACACTTTTAGTTTCCATTAGGATGTTTTAAAATTTCAAGTAGTATTTAAGTGTGGCTTTTCTAGTGGAGGAACTCTCTTGAGAGACGGTAACTCGATGACAGAAAATGCAGAAACAAATTTTCATAAATGTTGCACATGACAGAGGTTGCAGAAAAGTTTTCTGTGTATTTTTGCACTCATTGTTTTTAAGGCTTTTTCTGTCATTGATCTTCTCTTTCAACTTTCTGTAGTAAGTTTAAGACTTATCTTTTTCCACCATAGACATAATCGATCTACCCTGACCATTTTTGATTACCGGACCGGCTTTCATTTAGGACCTTACTTCACCTCAGCACATTTCTTTTGCAGATTGTTTAGGGTGAATTGATCTGTAGTGATGTGTGCTGCGGGGATGTCCCTGACATCATCCTTGGATTAGGAAATGAACGTGAAACCTTTATTATTATTATTATTATTATTATTATTATTATTATTATTATTAATTAGCCAATCTTCTTTTTAGTGAAGTTCTCCTTGTGGTCCAATAATATTGATTTAACAATTTTTTTATAGTCTGCAACTAATTCCTGTTAACCGGGTGTATTTGTTTTTCTTTTAAAACATCTCATTTTTAGAGCATCAGGTAATGCCTATTATTGTTATTCTAAAGGTCTGATGTTGAGATGAAAAGAAACTCTCTTGAGTTTGAAGCGGAGGCTTTTGATCAAAGAGTATAATTTTGGATTTTGATATGGCCAGATGTAAAAAGAAAATGAGTTAAAATTGCCTAAGATGTTTAAATAAATGTTATTAAAAGTGATAGATATCATCATGGTGAATGATCATTTCGTAATTTTTTTCTCTAGCGGTTGTTTGTTAAGATATTTAATGATTACGATCTTTTTTAGTTGCAACATTGAATTAATATTTTCTCTAGAAAATTTTGTCATCTAGAGTAATTAAGAACTTAATTAAGTACATCAAGCTAAGAGCAAGATCATTAACCAAGGTGTGTAATAAAGGAAAAGTCTAGAAGAATTTCTGTATCTCTCTGCTGATTGAGTATGGATCCTTGTGAGTGCGTGTGGAGCCACGAGATGGCAATGAATAGACTTCTCAATCTTGTAAGTATTTTCTGATTATTATTATTAAGCATTTAATGTTAACTAAGAATCTTGTTAAATAAATTGAATTGATTTTAGTGTTCAGTTATTGCTAAAAGAGAATTGTAAATTTTTACAGCAATTTAATCAGATTTACTCATTGAACCGCTTAGTTACTTTTAAATTGTATATTTACAATATTTAAGTATGGCAACATCTCTTGTTAATTTTTTGATCATGACACATTCAAGGTCACGAGCACTTATAATTACAGCTGTCATGGCCTTGGACTTCTTGATTCCTTTTCATTCCTTATATACCATTAGCGGTTAATAATGTCATTTATGGCTCTATTAGAGTAATATATCTTATTTAGAATTATTTTTCTTTCAATTTCAAACTTTGGGAATAAATGAAAGCACAAAAGTTACTATGAATTGCAAATTGTGTGACACTGTATTATAATGTTCTGTATTTCAGTTAAGAAATTCTCAGACTGCCTGTACAGACAGTGAATGCATTCAGGAAGGTTAGTTTTAAATCTTCTATTGCTCTGTTAACCAGGGGCATCAACACATTGGCAAAATGTGGAAAAGTGGAAAAACCAAAAAGATACAGAGCTTTAAAAATAGGGGAAAGTTGAAAAAATGTGCCTGATAAGTTGGACGATTTAGGCAGAGTTATTGTTCTGTGGGGTAGGGTGGGACATCCACTCACTAAAAGTATTCATCATCGTATTGAACTTTCAAAAACGGCATTGACATAGTGTGATGCTTTCAAATCAGCATTGATATAGTGCGATGCTTTCAATAAGCATAGATATACTGTGATGCTTTCAATCAGCATAGATATAGTGTGATGCTTTCAATCAGCATAGATATAGTGTGATGCTTTCAATCAGCATAGATATAGCGTGATGCTTTCAATCAGCATAGATTTTTGATAGCTGTTTGTTAGCTTCTTAGTTTGTAATAATTTTTGATGATAAAGTAATTTAATAGATGTTAATTTGTTTTTAAACTCTTTGAAATTCTGTTGTAGGTCCGCAGTTATTGGCTGCTGATAACAGTGGATACAGTGCTATGATGATGATGATGATTGGATGGATGATCCTTGCTACCGTTCTTTATCTCATTCGTCCTGCCTCTCTCAGGCGTTCTTCCGACGACAAGAGATCGTCGTGGGTTGGTTGCCTTTCTGTAATACTTAAAGATAAAATTACTAATATATTCGTTTATTACATGAAATCTGACATACCGCAGAAAATGTACAAACATATATGGAGCAAACAGCAAATAGAACGTTCAATAGTACCATAAAGTCCAAGATATAAGTCTCCTAACGGTCATTATATAATATTCTAATGACAAAATCTTATCCACAAGAGGAGTGCGTTTAATACTGGAAATGTGTTAGCTTACATGATGAGCAAAATGAAATTTATCTTTACTGAATCTTTTAATAGAAAATTAAACGAAAAACGTTAGTGAAATTGTAATTCTAAGACAGTATGAAGGTCAATGGATATGACCCCTAGAATGGCCTGATATGATTTTCGTGTATGGAGCACCTTAATTATACTAGTTTTGAAACTAATTACTGTATTATCTGTATTATCTGTAAAGTTATGTTATTTTATGTATTAGCGACTTTATGAAAAAATGTAGAGAAACTTTTTAAAGTTAGAAATTTTGAAACCAATAATAAATATTACATTACTGAAGATATCTGGAAAAGAATTGGTTATGAGAGCTGAGTGAATGAGTGCTGACAGCTCCTCATTGTTTGAGAGATATCCTATGTAGAAGGCATTTTGTTATCATTTGTTTGATTATTATCAAGTGATTTACTAAAATGTATTTTTTGTAAACGTTGCTGTTGTTTGAATATTTTGTTTAGAGTGGAGGCGCTGATGACAGATCAAACCCACCTGCGCCCCCAGTCCTATAACCTTCGCCCGCCATTCACCCTTTCATCGACATTCTGTGACTAAGCTATCTTCACAAGCACATGATATTTAATCTACTCGTCACTGCTCATGGTCTCGTGACTGTTCAGCTAAGCCACTCATGAGAATATATTATAGCCTCCTAAAAGAATTCTCTTCAGGTTTACATGAAACGTTTGGGCGACCTAGCTAAGTCTGATTTTGGTAATGCGGTTAACTATGCCTTTTCACAGTTTGACCTTTAACACTTTAAATTACTAGTTTTAGTTTAATTCAGACGTACTGCTGTGTGAATGACACAAGTATGCCTAGGTGTTTGTGGGGGTTGTATTCAGTGTTGACGACGAGATAGGTGCTGTTTTTATGCGGTTTAGCTGACCACTGACATGATATTGATTGGGTTTTCCATTTTATTCCTGCAGAGATTTGTGTTATGTTTTTATGTTTGTATATAGGAAGTCTCATGATACGCTTGTTGCATATTTTATTCTGTAATTTAATTACAAAATGATTCTTGGCTTTAGTCAATTGTACTTTATCTCTCTTATTCTCATTTTGTTGACTAACTTAAAAAGGTGGTATTATTTCTTCGCTATTAAAGCCAGGATTTTTCAGCAGGATTCTGTGAGTTTGTGGGCTCTATTAACCACTTTGTTTCCTTGATAGTTCTTGTTTTTAGATCTTTTTAGTACAGACTGATTTATTAAAATCATGGTCATTTATTAATATATAAGCTGAATAAAATTTTAGGATATGATTAAATTTCTGTCCACTATATTAATTTTCGTAATATTTGAAGCAATCAATTAAAAAATTTTTGTGACAGTATACTTGTTAATAAAATATCATCTGCCTAGGCTTATCTTCTCTCTTAGTGCACTGCCTACTGGCAGGTCCATGGTACATAACGCCTTCATGTTCTCTGTCTTCCGCCTTCCTCTTCATTTCCACATATGAGTGGGTCTTTAAATCATCTAACACACCTAATCTCGGCCTGCCCCTGCCTCTTTTTCCTTCCATTCTACCTTCTATGACCTCTTTTAATAGACCTTCCCCCGCTTAGAATGTGTCCTATCCATCTCTTCTTCCTATTTCTTAATACATTTATCAACTGTCTATCTGTGCCAACTCTCTCCAGGACTTCCTCATTGGTAACCTTTTGAGTCCAGCTAATCATCTCCATTCTTCTTCAAATCCACATTTCCAATGCCTACAGTTTCCTAATATCTTCCTTCCTTAAGGTCCATGTTTCACATCCATACAATAGCGTGGTCCAACCCAAAGTTTTCACTAAATCTTTAACTTTGTGTCCTTCTTTAGACTTTTTGTTAATAGTTCTTTTCTACTACCAAAGGCCACTTTTGCTTGTGCAATCCTACTGCATATTTCCGTCTCACATTTCCCGTCATCGGTTATAGTATGACCCAAATATTTGAAACTCCTTACCTGTTCCAATTTCGTGCCATTTATTGTGATATTAACTTCACCTTTATTATTGGACACTCTCATAACCTTGGTCTTTTTTATATTAATCTTCATACCATATTTTAGGGCCGTAGCATTCAAAAGGCTTATAGTTACACTAAATGAATAGATATTTGTTCTGTTCATTCTCAACTCTAGACTCGTAGAGCTCTCTGTTGATTAACTTTTTGAAAACCTTTACTGGCGTGCTAATAGATTTTATTATTATTTGATAGTATTTGATTTATACTCTAAAGTGAATAATTTTAAATACAGTTCTTCTTTAGCAACTTTAGCATTAAAGTGATAAATGCATCTATCAGTGTATGTACAGCCTGTAAAATGATTAATTTACGGAATATAAGTATATTTTTATACATGGGTTTTGGCGTTGAATTTGTTTTGTCGCTGTTATGGAACTTCTGCAGTACTAACTGACAAGTCGTGCAATAAATGATAATTCAACTTCAATTCATCGTCAGAATCTAGGACGGCAGCTTGAGTTCAAACTTCTTTTATGAATCAAACTTTGACAGTGTCGTATGAATTGCTGTAAAGATTAATGTTGTGAAAACTAGTTGCCTTAAATACCTAAAGGTAGGACTTAGATAATTGAATACCTCTCTTATACTCTAGATAAACATTAGATAAACAGATAAACAGTTGATAAATGTCATAAGAAATAGGAAGAAGAATTGGATAGGACACATTCTAAAGTCAGATAGTTTACTAAAGGAGGTTCGATCATAGAAGGTAAAATGGAATAAATAGAGGCAGATTAAGATAAGTAGGCCTAATGTTATAATTTAAAGATCCACTCGTATGTGGACATTAAAAGGAAAATGGAAGACAGAGAAGAGCGGAGGCGTTATATGCCTTGGACCTGCCGGTAGGCAATGCACTAATAAGAGAGAGAGAGAGAAAGAGAGACCCGCAGTTTAGAAGGTATCCTAACTTTTCGACTTAAACATAAGGTTGTATTTTATTACAGTTCGAAATGGTTATTTCAAGTGACCTGTTAATTGAGCTATTCATTACTTATATATATTTGACTGTCACTCCAGCAAAATTCTACGGGTTCTTATCTCTGACTTCTTTCTACTCGTGGAGGGTTTGGAGTTATTTGTTATCTCTGACTGCTGAAAGGCTCGAGTTCAAATACTCTTGCAAAACTTATGGATAAGACGCCAGTGATTATGTATGAATAATTTTCAAGCGTTCTTATTTCGTACACCCCTATAATATTACAAATGGCATAAAGAAAACAAATGATATAATTTTTGAAGTGTTGCCGTCATCACAGGTTGACCCCTTAAATGCCCGACAGGCCCAGTTATTTAGGTAACGATCAATTCTTTTCTGGCCCAGTTAATTAGCATAATAATTAGTGGACCAACGCAACAGGTTTTAGACAGGCTATAAGGTTGAAGAGTTGCGAGCCTGTACCGCCAGAGCGCAAATGAAGAGGAGAATTGGGAGCACAAGTCCCTGAGGTTGGTCGCAGTCGGTCGGCCAACTTTTAGGCATCGCTTGACTGTAGGCCCTATTACGAGTTGTTGTTGACACAAGTCTGGCCGAAGTTCTATAAATTATCTGAAATTCATCCGACTGGTCGATTCTAGTCAGGCGAAAATATTCCTGTTTGTGTAGTGAAATATTTCGACTGAGCACGTATCAATATAGCTGTAATAAGTAGGTTGAACCTATGCTCACGTAGAGCGTGTTGAACCTATGCTCATGTAGAGCGTGTTTATCCTATGCTCATGTAGTGCGAGTTGAACCTATGCTCATGTAGAGCGTGTTGAACCTATGCTCATGTAGAGTGGGTTCAACCTATGCTCACGTAGAGCGGGTTTAACCTATGCTCATGTAGAGCGGGTTGAACCTATAGTCATATTTAGCGGGTTGAACCTATGCTCATGTAGAGCGTGTTGAACCTATGCTCATGTAGAGCGTGTTGAACCTATGCTCACGTAGAACGGGTTGAACCTATGCTCACGTAGAGCGGGTTTAACCTATGCTCATGTAGAGCAGGTTGAACCTATAGTCATATTTAGCAGGTTGAACCTATGTTCACGTAGAGTGGGTTGAACCTATGTTCACGTTGAACGGGTTGAACCTATGCTCACGTTGAACAGGTTGAACCTATGCTCACGTTGAACGGGTTGAACCTATGCTCACGTTGAACAGGTTGAACCTATGCTCACGTTGAACGGGTTGAACCTATGCTCACGTTGAACGGGTTGAACCTATGCTCAAGTAGAGCGGGTTGAACCTATACTCGCGTGAAGCGGGTTGAACCAGTAGTCAAGGTCCCTGTTAAGTTTGTTCGCATCCCGACCCTCATCTCAGCTTTAAATAGCGAGTAGGCTTACTATTATTTATAATCTCGTTGAAGAGAACGAAAGAGAGAGGAGAGAGAGAGAGAGAGAGGAGAGAGAGAGAGAGAGAGAGAGAGAGCGAGAGATAGGTAGAGATAGAGATGGAGAGAGGTTCTAGTGATTCTATTGGACTGGTCGTTATTTATATACAAACAAGACTACTGTTACATTACTGAGCAGTAATTTATTTGTACATTACTCATAGCAAATCTTCATACAATGAAGACTTAACTAAAATGTTTATTTGATTTAAAACTAGTCATTTATACAGAGATTACTAGTCGCAAAAGACTAACTCGATATTAAACTGATATGGACAATGAAACATATCCAAGATTCTTGATAGTAAATTGTAAATTAGAATTTGAAGGAATATATGCTCGTAGCTTAGATGAAGTTTTCCAGCTAATTTACACAGTAGGCCTACTCTCTCTACATGCAGATACGTGGATATAAACGACATTTTGTGTCTGTGTCACTGAAGAATAGACCCACAGTAACCTGCAAATGCCGAAAGACAACTAATTAATTACTGGGAAATCCATATGGAAACCACCTCAGAAGACATATCTGTCTAAACTATGGACTAACAATAATAATAATAAAGGTTTAACGTTCGTTTCCTCATACAAGGATGATGTCAGGGACGTCATTAAAGACTGCACAAAGAATAGCCTATTAAAAAGGAATTAACTTTATGATCTATTGTGTGTTCTTTATGAAGAGCCATAGCAGACTGTTACCAGTATCATGACAGGCCCTCGGTACATGCCACTTGACAGAGCATTAGAGGGAATGAGAGGGGGAAGGGATAATAATAATAAGACACATTCTAGTGAAATGATCAACTACGTTGATATCTATCACTTTTAATACCACGTGTTAAATCCGTTAGGCAATTTAGTGCATTTTCCGTGTAGCCAGTCCAGTGAATGTCCGAGATTTTACTCTCAGATTAGCGCGGCTGGGATTCGAACCCAGGGGGGTTCAGTTCACCTCAGGATCTGTCATTTAAAAATTCATGACGTTATCTGCACCTCTAACCATTGCGCTATTGAGACGGGGAGGGGGAGAGTGCTCGTTCATGTGTTAGCTGATTTGCTAGATGCAAAAAATAATTTTTTCTAGCGAACAATAAACATTCTTTTGTATAAACTGAATCAAGATGGCGGTGGAACATCGAATGGTGTGTTTAAGTGACTTCGAGGATTACGCTGAGAAGAATCTTCCAGTCAGTACGATGAGCTACTTCCAGGGTGGAGCTGATGGGGAAGTCACTTTGAGGGAAAATAAAGCGGCGTTCAAGAGGTTTCATTCCGGTTGTAATTATGTCTAAAGATAAATATTTCCCCTAAGTGATACAAGTGCTTCTTCACATACCTACTGGTCATTAAGGAACGACACGAGGAACCATTTCAGAGTACCTAAAGTTAGATTTAGCAGTAAATTTTATTCTAAATACGATGCTACCGAGGCCTTGCAGCAAAATTGAGCGAACAAACTGACGAGGTTAAAATTCATACGTAAGAACGTAAGATCGTAAGATCCCTTGAGCATAGGCTACAATTAATTCTGCATGGAACTGTAAAGTATGGATATTTGAATTCATATCTATTTAGAACTAAACCGTTTGTTCGTTAAAATGTAGGCCCACTATGTCTTTTTGAATGCATGATGTTAAAAGGTATAATAGACAACGCATATATTTGGTTCGATCTATTCAGCAGTCCTTTACGTAGCAAGCTGTCTAGGCGCTCCTCCCAGCATGCTGCCCCACAGATCTGGAATTCTCTTCCTTCCACTCTGCCCACTCCCTCACCTACTCCTGATCAGCTATTCCTACTTTGCCGTCCGTATCTGTTAGTTACATTGCTTATGTCATCTGTAGTCTTGTTAAATCTGCGGTTTTTCAGATTGATTATGGATATAGAGGAATAGGTTAACATGTACATGTATGTAATGAAAATCGATGCTTTTGTATTAAATAACGACGTGTTGGACGTCCTGACTTTGTCCTACGGCGAGGAACCGGACGTTAAATTCTTATTGACTGATTGATTAGATATCGGATCTATCCGCGAGTCTTGGTGGACACCTCGGAACGGGACATATCTACGACAGTCCTGGGTCACACGATCTCTTTTCCAGTCTGTATCTCTCCAACGGCCTTTCATTGTCTCGCCCATGATGAAGGGGAGCTGGCTACAGTTCAAGGTCAAGTTTATATGGCTGCTTAGAGTTGTTAAAGATAAATTCATGCGACGATAAAAGCGCAAACCCAGTTTGTGCTATTACCCCAACTGGTAGGGTTTTATTCATAACTAACTATTCCTAACAATTATTCCTAACCAATTATTAAAAAAATTAAATATCCCTAACCCTAATCACTACCCCATACCTTAACTCTAACCATATTCCTATGAAACTAATAAAATGGAGTAAAACTTTAAAACATAAGTGACACAATCCAGAATTGAACCCCGAACCCATGATCTAAAGCATAGCATAAATACCACTTAACCACCCATGCTTCCGATTGAAGCCAGATGAATGGATGTCAACATTTCGTACTAGAAAATCGTAATCGTTATAATCAAAACAAAGCCTGACTAGGGGTAATAGTAAACAATGCTTTTGCACAATTAGCCGCAAATATAAATTCTTATCCTGTCATTCCAGTTTTTGCTATTTAAAACTCTAATTCACTAATTCCTAGAATCACACGATAATGAATTTCACATGATGAAGATCAGTCGCCTTCATTGTAGCACTATATGGGCGTGGTAATCAATAGCACAAGTCTTAACAGTCTCAAAATAGAAAGTCTACATTTGTTTCAACTATTTAGATTTTAAACTGCTCAGAAATTAATTGTAAATTTACTGCATTTAATGTAAAGAAAAATGAATGGAGGTGATTTTGATACAGTATGGGACAAAGAGGAGTTAAGAACGTCAATTCGTATCTCGACCCTAGTTAAAAGGTTAAAGGGAAGGTGATGATGATGATGATGAATGTAAAGAAAAATGAATTGTAAAGAAAATAAACAATAAATATATTTCAGGAGCGAGAGATTTAGGCATCATCTACACCCAGAGCCTGGTGTCGACAAAGAGCATGGAGGTTATTTCTGAGACAGCTCCTGATAGCATTCGCTTCTTTCAGCTGACACTTCACGTGGACAGAGAGGTAACGAGGAGGCTAGTGGAGAGAGCTGAACGATGTGGGTTCAAGGCACTTGTTCTTACTGTAGATATGCCATTCGTTGGCAAGCGGAGGGCGACTGCTAGAATTAATTTTGAACTGCCAGCTCATATTAGGTTTGTAAGACTAGCTGATAAAAACTAGAGGAATAGTTCCAATTAGACGACAATGATTTAACATTTTCTCTGTCTAAGCGAATATAAATAAAAACTCATTAAATAAAAACTCTTTTTTCATTCGGCTTTCTTTTACACGAATATCTTGTTAATGAATTGGATTATTAATTGACCATATTAAGGTAATGCGCTTTAATATGTTTTTATTAATTTTTCATACGTCCTGTAAAAATATTTGGTAATATTTATTTCTGCCCAAGAAGCACATGAAATACGGACTTCTATTTGTGATTAATTATAATAATTTGAGCGAGACAGGCTATTTCATGAAGCTTAATATTTTACAGTTGAATCTTGCGAAGTATTTATCGTTTAATACGAGTTGACTGACAGTGCTAAAGGACAGTTGACAGTTTCTACTAAATTTATAATAGTTCTACGCAAGTGTTATGTTTAAATTTTGCGCAGCAAAATTCGGAATTTATGTAAATCATTTTGTTGTGAAATAATGTTATGTAATGTTATGTGTATCTTGATTAATGTGTAGAGCTATCCTGATTTTGAAAAGCATCAATCAAGAAGCCTCGAATTGTTTGACCACCTTAGTGCACTGTGCACATTAATGGAATGAAAAAATCCCAAGGTGTTGGAATTTAAAAAATCCCAAGGTGTTGTTATTCTTAAATCGGCTCCGGCTGCAATTGATGCGCCATCATAAGGCAACGATTACTAATAACCACGGAGAGGAAGGGGGAAATGGGTCTTAAACATGCATCTGTGCTTCCAGACTCAGTGTGCCGTTATGTTATGTCAAGTGCTTTAGTATGTTTTTATGAATTTACTTCATATATCCTGTAAAAGTATTTGGTAATATTTATTTCTGCCCACGAAGTACATGAAATGCGGATTTCTATTTGAACATTAATTAAATACAATTTAAATATAATTAAGCGAATGGAATCTTGCTATAACAAGTGATTCATTTTTAATTTCCCTAAATTCTCGTTCCGTTAACTGTTTCAATATTAATCTTCGTCAGTACTTATTAAATAGTTATTAATGATTCTGTTTTTAAATGTATAATTGTGCATACTTATTATCATTCATTTTCTTTATTTTGAATTTCTTTATTTCAATTCTTTAATTTTTACTTTATATTTTCATTTTAAGTTCACCATGGTTCACATTTGGTTTATGTTCACTTATTACATTTACTTGATTGTTTGCATTGATTGTGAACTGTACAGGGTTGAATGACCCTTTTTGGTGATCTAAATAAATAAATAAATAAATAAATAAATACAGCAGAATCACTGGAGATTTCATGTATCTTGGTTTGTCCATATTTGACACCATAATATTTAAGTGCATAACGTAAGAGTTGATTTGTTTAATCGAGTGTTAAGGTTATGTGACTCTCTAGTTTCTCCTACTAGAAGTGCTCTATAGTAGGCCTATATAGGGCCTACATCTGTTATTGATTTGTATATTTGTACTGGATATCGATTTGTGCATTTGTACAGTCTTATTCTATTTTATAGTAATATGGGATTCTAAATGTTTTAGATAAAGGAGTGGTGATGATGATGATGATATTTGATTGTTGATTGATTAAACTTAAATAGTCTTCTTCTGTCTCTTCTTTCACTAACATCTTTATCGTCCCGATATCTGTACTAAACTCTTTCGCGTTACCTTTTTCCTTTGAAAGAAACGATTATCGAAAATGATGTAATATTTTATAATCCTCCCTAACTTGATACGTAAGACTGACTGTAAATTAGTCACGCAGACCTAAATATAACAAAATAGAACAATGCAGAAAATATGAAAGAGGATTTCGCCACTTTATTTTCATTTTTATGTTTATTTTTATGACTATACATATTTTAAATACCTCAGGTTCGCTAACTTCGAGAATCCAGACCTTATGGAAGAAAATGCTGTATCTTCTAGCTATCAATACATTGCTGATGGAGAATTCAATGAAAGGGCTACCTGGGAAGATGTCTCCTGGCTACGATCAGTCACGTCATTGCCCGTTATAATTAAAGGAATCCTCAGAGGTAACGGACCTTTTGTAGCTGTTGCTATTGTTGTTGTCATCTCAATCGTAACCAATGCAAGAGGTTTGATATTTATTATCTAACGTTTTCTGGAGCCGGTGCGATGTCGGTAAGATACTCGATCGTAGATCAGTATGTGCGGGGTTCAAATACATAGCTAGTCCGTCACTGACATCGCTTTCTATTGAGGAAAATGACGTTAACATTGGCTTTTTCTCAAATAATATTTCTTCAGACTAATTTTGATGTACGATTTGCAGATGACCAAGGAATGGTAGCGGGTAGCGAGATTGGTCTGAAGAAGATAATGGATAGGCTGAATGATACGGCATTGAGATATGGCATGAAGATTAACATAAAAAGGACGAAGGCTATGAGAGTGTCCAATAATAAAGGTGAAGTTGATATCGCAATAAATAGTACGAAATTGGAACAGGCAAGGAGTTTCAAATATTTGGGTCATACTATAACCGATGACGGGAAATGTGGGACTGAAATGTGCAGTAGGATTGCATAAGAAAAAGCGGCATTTGGTAGTAGAAAAGAACCATTAACAAAAAGTCTGAAGAAAGATACAAAGATAAAGATAGTGAAAACTTTGGTTTGAACCACGCTATTGTATGGCTGTGAAACATGGACCTTAAGGAAGGAAGATATTAGGAAATTGGAGGCATTGGAAATGTGGATTTGGAGAAGAATGGAGAGGATTAGTTGAACTCAAAAGGCTACAAATGAGGAAGTTCACAAAGAGACAGTTGATAAATGTATGAAGAAATAAAGAAGAAGAGTTGGATAGGACACATTCTAAGCGAGGGAAGGTCTATTAAAAGAGGTTATAGAAGGTGGCATGGAAGGAAAAAGAGGCAGGGGCAGGACGAGATTAGGTATGTTAGATGATTTAAAGACCCACTCATATGTGGAAATGAAGAGGAAGGCGAAAGACAGAAAAGAGTGGAGGCGTTATTTACCATGGACCTGCCAGTTGGCAGTGCACTAAGAGAGAATACTGTCTAACAATTACTCTTCGTATGGTTCTTTTTCTAAACAAATATCATAACAAAATTTATCGTCTAGCTTACTCTAGCTTACAGTAGAGTACGCTAATATATTATGAGCTCTGCGCATAAACCTTTTTCCAAGTAAAAGCGTTGAGACATACTATTCCATAAGTAATTCAGTAGTAATTCCATAGGTGTACTTCTCACCGAAAATCTATTGAACTGTACCGGTTGGAAGGCTGAGTGGATAGCACACTTGCCAAGTAAACAGGAGTTTCAGATTCGTATCCCAGCTTTTCAATATCTGACAGTGTCCCTTGTGTGGCTCGCAACAGCCGTTAAACAAGTACTAAGATAACTGCGCTATATGTGTTAATATCCAATTGTTATCTGTGTCTACAATGAAGTACATTAGCAGCAGATTAGATCGATATTTTCTAGAGATTTTAGTTTAAAAATCTCGTTACTTAAGTTGAGTAACGAGACTTTTATTGTAAGTATTTATATTATATGCATTTTTATAAAACTTTCATAGCTAGCTAATAATAATCTAATGTTAACGACAGTTTCCTCACTCGAAAGCGTTGTCAGTGACGGGTGAGCCCATTATTTAAACCCCACAAATACTGAACCGCGGTCGAATATCCTACCGACATCGCCACTGGCTTCAGTCCGTGTAGATGTCCGTGGATCAGTGTAATGGATAAATAGTAATCATAAATGGTATCAATATCAAATTGTAGTTTTATGGTAAATAGAAATACGTTAAGAATTCAATAGCCGACTGAGTAGGTGTTTTCAGAGGACAGATCGATAGAAAAGAATAAGTGTCAGAAGATACACTTGAAGAAAATAGGGTTAGTTTAAAAGAGCTATCGAAATGGAAATATATAATGGAATAACAGTTGATAAATGCAATACGAAACTGGAAGAAAAGTTGGAGGGGACACATTTTAAGGGGGAAATTATACTAGAAGAGGTCATAGAAGGCGGAATGGAAGGAAAGAGAAACATTGAAATTTTCTCTTAAACACCTGGCATATAATTGCCATTTGAGTTTGCGTATGGTGAATCCTCTCATGTGATTATGTCCTTATTTACAGCTTTATTATTTTTAAATTTTATTTCCCAGATCAATAATAATTACTTAGTATAATATGTATAATATGTATCAAAAGGACTTCACAATTATGTTGCAAGGGTATAGCTGATTTATGGAGTCATTTATCAGATGAAAATTAAACCGAAGTTCCTGTCAACTTTGCAATATTTCTACTGTGATTGGTACAAATTGATCTTTTTGTACTAGGGAGTATATCTATTCTCCTTGACTTAATAATAATTATCATTCCTTTCATAACAGCTTTTGTTATCGCGAATTTTTAGAAATTGCACGGCCCTTACTGCGTTATTTTCTGCTACAACTTTTGTTAATTATTGCACGTGAATTGATGCTTAGCTTCGGATGCTCAAGAGGCTTGTAAGAGAGGAGTGGATGGAATCCTGGTGTCCAATCACGGAGGTCGTCAGCTGGATACTGTTCCCCCCACGGTATCCTTTCTAACAACATCTTAAGTCAAACTTTATAAAAATGGAAATGTCACATCTCAAATTCCAAGTCCTTGTCTGTAAGTCTTTTCCGGATTTAGGACCCTGCCTATGAGAAGTTTTTCTTCATTCAATTGTTAAGTAGACGCAATATAATTGTAATCATATGAAGACTTAAATTTTCTAAATAACTTCTAATTTAAAACTGATTTGTTACCTAAAGTATGACTCACGTTATGGTACAGTTGGAGGTGCTGAGTGAAGTGGTAGAGGCGGTGGCAGGCAGGTGTGAGGTGTACATGGATGGAGGGGTGAGGACGGGCACAGACGTCTTCAAGGCTCTCGCTCTGGGAGCTCGCGCGGTCTTTATTGGCAGACCTGTCGTCTTCGCTCTCGCCTATCATGTAAGCAAATATGACGTATTTTTATTTACTCGAATTTTTATCTGATATTTCTGACATTCTCTGTTCTAGTTTATCCTATATTGCGATTTTAAAGTTAATTACACAGATTTAGCGGAAGCATTTTTTAAAATATCTAACATGATAAAGGAAGATATTATCTACCCGAAACCTTAGTCCAATGAACTCTGCTTGCCTTTTTGTCTGTCTGCAATTAAATGTAATAGCGCGGAAAGCATTTTATTGCTTAATTGCCTCGCAATAATGTTGTTGTTCTTCTAAGTATAAAAATTACCGGCGATGTAATAAAAATAGTAATATTATTATTATCAATTATTAATATTATTAATATTAGCGACATCACCATTGGCTGGAGGCAGTGACAATGTCGCCACTGCAATGATTTCTGATCCTGATCTAATATCTTACCGACATCTGTAAGATACTAGACCGTATTAGACTAAGTCCGTACGATACTAGACCGAGGATCAGTATGTGCGGGGTTCAAATTCTGGGCTCGCCGTCACTGACATCGCTTTCGAGTGAGGAAACTGACGTTAACATTGGCTTTACCAGATTTTAATAATAATAATAATAATAATAATAATTATAGTAATCATAATGATCAGACGGCAAGCGTCCGGACGGCATGACTTTAGTGCACTGGTGCAACGGTAAATGTGTCGTATGGGACGTCACGGTCATTGACACTATGGCAAACTCCTACCTGAATACGACTTCAGTCACAGCCGGTGGAGCTGCTGTTCATGCCGCCTCTAGGAAGTTGGATAAATACCGTGATCTGTCCTTAGGATATGAAGTTGTTCCGGTGGCCATTGAAACCATGGGCCCGATGAATCCCGAAGGAGCTGACTTTATTATTGGCATAGGCAGACTTATTGTAGAGAAAATCGGCGATAAACGAGAGACATCTTTTCTTTGGCAAAGGCTTTCCATGACTTTGCAAAGATTTAATGCAGTCTGCTTCAATAATTCTTTTAACAATAATTCTTTTAAGCCGATTGATGACCTCGAGTAGCCAGGCGGCGATTCAGCACGTATTGCTTGAATCGTTTTTATCAAACCCCAGGTTCTTTACACCGAGGTAAAAATAAATATAAAAATAATAATAATTATAATAACAATACTAATACTACAACTACTACTACTACTACTACTACTACTACTACTACTACTACTACTACTACTACTACTAATAATAATAATAATAATAATAATAATAATATTAAACTTTTAACTAAATAAAGTCTCTTTTATCTTATTTTTAGCCCAGGGCCCTTTACAGCTCAGGTCATTAAAAAATAATAATAATAATAACCTCCTACAGTTTCTGTAGCCTGTGTCAAGACCGCTGAGCGATTTTCGAAACTGCTTTATAGATACTGACAGCTTATTATCAATCCTTTTGATGGTTAATCATACCATTGCTATTATTAGCACAAAAGACATAGTAGGTTAAAGCGCACCATACCGGAGCTTGCTGTCTTTTTTAATACAGTTAACCTTCCCCAGGCTATATCCATCAGGACAATCACTTGTTCACTGAACTGGTCTTAGAAGCCATGCTATTTGTATTCAAGGCTCATACTCTACTGTTACTCCTTAACCCTCCCCGTTGATGTCGATAAGAGTGCTATTCATTAGCTCAGTAGGTTGAAGTTCCTTACACTGCCTGGTACAGCAATAAGAGAACTGATAACTCTAAGCACAAAATGCGGGACAAATATTTGTAGACCAGTAGATATCTAAAGCAAAAATCACTGGAAGCATTCCAAAATACTCTTTTATTAGCTTTTGCATTGAATGCGGCCAGGGCAAGGCACGGGTGCTGCTCAGAATGTTTTCGCAGATGTCCACAGTAGATTTATTTAATAACCTGATATTGAATATAAGAATAGTCTGCTATAGAGTCAATCACGGTATTAATTTTCTGAGAATTTTATATAATTTAGTACTATGGTATATTAAGAATACTTACAAAATTAATGTTTCGAAATGTATGAACCATACTAGATATATGAGCCATATACACTATATGTAATCTTTCTGAGATTTATGTCTGTAACTTTTAGGTTATACGCGCATTTTTTAATTAATTAAAACCCATCGCGTGAGCCGATGACAAATAGATATAAATAATAGATATAAATCAAGAATATATAAATGAATAGATATAAATCAAGCCTTCTTCGCACGGATAATGGTTATTATTCTGTCTGCGAATGGAACATAAATTTACCTGACAAATTATCGCTCCAGTAGTATGATAATTACTTGTCTGGCTAGTTTTTGTTTGAAGCATAGCACAGCCTATTAATAATATAACACGCAAGCGTAAAATCAAGCACGCCCACGCACACAGTCGCTCGAGCTCGCGACTCGAAAACTTTCCATGACTCATAATCATTTGACCGAGAATAGAAACTCTAGGAAAAACCCGGTTTCGATTCGCTTATAAATAACTTGAGGCGTAATTGGCATACGACTATGAGTCATGCGCTGCGGTGAAAAATCGACAGTTTCGATTCGTCAGCCCAATTACGAACGCCGACTGTTTCAATAGTAAATTTACTATTAAAACTTTCAATCAACAATTCAAACCATTATAACTTTATAACATCCATCAACAATCTTTCCTTCGTTTCTTTAAAAAAATATTTAGATCATGTTTAGTTTCTTTGGCGGCTTTATACATCGACTTGAAGTCGATAAATTCACCAGTGATGGTATTCTTCAATCTTACAGGTCTAGGTTTCTTTCTTATAGTTCTCAAGTATTCATGCTTTGGGGCTAGCACCTTGTTTGGATCAACTTCTTTTGGTGGATATTTTCTAGGTCTTCCTCTTTTTCTTTTAGTCTCTTCTTCTTCCATTGCTGGACCCACATTCACTAGTCCATTTTCAAGCGTAGTAAATAGCAACTCTCTATATCGAGCTTTAGCAGCTAACTTGATTCCGGTATTGTTCAAGATTTGTATCAATTCGGTGTCTGAGTATTTCATTTTATATATATGAGAAAATAAATTTAAATCAAAATAAATTTTCATGCTAGTAAATATTGAAAGTGCAACAGCACTCGAAAAACATTTAATTAAAAACAATTGTTACACATAATAAAAATGACAGATACGGTAGATGGTACATCGCTTTGGAGTAAAGTGAAAGCGTTTTTAACTAGAAAACTTGAAGAGAGGCGAAGCATTGTTTACAAGCTAAAACGAAAGCGAAATATTACCAAAATTTTGTACTACGTGTGCACTTTGTCTTCTGTTTCAGTTTCAACTGTGCTAGCAGGTTTGTCGACAATTGTAGGATTTCCCGGTATGGTTATTACCATACTTTCAATTACGAGTGCATTACTGACATCAATCAGTCTCAAGTTCAATTTGCAGGATAAAAGTAATAAATTAAATGAAGAAATTGAAAAACTAAATAAACTTAACGAAAGATTTGACTTTGTGGTCAGTTGTAATGGAAATCTTACCGAGGCAGCCTATAATCAGATTATTTCTGAATTCGCAAAAGAAATTTTAATACATTTTTAACGAATTTAAATATCGCAATGAACGGTTACGCTTGCATCTCAAACTTAACTAGCAGTGAATCTGAAACATAATGAAATCCTAAATCAACAAACGTTAAATTTTTTCGTAATATTAATTTCAAGTCTAAATTCTTTCGATCTGGGTCTTGATCACTTACAAGTTTTGAAATGATTCGCCAAATTTTCATTAAAGGTGTACCCTCTTCAGGTGTTGCTATTAATTTAGCACGAACTAGATTTATTTCCAAATCCATAAACATATTTCTCAGTAGTTCTTCAATTATTGTTAAAAGTAAACATTTCAAATCAGTCGTAAAAATTGAAGAATTCCTTTCACATCGGAATTAATTTCTTAATCATTAAATAATTTAAGATATTCTAAGGTAATATTTTGGAAATCATTATATTTCCTAAGAAATATTTTTTTGTATTTATTTTGTAGGCCTTGTTCTTCAGAATATTTTGTCATAATGGATAATATATGAAAACAAATTGCCGTTAATTTCTTCAAATCAACATTATCTTTCATGCTAGCAATCTGTAGATACTTTTTGTTTAGCGCATCAAATTTTTCACTTGGCAAACCGACATTAAAATTTAAATTATGCTTCATATCTAAATCTCCGTTCATTGAACCGCCATTCACACTATGTTTTGTATCAATATTGTTTTGTAGAGCTATGTCATTAGCAACTACGTTTTGTTCTACTTTTTTAAGATGTCTACTCTCAAATTTTCGCCAAATTTGTTAATATAACGATCGCAGTACCCCCTTGTGATGACATCCGCATCGGTTTCTGGAGGATGTTTAACATTTAAAATTCCATTGTTGCTCATATTAATGTCTTCAGTGATTTCTCCTCCAGTTTTATCAACTTTTATACTGTCGAGCTTATCAACAAGTTTGACAATAGGCCTGAAAACTGAGTCTACATGCTACATCAAATCACCAATACTTTAATGTGATTTACTACCGCCAGTTTGCGCGCCAGTTTTCGATATAGTACTCATTTTATATAATAAAAATTAAATGTTATATAAAAATGCCAAAGTATGCAAGCTATGATGTAACGTTGACTAAAGGTCATGTCCAAAAACTAAAGAGCGCGTGCGATCGTGATAGAGAGGTTAAAATACGAATATCAAAAAAGAATTTATCGGGTAATGTGCAACCTAATGTGAACCTCTTCCTCTAACCCAAACTCAGTCTAATAAAATAAAAAAGCAACATCTGGAATAGAATTGTGTCGGAGCAGAGCATAATTAAAGTACATGAAAAAGACGAAGAATGGAGGATCCCTGCCGTTGTCGGCAGCCATTACTGCCATCGTGGGAGCAATAGGTGGATTGGCAGGTGGAATTAGCTCCGCAGTAAACTCGACTAGACAGACAAATGAATTGAAGAGACATAATAAAGAATTGGAAAACATAACCAAACAACAACTCGGCGTAGGCTTAATCAGTGACGCAATAGCTCCAATCCCCGTGATAGGTAAAACGCTATCAAATGCATTGAAGATATTTGGAATGGGTGGATGTGTCAAGAATTTGGAAGGAGCTCAGTGGGGTAATGGATTATATCTACAGAGAACGGGATCAGGTCTTTTTTTAGCGAGACAGGGGGAGGCATAAACTACCCCCAGTTTCTAAAATCGTTCAAAACCATTAAACCGCTAAGTAATTTTGATATAATAGAAAAATGCAAAGAATTGAAAATTAGACATTTTAATGGTGTTTTAATGCGTGGTGAATTGAAAGGATCAATTAATAATAACGAATGTCTAATTCTTAATATTGACGACAGCTCCGGAGACGGAACACATTGGACATGCGTCTACAGAAAAGATGGCAAATGTTTATATTTTGATAGCTACGGTGTCGTGCTCCTCCTTTAGAAGTTCAGCATTATTGTAAAGGAAAAGAAAATTATTATAACACATTCAAAATTCAAGCTCCGAACGAAGTCATCTGCGGTCATTACTGCATTTACGTGCTTTATAAACTTAATAATGGATCTAAATTTACCGATATATTAAATGAATTATACGAGAGAAACAATTTAAAATAATAACTAATACATAAAAATGGTAGACTCGGGTATTAATTATTCAAAAATGTATCAGGAAATTATTGGTACGAAATTATTGGCTACGAAAAGAAACATCACGACATATTTTCTACACATATAAGAATGACAATAGCAGGCAGTAGTGGATGTGGAAAAACTAAGTTAATGATGGATTTTGTAATGGGAAAATTCGTGTATTACAACAATATAATGGTATACACAACGACGCCATATCAAGACGCATACGAATATCTTAGACTTTGTAATGATGAATCAAAAAGAATTTTAAAACAAATAATGATATTGTTACTTTTCACAATGCTGATGAGGAAATTGTTCACCCATCGCAACTCGATAGAAATAAGACTCACGTTGTAAATTTTGATGATGTTATGAATGAAGATCAGAAAGTCATGACTGATTTTTTTTGTCAAGGTAGACACAATAATGTAAATGTATTCTATCTATGTCAGAGCGTACATCAACTGAGGAAGCATGGCATACGTCAAAATGCAAATATTTTTATATTGTTTCATCAAGATGAGAAGACGCTGAAATATTTCCATGACAAACACGTCAGCGGTGATATGACGTTTCAAGAGTTTAAAAAATATGTAAGGAAGCGTGGACAAGAAGGCATGGATACACTGTAATAAATCTTTTGGTAAGAACCTGAATGTGGCCGCTATATTTTAAATTACAATGTAATTTACATACCTGAACAGTACTTAAAAATACATAATAATACCTAAAATACATAATAATACATAATAATGCACAATAATACTTAAAATACATAATAGTACATAATAATACATAATAATACATAATAATACATAAAATACCTAATAATGCATAATAAACAATTTTATGTGTCTAATAAAATGATGAAGGAGTTTGATATTAGCCGGTTTATAAAAGCCAAGAAATAAGCCAAACAAATGTTTCGGAATGACATACTTGACAATCAACGGGTATATGAGAGCCAAGCAAAATTATTCAAACCGTTAATTGACACTACAAGAGAAACAGCTAAAACTCTTTAACAACAGATTGTCGACGATAGACAAAATCTGAACAACGTTTTAGTTCCCTTTACTAATGAATTGATGCGTGCAAATAACCAGAGAGAGGCGATACAGGCTATGCCATTTTATGATTCGCCAATTCCTGAACAAGAATCCACACCAAAGAGGGATCCTTTAATTATTAATTTAGACAAGAACCTCAGTGAAAGTGATCGAGAGAATCTAGATCTGCTCAACATGAAGCTTCCAAGTGAAGTGTACGAAAGCAAATAAAATAGAAGAAAACAAATGAAATAGAAGCAACATTGAAGGAGATTCAAACACATAGTAGACGAATAGGGCAGTTCTTGGGAAATAACAGTAAAAAGAGTGCAGCTGAGAAAATGATATGCGAATCTCGACAGAAGACACTGGAAAAGTACAAGAGCATATTGACAATGGTAAAAGCAGGGAGCGAGCTCGTAGGCGAAGGATTAAAGAAGAAAAAGAAGAGAAAACTTGTAATGCCTGTCGGTAAACAAAAGCGTGGTAGAGGCAGGCCTAAAACAGAGCAGGTTGTAATTTATGAAAGCCCAGATCAATTAGTTCATCTATTGAATGAAAATCTTGCGGCTCTACGTTCTGGAAACAATGGAGTATACAATACCGCAGTTGGTATTTTGGACGAGTTATTAAAAATTAGAACAATCAACAAAGAGGTATATGACATTATATATAAAACTAATTTTAAAGTTATAAAAAATGAATAAACTAACTCTATCGAGTAGGTCAACAGATTTCACTACACATCTCAATCCTCCAATTACATTGGATCGAGGCAAAAACAGCGAAATTGCATTTAAAAAACTCATAACGTACAATTCGATACCTAACATCACGGAAGCCAACAATGAATTTAAATATTCCACCGACGGCGGAAGTACTTTGAAAATAATCACACTTTCAAGAGGAGCTTACGAATTAAGAGATATTAACGCAGCGATTCAGAGGGTAATGCAGGTCTACGGCGATTGGGATGCAATCAATGACAAATATTATATAAACATAAATCATTTAATTTTCAAGGCAATTTTGACTATATCACACGAAAAGTTCATGGTTGACTTTGGATTTGAAAATTCGATAGGGCCTACTTTAGGCTTCACCGATGAAAAACTAGCATATGGAATTCATCAATCTCCCAACATAATCGATTTAGAAAAAGTCAATTCGATTCATGTACATTGCGATATAGCCGCTGGTAGCTACATTAACGGTGAGAAATCTAATGAGATTCATACGTTCACACAAAGAGTAGATCCAGGCCACAAGATAATAGAGACACCTAAACCTCAATTGGTATTTTTACCAATTGTTAAAAAACAAGAAATTCATAAAATAAACCTACAGTTAAACGATCAAGGCAACAAACTTATCGATCTGATGGGTGAACGACTTACTATAGTATTATTGATTACAGAAGAATCAAATTAAAAAGATATACTGCATTTATAAAAATGATTGTCAGGGAGAAATGCAATGCGTATAGTTCAGAACGAACGTTTATAAGCGGGGGTGGATTAGTGGATTGGTGGATTTGAAACCTATAAAAACAAAATTTGATAAATCGTATATACTATACGTTATACAAAATGAGGACGATGCCCCTCTACAAATATGGTCTACTAAAAAGATTAATGAATATATTACAGACAAAGTGTTGGAAAAGAACCCTGAAAGATTTGAGTTTACAGTAAGAGAAATCAATTATGGAAAACATAAAGGAATGTTGTATGCAGAGATTGATGGTTGCAATACAATTATAGCGATTATGCTGGAGTTATCTGGTTGTAAAGGCATTATTTCCAAACCAAATGTGGTTTGAAAATATTAATGCATGTGTGCAGTGAAATTTATCTTTGACAAAATTAGCTGCAAAATACGTTTTATATTTATTCACCTAATCTACAATGACCATTCGCAAAAGTATGTATTCCATCGTCTGAAATTATTCGCTTGTCATCGCCTGCGCTCAAAGCAACTTTATTAACTTCTTCAGTGTAAACATCGTGCAAGCGAGATCTGAT
This sequence comes from Enchytraeus crypticus, assembly GCA_905160935.1. Lineage (NCBI taxonomy): Eukaryota > Metazoa > Annelida > Clitellata > Enchytraeida > Enchytraeidae > Enchytraeus > Enchytraeus crypticus. The sequence continues at coordinate 231,698 of CAJHZI010000252.1, read as the reverse complement.
CAAGTTCATGCTTCTAATGGGATCTCTTTTTTCAAACAGACAATTTCTATAATCATCATGTGCTATTGTGTTTTCAACAACATTCTTTTTAACACCTTTACACTTCTTGTGCTCCTCGCCTGCTAATTTATACGAGTACAACTATGCCCTCAATCCAACAAATTCTTCAATTTTCTTTTCCCAAGCTTCGTCCTTAAACATTCCAATGACTTTCTTATTAACTCCAGTCTTAATGCCAGATGGGTGATCCTTAGGGTAATCGCTAGTGTCAAATTTTTGTTCAACATCATTAGAAATGTCGGTGTAAAAGTCTTCCGTCTGTATTTCGTACATCAACGAATCTGTGCCCGTAAACAACAGCTTAGCTTTCTCGTCATACATTTTCTTTATGTAATTATAGTGAAAGTCGTACATCAAAGTTTTACTTAAATTTAATATTACCATACCTAGATAGATTGGCTTATTATACAGCAATTTAGTGTTTCTCATATGAATACCGATGAGTCTTTCGTGAAATTTAATTGTTTGACGATAGTATGGTTTTGCAGCTAGTTTAATAGCCTGCTCTCTATCACAGACCAATTTGAAATCTATCCTGTTTTCAATATTCTCCATTGTCTTACCAAAAACACTGTTATTCATTAGCTTGAAAAAGTCTTTTTCAAAGTCGTTGTCGGCTTTAGTCCGTAGCTGAGTATTTAAATCAATGTAAGTTTTAAGCCATGGACTTTCTTCAAATTTTATGCCTCTGTGTATTCTAGTAATTTTAGGTCCTAAGCTTTCATACAATTTTAAATTTTCACCATGCAATATATACTTTGTTTTATCATTCAAATTCGGTATCAGTTTTTTCACTTTATTCACTGGTACAATTTCGAGGGCTAAAGGGTAGTCGTTATGGAGATCGTGCAGCGCTCAGGATATTCCAAGTCAACTTCGAGGATACACTTCATTTCTTTCCTGTTTTCCAGTTCTTTTTCTGTCATCCATTCGAACCCGTGTGTGGGTAGGGGCTTACTCAACGAGTACCCATAAAGATTGTTACTGTCAAGGTATTTGATAAATTTAGAAGGTTCATTAACGTTAAACTTATCATTCATGCATTCATTATTAGTTTTTGCATATCTGTTTGATATTGTGCTTACGCCACCTCTAATGCCGTGCTTAATCATCAATAGCATGTCGTAGTCACTTAACAATTCGAGTTCAACTTTAGTTAATCCTAAAGCAGCATCCCGAGCTAGTCCTGGTGTTGTGTAGTACCACGCAGGATCTAATTTATAGTGGGTCATATATACAACTCTAAAATTCTCAAAGACATCTGCTAGTAAAAGAACACCAGATATATTGTACAAGTCGTGATAGTTTCGAAATGTTGTACAACCAAACTCTCTCCAAACTGTCTGTGCGTGTTTATAGTCTTCATCACTGATACTGGTATCGTTAAGTTTCGAGTAGAAAGCTTCCTTTGGCGGTAGTTTAGTTTCATAAAGTCTTTCTAATGAACTTACATAATCGTACGGGTAAACTCCTTTTCTCAAAAGCAAATCCAATTGCTTTCCAGAATACTAACTTGCAATATTCTTACACTGATCTTTACTTAGGTTCTTTGAAAGAGTATCAAAACTCGAAGCCATAAATCTAAAGCTATCGATAAACCGTAATTCTCGTTTCACTGGGACTTCTTTACCTGTTTTATTTCTGAACTTGTCAACCAGCACTTCCCTAGAGAAACTTACGTACTTTTCTTCGTTACACGGAATACAATTAATGTTTCCACCTGCCAACTTCTTTATACACAAGTGACTGTCGTATCCAGATAAATTGTGAAAAACTACTGGAAGGAATTTTGGAATCTTGGATTGTAAATTACAGTTATCGTGTTCTGCTTCCCGGAATTCGCCAGATAGATGACAATGATCTCTAACACGATCGTTACCCAACTCATTTTCACATATATGACATAATTTTGCTGCCTTGAATTTCTTCTCGTCCGCTTCCGTGAATACCATTGGTGTAGCAAACTTGAACTGATTGTATATTTGTTTTATATTTTGTTCTAAAGTGTCAAAGAATATTTGAGCAACATCGTCATCATCATTTTTGCTGTATACGTGACTGGAGCTTGTGAGTATAGAGTAACATCAGAACACTTGATGTAATAACAGAATGAGCTAGGTGTATGTTTCTGGTATTGATTAGTGTATGACATGCTTGGATCCGGCTGACATGTATCAACCCGATCAATCGGTTTAATAAATGACTCGAAATCTGCATAAACTATGAATGGTGCTCTCATCGATTTTTTTGTAGTGATTGAATTTCATAAACGTTCCAGGGTCAGGTAACAGTTTCCACTTGATTGAAGGCTCTTGTAATGCACCATTTGAAATATTGATCGTCTCTATTCTTCATATTTACACTTGCCTTTTCAGCAGTAATTTTTTAGGAAGAGGAATGTAGGAGCTACCTCGGAGTGGCTTGTATTCTTCGGTATTTATTTCTAATTTCATCACCCTACGAAATCTCCAATTACTACCCCGCATCTGAAAATTTGCCAATGACTCTAGCATTTTGTCTTTAGCCTTTCCAAACACCTCTGCTGTATCTGTGGAAGGTAGAATTATTTCATTTTTAGAGAGAAAAGGAGCGACATAAGATATTATTTCCCCAGACTTTAAATCAACCTTCTCCATTGTACATGTAAGTGTTAGATTAATTTTTGTCTGAGGATTGTTATTTAATACATCTAGCACTTGTGGTTGAATACTGCTCAGAAATGACACCGCATCAACTCCATCTCTACCGTCAATGACATATTGCTTTGTGAATCCTGTTAATGCTGATGTCGTTTCTATGACGTCATAATTGTTTGTCTTAGTCTGGGTGAATATGTTCTGAACTTTAGACTTTAGCGCTTTAAAAGATTTACTTACCGGCTTTTTAATTTTGGATGGTAGATAGCTTGCCTTTTCAGCAGTAATTAATTTCAGCCAATCCCAATAAGACTTGATAGTTGCCATTACTCCAGTCTTAATTGGTGTAAGAATCTCAGTTTTGATATACAGGTATATCAAGCGAATTCTCAGAAGGTATCTTGGATGATGGCTTATATTCAGTTGGCTCTAAAACCGGCGCTCGAATATCTGGTACAGGAGAATTAATCAAATCAACAACACCCCCGGTTGTTTGTGAAGTCCCGGCCAATGCGTCAATAAGCTCCGAATTCTAAGAGAATAGTATTTCTAATATCTTGTTGTTTTGCGACTTATCGCAATTGTTTCACCGTTTGAGTTTCCATTTTATATACGCAATAAATTTATTTAAATAGAATCAACTTTTTCGGAACTCAACTCGGCTTTTATACTAACAGTCGGCGCTCGTAATTGTGCTGACGAATCGAAACTGTCGGTTTTTCACCGCAGCGCATGACTCATAGTCGTATGATAATTACGCCTCAAACTGTTTATAAGCGAATCGAAACCGGGTTTTTCCTAGAGTTTCTATTCTCGGTCAAATGATTATGAGTCATGGAAAGTTTTCAAGGTCGCGAGCTCGCGCGACTGTGTGCGTGGGTGTGCTTGATTTTACGCTTGCGTGTTATATTATTAATAGGCTGTGCTATGCTTCAAACAAGAACTAGCCAGACAAGTAATTATCATACTACTCGCTCCATCGATAAATATGAGCTCCCTGACGTCAGTTGTTGTTACATTGAGCTGAGCGATAATACAAAGCAAACTGGTAGATGTTAGGCTTATTATAGTGGTATTATTTAATAATTGAATAACGATGCTTAACTTGTTTTCTCTCCCTCTCTCTCTTATATAATGTGTGCATATGTATATATATATATATATATATATATATATATATATATATATATATATATATATATATATACCCACACACTGTGAGTAATAAAAAACATGTGCGCAGTATTTCGTCCACAACTTTGACATCTGTGAACTGATTTTGAAAACATTTTCAGAATTATAAAGAAGAAGAAAAGTATTAATCTTAAATCTAGTTTTTGTGACACTTTCGGTTTATTTTAAACAATAACAGACGATTTTAAAAGCATAGTCTGTTTTTGCTGAAATTTTAAAATGGTGTTTACTAATGAAGATAAAGCACTCATAAAAAACTTGTACCTCGTAAAGGATTATGGCGTACATTGGTAGATTGCCGAATTTTCAATAAAAAATTGGACGCTGGGAGGGCTAGATTGCTTATTAAAGAAATAGCGCAGAAAATAAGAAAATATATAACGTGGACGAATTGAAGCAACGCCTGGTGGACGTTTGGCAAGACGTGTAGCAATCTGTCATTGACAACTCAATAGATGATTGGCGCAAACATCTCCGAGCTTGATTTCGCTCTAAAGGAGGACATTTTGAGCATATGCATTGACAGTTGACAGTAGCTGTATAACACTGTTTCGTGTGTTTCGTTGTTAGTTAAGCCACGGATTTGTAAACATCCGGTAGCGATTGATTTACTTAAACTGAATATTTTAAGTCGCGCATATTTTCAAGCATTGCTTCAGCGCAAAAATAATAATTTACAGAGTCACTTAACGTTATTTTATAGCAAATGTTATCCTGATTATACCTATGCAAGAAGTTAAAAAATCGGTTCACTATTACTAAAGTTATGGGCGAGAGACTGAGCACATGTTTTTTTATACTCACAGTGTATATATATATATATATATATACATATATATAACGCCTATAGGCCTATATATACGGTATATATTATACATATATATTGTATATACTGTATATATAATGTATATCCTATAATTATGTATTTATATTTACTATATAAATAAACAATAAATTATATAGTATATACATGTATATATATACATGTGTATATATATATATATATGTATATATATATATATATATATATATATATATATATATATATATATATATATATATATATATATAGATCTATAATGATGAGCTATAATCCACATTACACAGGCTACCTGTATGTAGGCCTATTTTGCAATTGCAAATTCGCTGGACTATGATGTTTAGGGCAGAAAGGGAGTCGTTGAAATGTTAAATATTCTGAGAGATGAGTTTTCGACGGCAATGGCATTGTGTGGTAAGTGAACTCTGTATCAGCTCGCTAATTATACTTTTTTACACTATTAAATAGTAAAACTGCGCCTAATTGGTTATACCTAATGTATTAATTCTTTCACTCAATATATTGTTACGTAAAACTGGCTGGAGCCAGTGGCGAAGTCGGTAAGATACTCGACCGCGGATCAATATGTGCGGGGTTCAAATCCTGGGCTCGCCCTTCTCTGACATAGCTTTCGAGTGAGAAAACTGACGTTAACCTTAGCTTTACTTGCTTTACCAAAACGGTAGATCTAGGGTACACTGCTCCGACATTTAATCATCTTTCTTCTTTCTTTTAGGCATTATCTAAGGCAGATCCATTTAACTCCTGCAACCAATTCTATTTCCAGTCTTCAGTTTAATCTCTACATATGAATTTGTTATAGAATCGCCCTACATCCGATGTCCTAGCATTCTTCCTTCTGTTACACCCATCAGTAAATCGTCCCCCATTACAATTTGTTCTTTCCATCGTTTTTCATTTCAAATCTTAATAACGAACTGTTTATCTGTACCGACTCTCTGAAAAACTTCTTCATTTGTAACACTGTCAGTCCAACTAATCTTTTTCATCTTCTTGCACCATAACCACATATCCAATGCCTCAAATTTCCTGATATTCTCTTTCCTTAATGACCGCTTTTCACATCCGTACAGAAGTGTCGACTAATGTTTTCGCAATCTTTATATATGAGATTTTTAATTGCCCTTTGTTAAGAGTTATTATTTTTGCGAAAACGTCTTCCGACTGTGCGTTTCTGGATTTTGTACCTGTTTCAAATTTCGCATCATTCGAAATGGTATGGCCCAAATAAGCCTACTTGAAGATTTTTACCTGTTCTAATCGCGTATTATTCAATGCACAGTAATATTTAGATCACTCTAATTCACAGACGCTCCCATCGCTATTGTAGTTTTATATTAATCTTCATGCCATACCTCAATGTCGTGACATTCAGACCATCCATAATCCTCTGTAGTCTTACTTCACCTCTAGCAAGTATACATTGATCATCTGCAAACCTCACATCGTTCAGCAATTTACCTCCAATAGTTATTCTTTTATCATTACCTTTCATCGTCTCAATCACTACCGCCTCGGTATACAGATTGAACAATATTGATGAAATACAACATCTTTGTCATTGCCCCTTTCCTATTTACTCTCCTCAGAGAACGCTTCTTTTACCCTCCGTAAATTAATTTCCATTCAAATCCATCATCCAGTAAATAAAATTAGTTATCATCACACGCTGGTTGGTTTACATGTATCCGGTGCTACACGCACACTAAAAGCTTGATTTTTCTTAAAAGCCATCGAACAATTTCGGGAAATTTTACATAGTAAGTAACTTATAATCATTAGGCCTATTTAACGCTTAATAATTGTATAGCGATTGATAATTAAATCACTTTTATTATATGATGAAGGGTGAAGGTTGAATCAGAGTTATATGTATGCATACAATACTTGCTTAGTTGATGTTGTAGTTATTTAAAATTACTTTGTATTTTTTAAATTCATTTATCTCTCTTTATACTGTTCTGTCAATTGACTGATCTCCAAAGATATATATTCCAACTAAAAATTCATTTTAAAAGTCAGTTAGAGGACTTCATTGACCACCAGCACTGCAGTGATCACTCCAAATTGACTTATTAAGTCTTTGCCAAACAACAAAAACAACCCTTAAGATAGGAAAATACAGTGCTGAGATGATTTTGTAGTGCTTACCCCAGTTACTGCGGAGGCGCTCAGCACGTCACGTACTTATTGATGTTGTTGCCTGCATAGATGAAAAAAACGTTCTTACCAAAAATAAAAAACGTTAAAAGAAGCGTTTTTCCAAAAAAATAAATAACGTAAAAAACGTTGAAAAAAACGTTAGTAGCGTACACGTAGGCTTGCATATATATATTACCATGCCTTCATTCTATAACACTAAACAATTTTATTACAACTAGACTTGTTCCAAAGTTCTAAAGATGTTCACAGACTCCATACAAATCTAAACAAATACTTTCAGGTCATATACAGCCACACTGTCAGTTGCTTTTAATTATCAATACAAGAAAATTTATAGCCGTAAGAAATTAGGAATAGACAATGTCTTAAAATTAGAGCATCTGCCTAACTAGGTTTACGCCTTTTTAGGTTTTTTATTTTATAAAAAATAAATAACGTAAAAAACGCGTTTTTTTCACAGATATAAAAAACGTAAAAAACGTTTTTTCATCTATGGTTGCCTGAATATATTAACTATATATAATCGATGATATAATACATAGATATGATTCAAAATATAACTTTGTATCCTTGATTACTTTTATATTCCCAATAATCAGGACCTATTCAATATGAATGCCTCCTTAAGCCTTAATAGGATTGGGTAACAGCTGGCGCATTGAAATAATATGAACAGAAAATTCTAAATGTATCCATTAAATCTATTAAATGTATTAATTAATATAACAACATTATATTTATCACATGTTAAATACCAATTTTAGAATTATATCGGTTTGATTTCTATAACGATTGTTTTGTTATGTCTTTGCTTAGGATGCAGGAAGGTCACTGAAATCACTAAAGAATTTATTCGTATTTCTGGGTCTCTGCACATTGACTGCAAACTTTAACTATTTCCATTACTTGTCCACATTTTTGTGGTTTAAGACAATATATAATTTATATGAATAGTTTAAAACTCATCGGTGTTGTAGATTAGCTATTTATAAAAGCTTTTAGCTACCTGTACGTGTATCAATATTTTCACAAATAGTTTTCTGCAATATCCTATTTTAAATGTTTAGGCCATCACCTGGAATTTTGTTTATTTTAAATTAATTTGCCAATTGTTTTATTGTAGATTCGGTTTCAAAGACCCATAATGAGAATATAAAAAGAAGGCCAACTCTTAGATCATAATACATCAATGTTATATATTTAATATTCATTATGAATATTAAATGTATAACAAAACTGAAATATCGTGGGCTCGATTTTGTGGCAAATGATGTGGGAGTTAAAATGTGGAATATTCACAGGACCGGTAAATCAATAATTGAAGAAGGCAAAAATGTGAGTTTTCAGAAGGATATATCCAGTTATTTTGAACAGAGATTTCCATAAAAAAGGAATATAGACGATGCTGCGGGACAATACAAATGTAAATATAATATCTCTCTGGCTGGAGAAGGGAAGAAGAAGAAGATGATGATGATCTCTCTAGCTAGAGATCTGCCAGGTCAGGCCCAAGGTAGGCGTACTTATTCAGACAGCCTGACTGGAACCAGTGGCGATATTGGTAACATATTCGACCGCAGATCATTATGTGCAGAGTTAAAATCCTGGGCTCGCTCGTCAACGACATAACTTTCGAGTGAGGAAACTGACTTTAACATTAGCTATACCAGCTTTACCAGCCTGCTTTCTCGAACTCAATGTAAAAGCTCTCCAATGGTCAATAAGTTAATCACTTCCAAAAAAAGCTATATATAATATAGCACCGCGCATTAACCACACCTTAATGTGTAGCCTATAGCTTTATTTTCCTTTCTTTTAGTTTGTTCATTAATTCTGAAATAAATTTTTATTTCGGTTGATTTTGCTTTATACATGTATATGTCATTAATGAGTTATAGACGGTGGTCAGCTAGATAAGATGTGTATCATCTTACCTGACGGCCGTTGTTCTGGTGTTTATAGACTGTTTGACACACTGTGTTCCTGGGAATTTTTTAAATTTTATTTCATGTAAATGTTTATTTCTGTTTTCATTTGTCAGTGATTTGGTGTTGATGCTGAAATAAACATATACATGTATATATACTGTATATATATATATATATATATATATATATATATATATATATATATATATATCTTTAAAAATACAGGGCTGCTGAGGTAGTTGCACTTTACCTTCTCATGACGATAGTAATGATATCATTTTGCATTAGCCGCGATGTCAGCCTTTAATTGTTATGTAAACCAAATCACAACGACAACCGAAATAGACAAACCAGTGTATCAACGAGGTTACAATAGGTGCTAATTAAAACGCGTCTGTTTTAAGACTGGATAAAATGTCATAATTCTGATTATGACTGCAAATTAACTGATATTGAATTGAGTAGCCTGCTGTGCATGCAATTGATGATTCTATATTCTGTAGTTTCTGGATTTGCTATTGAGATGTTTTTCTCAATTAATTGTGAATCGTGCATTGTTACATTAAAGATTTATACATATACATGTATATTACGCGACGTGTGGGTGTTAGATATTAATAGTTGTTGTCTAGTTATTTAATGTCGCTAGTAAACTGAGTAGGTCTAACATTACAATGTTCTATAGGCAATAGCGCAGATGTCGTAAATGTCAGCTCCCTTATTCATTATGTTCTTATTTCCCGATGTAATCAAGGCTGATTAATTAGTAATTATGACCCGATATTTGACGATATAATAGTGAAGCGATGACAAACAAGAAACACTTGGAGCTTTTTCCACGATCTATACGAGTAGCTCTTTTAACAGATAGCTCGCTGATCGTAAACTAAGGATGCAATTTCGGAATAAACTAAATGCGAATTATAGTGAAATGATCAACCGTGTTGATATCTATCACATGTAATAGGTCTACCAAATATGTGAGCCGTTAGGTAATTTGTTCATTTTCCGTATAAACCAGTCCAGTGGATGTCCAAGATTTTACTCTCAGATCAGCGTGGCCGGAATCGAACCCACGAGAGTTCAATCATCTTAGGATCTGTCATTTAAAACTTCATGCCGTTACCACTAAGCTATGAAGACAATCTAAGTATATAATAACTATAGGCTAATAACAAACTAGTGCACCTTAAACTAATCTGCTCCATATTTTTCTTGGTTCTGTGCAAATCAACATTCAATTATGTTAGTATAAGGAAATATTTAACTATTGACGTCTCATTAACAGTTTGTAATCATTTCCTCCGCATTTCGATTAAACAGATCTTTCCAAAAATTGTCTATATTCTTCAAAATTAAAATCTCGTTTTTCAAGTATTTGAGAAGCTGTATAGTTTCCAATGTTCATTTTCAGCGATCACTGCATTGGAGTCTTTGCTCCCTGAACCGCTTCCGTTGTTCCATCGCTTTCTGCTAAAAATGATCATGATACTATATATCATGATCACTTGGAGCAAGCTGGGCCCAATGTCGGTAAGATACTCGACCGCTGATCAGTATGCGCGGTGTTCAAATCCTGGGCTGGCTCGTCACTGATATCGCTTTCGAGTGAGGAAACTGGCGTTAACATTATCATTAGCTTTTACTTTATATAGCGTATAGTTTAAAATACTGTACGATATTCTGAAAATAGCAAAACAGACTGTAGATTACGGAGTACAAGTTTACCGATAGTTGGTGTGCTTCATGTGTACTTATTCTATTGATTATATCATTTGTACATAATAATGCAGATTTAACGTTTGTTTCCTCATCTAAGGATGACATCAGGGACGTCATAACGATGACTGTATTGAATTGTTTTTCATACTTTTGTATGTGATGGTTTATTCGTGTAGATCTAAAAAATAAAACTTATTGCTAATTGGCAAATAAAGAGATTCAGTTGAACTGGAAGCCTTCCATAATCTGAACCATGATGGCGGTGGAACATCGAATGGCGTGTTTAAATGATTTTGAGGAATATGCTGAGAAGAATCTTCCAGTCAGTACTATGAACTTTTTCAGAAGTGGCGCTGATGAGGAAATCACTTTGAGGGAAAATAAAGCGGCTTTCAAGAGGTTTCTAGTTTATTCTATATTGGTTCCATTATCAAAGCAACAAATATCTCATCAGTCAAACCTTCAATAATAACAAATGTTTTAAAATATTACGTACTTATTTCTAAATTACATATTAATAACAATTGTGGCATGTAATGTTATTAACCTAAGTTTTTAGGTAAGGATGTCATGTTTGTGTATAATTTAACGAACTCAGTAATTAATTAGCGCTGCCATTTGTTTGAAAGTAGAAACTAATATCATTTATCGTGCATTTGGCTATGCATTTGCGTCATTTAATATCACAATCGTATTCATTAAGTGTTCTTTACTCCTTATTAGAAATTAATAAGAAAGAAAAGAAAAATACAATAGAAAATGAAATTACGAAATGAATGTGTTAATAAGTGATTAGTTCAGAAGCAGCATTGCATGGTAAGATGGTCATATTTATAATATTCCTGTGCAAAATAAATTGATAGCTCGAAGCATTTTCACTCTCATTTCACTCATATTGCTTCTAATCAATGGAGTATTTCGAGAACAGGCCTGAAAATGCTGCCGTGGAATGCAACAACGAAGAAGATTGCATTAATCTTGTGTCTCCGCAGATACCGGATCTATCCTCGAGTCCTGGTGGATACCTCGGAACGGGACATATCGACGACAGTTCTGGGTCACAGGATCTCTTTTCCAGTCTGTATCAGTCCATCAGGTTCTCACTGTCTCTCACATGCTGATGGAGAACTGGCTACAGCGCAGGGTTAGTGCTCTATAGCTTCACTCTCAAATTAGTTCATATTTTTACAAATATCAGTGTATAAATGAATAAGTAAGTGTATTAATGAATTTAATTACGTACTAAAATGTTATACTCTCGTAAGGGTATATAAAATCAAAGAGGATGCGGACGCTATCCTTCAAAGCGATATTTAGTTTGAGAGCTACATTCGCAAGGCTACTCCAAAATTCAATCTTTCTAACACCAACGTTTAAAAATTAAGTTTTAAATATTATTCATTCTCTTAATAAAAATAATTCCACTGGACTAGACTCAAGATCCTGTAAAATTTTACAATTATCCGCAGATTCTATAATGAATCCTCTTACTTTTATCATTAATAAATCTCAAGAACTGGGTTAGTTTCCAATTAATCTTAAACTGCCTACCTTAAAAGCTAATCTTAAAAGTTATTCCTATATATAAAAAGGACAAGTTTGATAATGTCGAAAATTATCGTCCCATCTCATTACTAAATAATTTAAGTAAAATATTTGAGAAAATAATACTTAAAAGTGTTACAACTTTTTAAAATAAATATAATATTCTAAACAAAAATCAATTAGGTTTTAGATCTGGCCACTCCATTATTATGTTATGTATTGAAAATAACCGTAAAAATATTTCAAGACCTTTCTAAGGCTTTTGATACTGTAAATCATAATTTAATATAAAGTAATATAAATATAAAGTTAACTTAAATAAATAAAAGTAATAAATTAAATAATAAATACATAAATAAGTTTAATATAAATTTTTATATAAAGGGTCCACTAAAATCAGACGTGAAATGACGTACATTATATTGAATCAGTATCACGCCACAATTGATATATATCCAAGAACTCTCAAAAATTAAATATTATGTGAACAGTTGTATCCATAAATTTGAATCAACATATGAATATATTTGTTCTGTCTTAGTTTCTTTATTAAGAATTTTTAACTGCTTAAAATTAATGTAGTAGTGTATTGGGCAAAAAATATTATGCAAGAAAATACCGCAGAAGGACATGTAATATGACATTTAATAGAACATAGCATTGTAGCATTATAACGAGGATTTCAAAGATATTTAGTCAAAATGTTCATTGACAGATGAATAAGTAGGAATAACAGATGAGTAAGTTTACTTTATTGTTTATAGAAACAGTAAGATTACTATCATACTTTGCGCAATTTAGCATCATCATCATCACTTAACTATCATTTTCGTCATCGTTATCATTTTCGGTTGTCGTCCTCTGTGTTTCTTCTATAACAAGTTTCATTTGTTCAAAAATCGTGTTCTCCAGCATTTCATTTTTCGCTTTTCCTAAGACAAATAATGAAATTCAATAACTTTTTCTGTTTCATTCACAGCCATGGGGCCTATCGAGAGACATATAAGTGTTAGTAGACGTCTGTGACAGAAACCAATTTAACATAAATAACTCAATTAAGTTAATGTGGCTATTACTCAACTGAAAATGTGACTCTCTCAAAAGTGTTATAAATGAAGAAAGTAATTGTGAACAAAATAAAAATTATGACATATGCCAGGAGCAAGAGATGTGGGCATCATCTACACTCAGAGCACAGTGTCAACGAGGAGTGTAGAAGAGGTTGCCGAGGCAGCTCCTGATGGCATTCGCTTCTTTCAGTTGGTCATCAGTGTCGACAGAGAGATAACCCTTAGACTACTGGCGAGGGCTGAAAGGGCTGGATTCAAGGCACTTGTTATCTCCGTCGATATGCCATTTTTTGGAAAGAGAAGACAAGATGTGAGGACGGACTATCAGATGCCATTGCACCTCAAGTTAGTGAACGCCAATTACTAAGAACGTTTCAAGTAATTGAAATTGATCAAGTAGAGTTTCGCACAGTATATTTTTAACTTAATTTAACTTAGGCCCAGAGAATAATAAAAATATAACACTACGAATGTTTTGTTTCGTAAAAACTTGATTTCGTTTCTAATATATTTCATTTTAAATTTTCTTTTACGTTGTATTAAAATTTGCTGAAAATATGTCTAGTTGACTGATCTACATGTATATTACTATCCAAACTCAGCAGGAACCGGCATTTTATGTCTAATTAATTATTTGCGTTAAATTTCGAGTCATATTTTTAGACACGAGGGTTTAAATGAACGGTTTAAGCTGTAAACACATTTAACACAATATTGTAAACACAACATTTAATAACAGCAATTAGAGTGCTACTGTTGTTTATGACAACATAGACCACTTTAAACACAGACAGATGAAGATAGATGAAGTTTTGTCAATTTTTGTAATAATTTTCTTTTAAAATTGCATGACATCGCTATCGTGGAAGGTTTATTGCTTTGGCTATTTTTTGCGGTTAACAGATGTATTAAGAAATAATAGTTCATAATAAAATTAAGGAAGGTGACGGGAAACCATCTCAGATGCCATACTTTTCCAAGCTATAGGCTACATAAGGCATAGACTCTGTGAAGGGATTAACTTGTTGATCTAAGGAATGCGCTTATAGAGCGAGAAAGCAGATTTTGAATATGAATATGTACCTTGAATCTGCCACTTAGCAGTTCATTGAAGAAAAATAAGAAGAAGAAGAAGAGGAAGAGGAAGAATAAAATTAAAAGTTCTAAGGCGTCCCTACTTTTGGCACTTTCTTTATAGGTTCCCTCAGCTTGAGACGTGTGAGGAGAATGGTGAGGACACTCCGTACCTGGGCTGTAGGTACGTGCCCAACAGTCTCATCAATCGCAAGCTTAACTGGAACGATATCGATTGGCTAAGATCTGTTACCAAGCTACCGATTATTCTTAAGGGAATTCTTCGTGGTAAGAATTCTGAAGTTTATACAGTTCAATTACATTGTAAGTAGCGGTGGGTTTATAATATAAATAAAGGTTAATGCTGCAAATAACCTGCCATTAAAGCAGTTTGCGAAAGTAAATTTGAAGAACCTTCTAAGTCTTATTGTGTTGCATCTCGGTTATATTTTTTCAATACTTTTAGCGTGCATACAATTTGTTATAGCATCTGGCCTGCATGCCAATTGCCTTATTTACGATTTTATTAACAAATTAAGGACAGTTCGCACATTTTCTCGATGCTGTGTTCTATCACAGAGCGCAAAGAGCAGGTTCACCAGAGCCATACCTACTTCTAATCTCAGTCCGCTTGAGCTCTTTCTGAGAAATTCATCTCTGATAACTGAACTCTGTTAGCTGATCTCTGATAGCTGATCTCTGATAGCTGATCTCTGATAGATAATCTCAGATGGATGATATCTGAGAACTGATTTCTGATAACTGATCTCTGTTAGCTGATCTCTGATGTCTGTTCTCTGATAGTTGATCTCTGATAACTGATCTCTGATAACTTATCACTGATAGCTGATCTCTGGAAGCATCACTTGTAGGAAACGAAATAATTATATCAAATTTTACCGTGCCTTAAACCTCAGTTTAATTATAATTTTGAAAAATTAGGAGGCTGGTGTGACTGCCCATTTGATTCCTCAGATCTTTTTTTTTGTTTCTGTTCAACCTTTTTATTTACATGTGTTCTATAAAGTTTTTCCCAATTAATGTTTACTAAGATATGGAATATGTCTTCAAAGTAATTGGTTATGTACTGTCTCTATGAAGTTAATGTTGTGTCAATTAATATGAGTTATCGTATATTTTAATTAGTTCTTTGAAGATATAAATATTCCATTATACTTTCGTTGAGCGAATAATTCTAATTTATAATGCATTCCAGTGAAGTAGGAATCCAAGTTGAAACTGGGTAGTAGTGTATCTGAAATTTGTTACTGTACTAGAACGGGACACGAATCTCATACTTACTGTGCAAGGCTGCTTGGAATCTGAACCCGTTTTACAGAATTTTCAGTTGCCATAACTTTTATTATTTTACTTGTCTGACGCTCAGCTTCGGATGCTCTAGAGGCTTGCAAGAGAGGAGTTAACGGAATCCTGGTGTCCAATCACGGAGGTCGTCAGCTGGATACTGTTCCCGCCACGGTAATTAAGAAGATTTTGCCACTTGATGAAACTTTTTCACCTTAACTGAATATTGTAAAATTGCCCAGTAAGAAAAACAAGGATTTTGCAATAAATGACAAAGCATTAAAAGGTTGCATCCATGTTTTTAAATTGCGTTTAGTTGAATTGAAAAGTTTTAATTTCCAATGAATCTACTTGTATAGCGAGCCTACCTTAACAGTCAAAGCAATGCTAAAATAGTCATGTTTTATTTTTTATTTAATGTTTATTGTATTTACTATGAAGAAATAAATAGGAGATTTACTGATGATATGGTGTGGGACAGGGATGACTGGAGAAAGTCTATTCGTATACCGATCCTGTTTAAACTGGGATTTAAGGGAAGATGAGGTTGATGATGTATATGCTATGAAGAGACGTTTGATCATTATTTTTTCCAGTTTTCTCGCTTTCCATGATATTTGACGAAATAATTCTGTTCAATCCAGCTCAATGTCAGCAGTAGTGAATGTAAAGAATTACAATTAATTAAGACTCATTCATTGATCTAAAAAGTGGCGTCATTTGTTATGGTACAGTTGGAGGTGCTGAGTGAAGTGGTAGAGGCGGTGGCAGGCAGGTGTGAGGTGTACATGGATGGCGGGGTGAGGACGGGCACAGACGTCTTCAAGGCTCTCGCTCTAGGAGCTCGCGCGGTCTTTATTGGCAGACCTGTCGTCTTCGCTCTGGCCTATCATGTAAGCAAATATGAAGCATAGCTTTCATTCTTTCTTACATCGCGAATTTATTTTTCGATGGCATTTTAAAGGTTTTGGTAAGCAGGATCGTTTTCTAAGGGAATTACGCCCCTTCCCAGTAAATATTAGTCGAAGCTGAGGAAATCAATGGGGGAAAACCTCATCATAAGCAGAATTTCCACAAGAACAATGGTATATCAAAAAGGAATGTTAGACGACTTAAAGATATATTATATAAAAAGATATATAATGATATATTAGTGTATTATAGTTTATATATATATATATATATATATATATATATATATATATATATATATATATATATATATATAGATAGATATATACTGTGTTTTTTATAACTGATACCCCAAATAGTTTTAACAATAAAGTCGTAAGAAGTTAACCGATGTTCTTGAAATTTACAGCAGTTGACCAGCAGCCAATTCTACAAAACATAGATAAATTTTGTTTCAATATCTTTAATAACGTGAAACTTATAGTTTCGCGAAAATAAGTGGGGTCAGATAAGAAATTTCCAATTCAGGATTACGGGCGTGTTACATTTAGCGTAGATTATCTCTATAAAAATACCAGCTAAAACGCAATAGAAAATTTTTGCTAATGCTATTTTGAAGAGCAATTATTTCTTTTCAAAACGACGTAAAATACGTGCTGATATTTTCTTAATTGACAAAGTTATTGAACTTGTTATGCATGTAGTGCTTGAAGAGAATAAACGCAGAAGAAGACGCCGCTGCAGTGGCTGCGGTGATAGCAGTTGTACCCAGACATGCAATGCATGCATTTAAAAGTTCAATAACTTTGTCAATTAAAAACATATCAGCACGTATTTTACGGCATTTTGCAAAGAATTGATTGCTCTTCAAAATAGCTTTAGCTGAAATTGTGTGACGTGTTCGCTATTATTTTTTATAGAGATAATTTTACGCTGCATGTAACACGCCCGTAATCCTGTACTGGAAATTTCTTATCTGACTCCACTGCTATTCACAAAACTATAACTTTCACGTTTTTAAAGTTATTGAAACGAAATTTCTCTCTTTGTGGTAGAATTGGCTGCTGATCAAGTACTGTAAGTTTCAAGAACATTGGTCAGCTCCTTACGACTTTATTGTTAAAAATATTTGGGGTATCAGTTATAAAAAACACAGTGTATATAACGTCAAGCTCTAGAGAAAGTGATCGACACAGCGCAGAATGATAATATGCAATCAAAACCTCGTAGTTTGGTATGGTATTTAATACTTTTACTTAGCCTGTCTCAATGAAATATATTTAAATATACGACAATATAAAGTTAATTTGCATGTTTAAAGATATTTTCTATAATCATACATTTCTTTCTGAGACAGAAATTCTCAAATAAATGCAACATATTAGGCCTACTTATTAATTTGGTTTAGAGGATCGCAGTGCTATCTAGGAACGACTCTTTAATATCCATCAATCTTTTAAGTTTAATTAAGGATTAAATAAGCCAGGACTGATTATTAACTAAAATGTGACCCTGTAAAGTTATGAACGGAATAAACATGTAGGACTATGCATATGTAATTTTAAAATCAGATTTCATATTAGTCCTACTAAACGTGATCGTACATAATTTGAACACTAGCAGTTGTTTTTATTGTTATTTTAGGGAAGAAAGGGAATTGTGGACATGTTAAATATTTTGAAGGATGAATTTTCAAGTGCAATGGCTTTCTCTGGTACGTGAACAAGAATTGTATTATTTTAAGACAATTAATTAATGTTATGTTACACATCCAATTAGAGTGACTCAAATATATTGTACATATATCTCTCATTCTCTTACTCTCTCTCTCTCTCTCTCACTCTCTCTCTCACACACACATACACAGACACACACACTCTCTCTCCCATACCATTGGAGTACAATACATAAGGATGTCAACATGCTACAAAACCTACTTGAACAATTTTACATTTCTCTTTTCTCATCTCAATCTAAGAATGCTATTAAATAGGTCTCTTCTCTTGGACATCCTCTTTCTCTTTCCTTTAATTTTTCCAATTTTAGCATTTCCAGCAACTCTTCCCGCATGTCATGTCCCTTTCAGATCTTCATCGTGATTTTATTGGTTTGCTTGTAACACTTTGTAGTGTTGCGCCCTACCTGAGATCGGCTGTTTACTTATTATGTTTTTGTTACGCCCTACCTAAGTCAACTATCTTCTTCATTAGAAATTCTGCAAGCCTAAATAATTTTTCCAACTTTATCGATAACAATTAACGTTCTGGTGTGTTCTTGCTTCTGTTATTCTCCTTCATTACCATACGAGTTTCAATTAAATAATATAACGCATTAAGGTATTAGTACTGTTTTTAAAATTATTACACTATTATTATTATTAAAAGTAATATTAAAAATAATATTTTGCAATCTTTTTCTTTGAAGCTTTCATATTAGATTTTTAAAGAGTTCTAACCTGGAAAGAGTATTTTCTAATTACATGAATATTGAATTTTCCATATTAAAATTTAATCTAGTGACTAGTTTTCATACTCGAATAACAATAATAATGACAACAATTAGAGTGCTACAGTCATCAATGACAACATCGAGCACTATTGAGACAAAATCAAGCCGACGAGCAAAAAAAGAAGGTCCAAAAACGGTGCAAATTCAAAAATCCAGACATTCAGTCCAAAGAAATTCGAATCTATTATCATGCTACATCGATACTATGCATCTCAGTTAATTTCACAATATACCGTCGTATATTTTTCGAAACCAGCTGAAACTATTAAAAGCGTTTACTGGTACTCATTTATGACCTATTCTTGACTCGATATAATATTGTATTTATGATTAGTATATATATATATATATATATATATATATATATATATATATATATATATATATATATATATATGTAGTCATAAAATGTACATCCGTCAGCAGTTAAGTAGTAACTGTTCTTAATTAAATTACACGCCTTTATAGATATTGGGTACACAATTAGTGTACATAAGATTTCGTCATAATATTACGTCACGTAGTTTTAAATGACAAATCCTGAGGTGAATTGAACCCTCGTGGGTTCGATTCCCGGCCGCGGTGATCTTAGAGTAAAATCTCGGATTTTCACTGGACTGGTGATACGGAAAATGGACAAAATTGTCTAGCGGATTTAGCATGTGGTATTAAAAGTGATAGATATCAACGCAATTGATAATTTAAGTATAATGTGTGCTAATACAGAATAACTACACTTTATGTCATGATTTATGTTATTTAGGATGCAGGAATGTGTCAGAGATCTCTCGTGAATTCATTCGAAACGCTGATACACTTGGCCCTTTTAACAGGCTTTATCTAGGTGATTAATTTGCCGCAAAGACTTAATGTGATCCTGTCTGTTTTTGACGAATAAAGAAATGAATATAATTTCAATATTTGTGATGTTCTTGGATATTTCAAAACATTAACCTTCCGAAATTGAATTTCAGTATATGCTCAAATATGACAGTCTAATCCTTTTCATTTTCAAGTAGTGCACGTGATTCAAATCTTGTTTAACATGGTGACTGTACTCCATATGCTTCTGTTGCTGGCTCTGATCATTTCTGCTTCCGTTATCTGCATCCATTTCCTTAGACTCTCAATTAACGTCATCGGCTGCCGATATCAATAATGCTTCGCTTGCCTTTTAAGTTTTCCCGTCATTAAGGTATTTTTACTAGTTTTATTAATATGTCCGGAAAACCCTATCTGCTAGTGATGTATTCAAGTGTTCACGACAGGCTGGCATCTTTGTAAATCTTTGTAATTAGTAACGTGATCAGCGTATGACATGCGTAACGTTCTCCTGTAGAACTATACTTACATCTCTGTTTTCTTTAGGCTCTCTTTCACTTCAAAAGAAATTTCCAAATATGGGTGTGATGTTACTCGAAAATCTTGATCAAATAAAACTAATAAGAGACGCATAACTGTAGGCACGACGTGTATTACATAGTCAATAAATTGCTGTATTGTAATCGTTCTAAATATTAATTATGCAAGAATAATCAATTATATAAAGTAACTAAAACAAATCAGATTCATATCAAAACCCTTAATAATTATAATTGAGGCATCTTATAAACAATTGGTTATAGAGAGATCATAACTGTACATTCATCAGATAGGAATTAATTTAGACTAAAAGTACATAAAGGTTAATCTCATATATTGAAGCTTGCAGCTTGCACGACAACCATCATGTACCGACAGAAGTTATGATTTCCTCTTCTCTCTCAGTTGCCAGTGGTTGGAAGTGGAGCCATAGGCTGGAGGGCTGGAACTCTTCATGCTCTTGCGGAATTAGTTTAGAGGAAGCAGAAATCCAAGCACAATAATGTATATAACTCCAAATCTCAGTGCACACAGGCTAGACGTCAGAATAGTTACATAGGTGTAATTAATGCCTGCTTTTGTCGCATATGTAGGTGAACAAATACATCTTACATACATAATGTAGGTTTATTCATGTCGACTGAGCCAGCTATCACTAGTGTCTCGTATATTTAACTTCCGATTAACTATCAGGGATTAAATATACGAGTCGCAGCGGTTAAAGTCAGTGTTCAGTTGATTATGTCTCAACATGACGTCAGAGATATTGCCAACTAATGGCAACTATAACTTACATAATAAACAATAGCTTCAAAGTAAATAGAGCAGGATTCCAAAGTTGCAGTATGGCGAGAAAATAGTTGCAGGTTTCAATTATTGTGCTTTCCCGTCACCAATATGCTTTAGTGACAGAAAATTGGCTTTAATCTAATATTTACTTCCAGCCTCCTAGATTTGGGAATGCTCCATTTTGTTTTCGCACCAATATCTTTTCTTAATAGGAGCATTTTAGTACACTATCGAGATATGTGTAGTTAAAATGAAATTCTTTCTCCTTTAGGTTCAGTGCGAACATTCTAGAATTTTGTTTTCTAACTCTCCTGCTTGGAGGAGTCAATAATTAACCTTGTCGGGCTTGTTTTTATATTGACTATAAATAGCTCAAGGTTGTGCTCTGCCAATGCATTGCATGGAGTCCGGTTTTTGATGTTTGAAATCACGTGATTTGAAATAATATTTTAAATTTTGAATCATTAACCCACTTAACGAAATTCTCCCTTGAGTAAACTAATAGACGAAGGCACTACAGAATTACAATCAGATTTATACGACAGCCTATTGAGTAGCTAATTAAAAATAATTCCATATCAAAACTGAAATAGCTTAGTCAATTCTTGACATTTCGGCTTACATTTTGTAATTGCCTCTAGAGGAGAATTTGGCATTAGCTCACCAAATTTTGTAGAAATATTTTAAATAGGACGGAAGTTATCCATGTTATATGAAAAACGTTATTGTTTAATTGGCAGGATATTATAATTGAAGCTCATTTTCAGGGTTCACATTTACAAAACAAAATATAACGCAATATCAGGGCCATCATCATCTAACTGCCCTTTTCCGGATCAACAAATTTTCGAAGTGAAATTAATTCTAAAAAGTGACTTGTTACGCTGCCGTGTTAAATGAAATTAAAATATTCTTTTCTTAATAAAAGGATACTTCGATCTCATTAAAAATATTTGTACAATTTGTTGGAGATCAAATAGAAAACTTCTTCCTCTACAATTATAATTTGCATAGAATTTCAAGGCAAAATATCAATAATTGATTAAGTTATTAAAATTTGGCTAGGGGATTATTGTTTAATTCGCACCACGAGAGATAAAAAGGTAATTATATATAATTTATATACCATGACTAAGAGAGACTAAGAGAGCGAGAGAGAGAGATAGAGATAGAGAGACAGAGACAGAGACAGGGAGAGAGAGAGAGAGAGAGAGCGACAGAGAGAGAGAGAGAGTTCATATAGGGCATGGTGGCTGCTGCGAAGAACAGCCCAATTCTTGGAGATGCATGTTCCTAAATGTTTTTTAAAATGTTTCTAAATGTTTTCGAAATGTTTTCTAAATGTTTCTAAATGTTTTTCTAAATGTTTTCTAAATGTTTAAATGTTTTCGAAATGTTTCTTAATGTTTGTTAGAAATGCAGGTTCCTAAATGGAGATGCATGTTTTTAAGACGAGAACATGACTACCACATACTTCCAAGATACATGTAGTTAAACAAATAAAACTGATGAATGATCGCCATCTATGGAATTAAACCGGTTTATGTCAGTGGCAGTTAAAGCTTCCATTATTGTAATTGCTTCTTATTTCAGAGAAAAAGTCAGAACTTATCTGCGCACGTAGACAAATCGTATTTGTAATGAACACGCCTTGTTCACAATTTATATATGACGAAATATATATTATAGATCGAAAGCAAATATTATGCAGCTGTTATTTATAAATTTAAGTGACGTAGGGTTTTTCCAAAGATTTATAATAGATGATATAAGCCGAAGTTGAAAGTAGGCATAGCTAGATTATTACGCTGGGTATTTCCAAAGTGACGCAGCTGGCGCGTAAATTAGCTAAGCGAAGAAACGCTGTGATTTGATAGAAGCGTTTGACATCGATCGACAGCCGTGTATATAAGCAGAAGCTAGATACAGTAGAAACAAGTTGGGGCCGGGGGCCTACTTGGTTCGTCTGAGTAGGTTCCCAGGAGGGCGGCTCCGATGGGTCTATACGGTGTACAACGTGTAGTTCTCATAAAGGATCGAGTCTCAATGATCCTTTCCCTTACTGACTCCCTACGTGATAGGTAAGGGGGCCCCTCAGGTTGGCTAGTGTCCCAAGCCGCGAAGGCTAATTGGAGGCGAGAGAGTTCGGTGTCCCCCTGGGTAGGCCCAGGTAGGAGGCTGGTAGTTCCACGGCAATACTCGGGTCGAGTCCGTCTCTGCGGGTATTTGCTAAGCGCCTGGGTCGAGTGTGTCTCTGCAGGCGAGGAGGCTGGTAGTCCACGGCATACCCGGGTCGAGTTCGTCTCTGCGGGTATTTGCTAAGCGCCTGGGTCGAGTGTGTCTCTGCAGGCGATAGGCTGGTAGCACGGCAATACTCGGGTCGAGTTCGTCTCTGCGGGTATTTGCTAAGCGCCTGGGTCGAGTGTGTCTCTGCAGGCGGTAAGCTAGCGACGGCATTACCTGGACGGAGTTCGTCTCTGCAGGTATTTGTTAGGTGCCTGGACGTAGTTCGTCTCTGCAGGCGGGGGCTAGCGACGTCATTGCCTGAACGGAGTTCGTCTCCGTAGGTATTTGCTAAGCGTCTTGATGGAGTTCGTCTCTGCAGGCGGGAGCAGGATTACTAATGACCAGTTGACTATCCACGGATTTCATAGTAACTACACGGAAGCCATTGTACCACCTTCAGAAATGATGGACGAGAGAAGGAACTACGGGAAGACCAGTATTTAAAGGATGCAGAAGCGGGATTACCAATGGCCAGCAGACTATCCACGGATTTCACCACATTAAGCGAAAGGCCCATTACACCACTTCAGCAACGATGGACGAGAACAGGAACTACGGGATGACCAATATTAAAAGGATAGGGAAGAATAAGTCTAAAAAGGGATATAGGGAAGTTTTAATAGGATAAAGAAGATAAAGGTCGTCGCAGTTAAAACAACCAGTCATATAATTATCTACTATACCAGTTTGTAAAACTAGGAAGCAGGGTAGAAAATCAAACCGTGATCGCCCAAGATAACGCAGACGCTTCCACTACCGATTCGGGTCACCATATCACTTCGCCCCGAGAACCACGAATATCACGGGATAGAATCTACCAAGGGAGCATGGAAGAAACTCAACCGTCATCGTCTAAATACGTAGAAGACGTGGAGTACGCTTCTACTCCCGACTCGGGCCAGCGTCGACGCTGTGCACCGGGTTCCCGAGAACCCAATAACGAAGTAGGCAAGGTGGGTCGGACCTTGGCCTACTCAGTCGGAAATGAACGAGAAAGGCCTATCGCGAAGGATGATACCGGGAAAGAAGTATCATCTGAAGACGCAGAAACTCGGTTCCTCCTGACAAGCGGTACCTTTAGTAAAGCATTCGACGAAAAAGTTGCCGTCTCGAAGCGCTGCCGGCCGGAGAGCGAGTACAGATGTAGACAACCGCTCGAGGACGAGCAGGCAGTAAGGCTGTTCGCGACAAATAGTGTCAGAAATGAGATTTCCGGCTATAACGGGAGATATAAACCCTGGCCGGCGGGGTCTAACTACGAAATGGACGATGATGATGAGGTTATTGTGAATTACCAGGCTCATAATCGGGACCCTTGGATTCGTCGACAATAGTGTTAGGGCAGTAGTAGTACGCAGGATAATTGCGGTCATCAACGAAGAATTAGGAGAAAGATGGACCAGGGATTAATGGGGCCGTAGATGAAATGTAAAGACAATCATAGTAATAGGGAATATTAGGGTCATCATAGAAAAATTAAATTCAATGGGGAAATGAACAGGAGAAGATATGGATATTTCATTAAGAGATGAAGGTAGAAGAAATAACAAGACGTATTGATGGTAGTTGATGAAAATATTAGGCCTTGGCGTGAAGTCAGTAGTAACATATATTTAACATATATTTAAGTTATTTCTATTCTAATTCATGCCCATTTCTGGTTAAAACAGAGTTCAATATTATCGTGGAGGTCTAACGATGGAGATTGTTACAAAAATACAATTGTATCACATGTACAATGTTAATTGTTTGATGCTAATTCAAATCGTAATGCAATGACTTTATTGTTTTTAGGACTATGTGGCTACATATGTACAAACAAATTTGACTGCATCACGCGCTATGGGAACTTTCAATATAAAAGCAAATCAATAATGGCACTCCGCAATTGATACTGCAGTTGTTAAGAGAATCACAATCGCTTGTATGATTTCACTTTGCTTGATATTGGATCAACATTGTACTAAGCAGAGTTAGGAAAGAACGAGCTGTGTTATATAGGTGGGTTCGACCAAGTACGCGAACACGTAAGTTCAACAAGTACGTGAACAGGTAAGTTCAACAAAGTAAGTGAACAGCTAAGTTCAGCAAAATAAGCGAACAGGTAAGTGCAACAAGTATGTGAACATGAAAGTTCAACAAGTATGTGAACAGGTAAGTTCAACAAGTATGTGAACAGGTAAGTTCAACAAGTAAATGAACAGGTAAGTTCAAGTAGGTGAACAGGTAAGTTCAACAAAGTAAGCGATCAGGTAAGTTCAACAAGTTTGTGAACAGGTAAGTTCAACAAGTTCGTGAAAGTTGTAGAAATTCTATTAAACTTAGAGAGTTGATTTAGCTTGACCTGGCGACTTTGAAACCTAGAGTCTTAGCTTAACCTAGCGACATTACTTGTGGTACATAAACAAAAATACGTAAAGTAAGTAATTTAGAGTTATGAATGCTGTGTTGATGTCACCTAAGATTTACACTTGCTTGACCTGGCAACATTAACTTAAGAGATCTGGCCTAATCTAGCGGCATTACTTAGGGTATATATGCAGACAACGTGTAAAGTTAATAGTATAGCCTAATAATACTGTGTTTATGTCGCCTAAGATTTACATTAATTAAGTTATCCTGAACAGGCCGCTTTTCAAATAGAAATAATACATTCAAAATTATAGCTGATTTCATAGAGGTTAATTGAAATTAAACCTAAAATAAAACTTAAACTGCTACGTATAAAACTGAGACTTAATTGTTTTCGAAAAGCGGAAACTGAATTTAAATTTTAAAATCTTAGCATCCGATGATGATCGGAGCCTCTCCTACTTTCACTGTCTATTTCGTCTTTTTAAAGAATGATTTATTAACGTTAATGCGCAATATACGAAATAAGCTTCTGCCTTTAGCACAATTGCAACTTAAGTTTTGTTATGATGGAATATGAAGACGCGCTATTAAAAGTTTTGATAAATTCCAGATATTTAGGCATTCTACATAATATCGACATGTAAATATTGCCGCATAGTATCAGTAGTTTCCATAATTATGTTCTACAAGTATTGCACTTTTCTCTCAGATATAACTTAAAGTGTAGAGGCCATTGTCAGATTGACAAATTTCTTGCACCTAGTTGAAGGAAAACTTTCCAATAGCTGAATCAAGATGATGGAAGACTTGCAGATGGTGTGTTTAAATGATTTCGAGGAATATGCAGAGAAGAATCTTCCAGTCAGTACGATGAACTTCTTCAGAAGTGGCGCTGATGAGGAAATCACTTTAAGGGAAAATAAAGCGGCTTTCAAGAGGTTTTTATATGTTATATAATGTTATCCATATCACTGAAAACTACACGAACAGAGGCCTCTATGTATATCTCGTCAATCAATCACTAATTAGAATTGCTTACAAATATTTATTAAATTGTGTTTTCTTTACCGTATTAAGAAATTATTAGCAAATATTTGATTTATTTCTTTAGAAAGGTTTAGTATTTCGACATATCTTCTAGCCCATTACTGAATTAGATGCTGTTTTGTGCATTGAATTTCTGATTTTGTTGGGTCATTACCATTATCATTAGCATTAGCATGGGCCATTAGCGGGGCTTTTGAGTGAATTAATAAGAATACTATTTTAACAGTAGTAGTATTCGTTACCAGATGAAGAAGTAACTATTCTAAACTACCTATGAACTCATACTGTGACTAAAGCAGATACAACAATGAAAGGCGAGATGACATTAAGTAGGCCTAATATAAGCTGTCTGCCACATCAGTGCGCAAAAATATTTTAATTTCCATGTACTAATACAGTGGTTTCTGTAACAAATGGTAGTAGATTTAAAGATAGAATTATAGACAAAATTGTAGTTATAATTATTTCATAAGCGGAAGAACAATAGTGTCTAGGATTGTCTTTCTGCAGATATTGGATCTATCCTCGAGTCCTGGTGGACACCTTGGAACGGGACATATCGACGACAGTCCTGGGTCACAGGATCTCTTTTCCAGTCTGCATCAGCCCCTCGGGTTTTCACGGTCTTGCTCATGTAGAAGGGGAGCTAGCTTCAGTGCAAGGTTAGACCAAAGTTAAATAATTTCACATTTTTTGAGTAAAATTGATAATGATTTCAATGAAATTTTGAGTAACCATTTTCTTCGTAACGGCTACAAACATGCTTTGATAATTACTTTATTTATTTATTTATTTATTATTTTTATAATTAAATCGGAAGGATATACAGCTATTGTATATTTGAAGCACATGGCAAATGTAATCGATCTACAATTCATATCTGTTTTAAATATACATTTATTCGGATTAGTAATTGTTACTAAGAGTTATATGAACTTCTGCAGACCTATGCATTACTTTCGTTTTAAAGTATCTTTATTTTTATCATCATCGTAATTGTCATCGTCTTCATCATAAACATCGTCATCCTCATCGTATCGTTGTCGCCTATATCGTCATCGTCATAGGAAGAATATTTTCATTGTTTCACAGAAATTTGCAACTTATTGACCTAATTTATCTCTATATCTAAAGAAGTCCTAGCATTAAACTGAAATTTATAAAAGTTAAGTAAATCTTACTTGGTTAGATAAATTTATAATTGCTAAGGTAAAAATTCTTTTAAAATGATAAATTTCACACACATACTCAACCACGGATCAGTATGTGCGCCGTGCGGGGTTCAAATCCTGGGCTCGCCCGTCACTGACATCGCTTCCGATTGAGGAAACTGACGTTAACATTAGCTTTACCAGCTTTAAATATTAACGTATATGATATATTACACGTAAAAATTATATTTCAGGAGCAAGAGATTTGGGTGTCATCTATACACAGAGCTCTGTGTCTACTAGGAGTGTAGAAGAGGTTTCCGAGGCAGCTCCTGATAGCATTCGCTTCTTTCAGTTGACAATCAATGCTAAACGAGAAATCACTCTAAGACTTCTGGATAGAGTTGAGAAGTGTGGGTTCAAGGCGCTTTTTGTCTCCGTTGATATGCCCTTCGTGGGTAAGAGAAGATTGGACATAAAGACAAATTTTCAGATGCCATCACATCTTAGGTTAGTAAAACCCACTGATATCAGTTTTGCTCTGACTATCTCTAAACCTCTCAAAATAATTATTAGCCTATACAGCCAATGAACTCTTCGAAAATCAATTGTAAAGTTGATCAATAACTTAATTTAATTTTTCTTCCGCAATGGGATAAAATATCGCACTATTAGAGTAGTAATTTGAAGTGGCTTTCCAAGTATTTTCATTAAAACGTGTTCTTCCTACTTTGCGAAATTAGCTGTCTTAATACATGATAGGTGATAATTGATAACAAAATAATACAACGTAGACTAAAAAGCTTCCGTTTAGTTTGCCGTATATCCATCTCTATCCGTGGTCGACACGCAGTGGACTATATAGGAAATGAAACATTAAAGTCTGCTATCCATCGACCTGTCACCATCAACCCTATACGACTACGTTTTTATTCACCACTCGGAAAATAAAGGCTCACTTTGCAACGCAATCTGGAGCACGCGACCTCTCGTTCAAGAGACGAGCTCTATATTCTAGTTATAATATTACGACGTAGAAATTACGTTATACATAATATAACATAACGACACACTTGGTCAGTAAGTACAGATGCTTGTTTATGGCGCATTTCCTCCCTCCTCTCAATGGCTATTAGTAGTCGTTGCCTTTTGATGGCGCATCAATTGCAGCCGGCGCGGATTTAAAAATAACCTTCCTTCACCCTGGAATTTTTTCTTTCCTAAACTGTCAACACTCGGTCTTCCAAAGTGGTCATCCACATAGTACTACCCGAGGTCGATGTGACTTAACTTCGAGACTTGATGCGCAACCAAGTGCTCTAAATCCCGCCGTATCCTTTATATACTTATGAAGGTTTCCTCAGCTTGAAAACTCCGGCCACTCTGAAGAGGACACGCCATACGCAGGCTCCAGGTACGTGTCCAGTGGCTTAATCAATCAGAGGCTGAACTGGGACGATATCGACTGGCTTCGATCTGTTACAAAGCTGCCGATTATTCTAAAAGGAATACTTCGCGGTAAGACTTTATTTACATGTAGTTCGTGGTTTGTCTATCACTCGGATAAAACCTATTCAACCAGATGTACCTGCCCTTCGGTAATATGGTTCTCAACAAAAGTCGTTTAGATTTCCTTCAAATTTTTAGTGCGCTTTATCATTAATGCAGGTATTTTTAAGCTTTCTTATGGATTTCACTAATCTGGATCGTCTTTCTCGTCTGTGTTTTTACCATTTAATCAATCCAAAGGAAAACTATCTTTATTGCGTTGTAGAAAATACCCCTCACGGTACTTGAACGCACAACTAGTGAATTTCAGTAGTCCTACCACAGCTTAGGCAAGCATTTGCTAAAATGTAAATCGTGAATTGATTTCCCATAGGATATTCTTCATGTTCAGCTCTGATTAATCGCCTCTTCTGAAAGTGGCAGTGGGGCAGTAAAGAATTTTATGTATAATATTATATATATAGCTTTCTGCTCTAGAGCATGTCGTGACTGGGAGAGCACTGGGTTTGAATCCTATAACTACTGCTCCATTGTCGTACAATACGCCAGTAAGCCACCGGTTCAGCCCGGTGGTACAAACAATAAATACAAATTCCTGTTTACAATTAAATCGATCAGTTTTAATTATCAATGCCTCACTGAAAATTCAGTATTACAATTTAAGCTTGACTACAGGCTTTAAATTTAACACCTAAATAATCCCGTTAATATCTATATTTCAGGCTCATTTTGCTCACTCTTCTTGATAAATCTAGCAATATAGAATAATATTTTATTTTTATATTCAGCTTCAGATGCTCAAGAGGCTTGTAAGAGAGGAGTGGATGGCATACTGGTGTCCAATCATGGGGGTCGTCAGCTGGATACTGTTCCCGCCACGGTAAACAACGCTACGGAACCACTTGATGAGTCTTTATACATGACGATTTGACATATAATATTTGATAGGGCAGAATTAGGCAGATTGAAGCCTGAGGCCCAATATTTGGGGCTTTATGCTGACTGTATACTGTAC
Organism: Enchytraeus crypticus; assembly: GCA_905160935.1. Lineage (NCBI taxonomy): Eukaryota > Metazoa > Annelida > Clitellata > Enchytraeida > Enchytraeidae > Enchytraeus > Enchytraeus crypticus. The sequence continues at coordinate 201,226 of CAJHZI010000252.1, read as the reverse complement.
TGTATGTGACACTGTAATTTAACTCATAATTAGCAAACGTATCTGTATTTGATTGTCAATTTGACAAACTGCATGCAATTCTAAAGCATCTTGATATCAAGTATCCTTTATTTCCCTTGTCATATACACATGATAAGCGCACTTGCCACAGAGTTTTCTTGCATGTGTTGCTGCACCCTTGTACTTTTCCTTTATTTTCCAGGAGCAGTAATAGTAGATCCCTAAAAGGTACAATGCAGTGTAGTACTTAGCAATCTGCTTGCATTTGCCATTTAGTAAAATATTCCAACACCGCAAGATTTAATTCAAACTATAAGCTGGTCATTCTTGTATTGCAAACTTTGGATGAAATAAAAATTTAATCTATGGGTAAATAATGTTTTACAATTGTAGATGCTACACATGTAATATATGAATGTATACAAGATACGTACATGTAACTAGACTACGACAGTTGTTAAATAGATCTACCTTCATTTCAAGAACAACTCACATTATCTGTTTTACAGCGTGACGTACATGTTTATTACACTAGTTCAAACTATAAAACACTAAATGCACTGACACCAAACCAAAAATTAAGAAACATAAGAAAAATAAATTAAAAATGAAGCAAAGCATCAGATAGTTCGTATAAACATGAACAACAGCCGTCAGGGAAGACAATATACATCTTATCTAGCTGACCACTGTCAAAAGACTGTATTAATTTACAGATACAGAAAAACAAATAAAACAACCGTCAGAAAGAAACATAATTGTACTTTATCTAGCTTACTAGCCAGATAGAGTACAATTAGAGTAAATCTAGCTTACTATCAGCAAAATTACGCTAGAAATTCATATAGGGTGAAAATACATGTAATTTATAACGATACAGTTGGAGGTGCTGAGTGAGGTGGTGGAGGCGGTGGCAGGTAGGTGTGAGGTGTACATGGATGGAGGGGTGAGGACGGGCACAGACGTCTTCAAGGCTCTCGCTCTGGGAGCTCGCGCGGTCTTTATTGGCAGACCTGTCGTCTTCGCTCTCGCCTATCATGTAAGCAAATATGACGAGCAGCTTTAATGCCTGGACGTCTCAATACACTGTATATATTGTATAGAAAGGAAGAAGAAAGAGAAAATAGAGAAGAGTGGAGGCGTTATATATATATATATATATATATATATATATATATATATATATATATATTGGACCTGCAAATATGCTGTGCACACTGTGAGAAAGAGGGGTTGTATAGAATACCATTACTATCGTATACAATGTATATTAATATTGTATAACATAATATATACTAATTCTACATGTATATATCTCCATATAGTATTTGTCAAAGTTTCAGGTTCAAAGTGCATGCTTTTACTTAGAGTCTACTTTCACTTACCATATAATATGGAAAGGGAGAGAAAATGGGCCTTAAACAAGCATCTGTGCTTCCTGACCTAGTTTGCCATTATTTATGCATTTAACTATGATCATGACCAGTTAAAGACTTCTATTATGCGTAAGCTCATAGTCATATCATGCATGAGCTTATAGTCATGTCATGAGTGAACTCATAGTCAGATTATTCGTGAACTCATAGTCAGATCATTCGTGAACTCATAGTCTGATCATTCGTGAACTCGTAGTCAGATCATTCGTGAACTCATAGTCAGATCATGAGTGAACTCAAAGTCAGATCATGAGTGAACTCAAAGGCAGATCATGAGTGAACTTATAATCAGATCAGGAGTGAACTCATAGTTTTATCATGAGTGAACTCAGTCATATCACGAGTGAACTCATAGTTATATCAGGCTTGCGTATAATATTTTGAAGAACAGATTTCTAATTTTTTATATACAAGATGAATCGACAAAACGCAAACATTAGCAGCTAATATTTATTCTGATTTTAGGGTAGAAAGGGAATTGTGAAAATGCTAAACATTCTGAGGGAAGAGTTCTCAAGTGCAATGGCTTTCTCTGGTACGTAGCATTGTATATTTTCAGCCAATACGTAGTATGTTACATATTTCTTAAATTTAATCATTAATTCGAAAACATTCTATTTAGATATACTTTTAATTTGTCTGGTTTAGCTCTATCGATTAATTATTAGCAAGTTAAGATTATATGAACAAAACTGTGGTACATTTATTGGCAGCGTTATAGGCCTAATTGCCATTAAATATGTTAATATTCACGAAATGTGTATTCTACTACTACAGACATATACAGTACAGTAGTAAATTTTCTAATATTGGTATTATACTAATTTGAAATCTTTGCTGTCGAGCTTAGCTAAATAATAAAAGCTGAGGATCATTGCTTACCGGAGTGTTCTATCAAGCTAGTCTTACAGCTGCTGATAGATTGAAATGTATTATTATTGTTATAAATATTAATATAATTATTTATATAATTAGTGATAATAATAATAAATAATGTTATTATCATAATAATGATAATAAATATACTACTACTAATAATAGTAATAATAGTTATTATTAGTATTACTAATAATAATAATATTATAATTATTATGATTATTATCATTGTTATTATTTTTATTTTTATTTTCTATATTATTATTGGTATTAGTATCAGTATTAGTATTAATATTAGTATAATAATAATAATAATAATAAATATGATTATTATTAATTATTATTATTACTATTCTAAATCAGTAAAGTCTTTAATTTATGTAATAATTATTCAAGTGAATAATAAATGTATTTCCTAGCACGGCATGAGAAGGATATCCGCAGCTAATGACATGGTTTTTGTGATTTAGGATGCAGGAATGTGGCAGAGATAACAAGTGATTTCATTAGGCGTGCTGAGTAACTTCACTATTCAAGCAGACTTTAATTTCTGCTATAATTTGCCTTCAATATCACTCAAATTTAGGCTAGCTGATTAATTTGATTAACGAGAGTGACATCAACTGTATCGTACATATTTTACAAATGTTAGCGTTGCTGGAATAGGCATGAGAAAGCTGGAAAAAGTTCAAGTTTTATTGAATATTTATAACTTTTAAAAAAGTTTTGATGCTTGGAATTATTGTAATTAATATGCTTAACTCTGCATTGTTTTGCTCGTTTTACCCTAAGTCATTTTTCAGATTATGCTTCCCTATGCTAGTTTACGTCATTTTAAACAAGTTTTGAGCTTTTCAGCGTTTGCGAAGACTAAGAAGGACGATAAATGTATTTATTTCTCATACTTAATGCTAACGTACCCAGTCTAATCGTTATAACTTTCCGGCCCTCATAGCATCTGGCTTTCACGTCCAAATAGTCTACATGTATTTAATCAACTGCTCTCTTTGAAGCCTTTGTCTATCCTTCAGCTGTTTCATTGACAGGTTGACAACTGAATATTTTAATCTCTTAATTTATTAATCTACGTCCACAGAAGATAGATAAAGTTATATGATTTTTATCTAAAATATTGAACCCAAAATTAGATAAGTTTTCTGAATTTCATACTCGTACCGCTCATTGGATCATTTTTTGAATATTGTTTTATTTTATGCTTACATAATATAAAGTTAATTTTGGCTTCATAATTCTTGAGGTTCATAAATGACACGAGTACTTAAATGTCGTTTATATTACATTCATTCATTAAGCTTCCATGTATTTTTTATTAGGCTGTCCCTTACAGCTCATATGTGATCAGAAACAAACACTAAACTGAGTGTATTTTAAGGTGAATGCCCTGCAGCAGTGTATTATAAAGTAGAGTTATGAAGGACATGATCTACAAAACTCAAATGATTTCAAACAAAACATTATCTTACTTATTAAATTATACCAATTCCAAATTTTCAAAATTCACTAGTGCGTAGTGAGCTCTCTTAAAAATTATTAATAGTCCAGTTTAATGCTGTTTTTCTGAAAATGTAAGTGCTTTGAGTGAAGGTCCTAATTCAACGTAGTTTTTAGAACGTCGTTAGCATATTGTAAGAAATGTCTGAATTTTCTTATTGAGGTACTTACCAACGTGTAGTCTAGACCTAATGTCATTTATTGAATCATTTAAATCCAGATTTCTTCGTTAGAAATATACATCTGAACCAGATATGTCCACTATATATTTTAAGTAAAGGATTAGAAAAGAATTTTAGCAATTAGAGCAATTTATATAGCAGTGTCATGACCGGTGTTATCTGCGCTGTACTGTTCTGTACTGTCTTCATAATCACGTCAATACCTATCATTTCAGCATTAGACGTCTCCTAGAGTACACATGTAAGAAGCAGTAGTAATTCGCTATGCATATAGTAATTGCAATACTAAGTAAGAGCAGAGGCTACTATAAGTCACAATTTATTGTCTCCTTCAATATCCCAATGTATTCTTCAAACCTTTAAGAGAGAGAAAGAGAGAGAGGTAATAGCTTTATTAAAACAAAAAGTTCAAGTCGATCATTCGTATGGATTTCTGAAAATATTGAGACATTTCAGAGATTCACTTTTTTGAGTAATTTAATTAACTCAAAAGTTCGACTTCAGACCTCCCCTTGACACAGATCTGGAAGCACAATTAGATAAGTATCTGAAGTTATTCTCTCAGAAATTGCGCCATGCCTCTCGGACGAGGAGATATATCCATCTGAAGGCACGATATAATCAGAGCCAGGGTTACAATCTAGTTACGGTTTTCGGACTTGCTCGCAGTTAGGATATTCGTCAGTTGTTTGCAGATAGTCTCTAAAGTCAATAACGTCATCTCCATGCCGAGAAAACTTCTCCATATTTACTTCATTGATTTCATTTGCTACATTTTCTATGTCAGTGGAATTTCCAATATAATCGTAATTTGCTTCAGAATCTTCTGCTGAAGACGTGACGATAATAGAATGTTCTGGGATACTTAAAGTTTCCACAAAACTTCCAATACCGCTGGAATCTTCCTTTTCCGTGAGAATGTTTGGGTTATCAGAATTTTCCGAAGAATGTGAGTACTCTCCTTGATCGATATCTCCCTTCACTTTAGTGATGTGTTCGTAATAATCAACACCAGGAACAAAAGGTTGAGGAGTTGGCGATAGTTTCCTATCGTCTCTCGTGTCTGAGTGGTACCTGATCACCGTCCTTCCTTGTCCATGATGATCTCAGGTCCTCATAAGTCTCCAATGGGTTTGACATTTTCTCCTCTGTGCCATCATTCGTTTCGATAGGAAGATCATATGGAAGTTCTGGCAGGCTACGATTTCTCATTTCTTCTGAACGAGGCAGGTTCTTTGGAAAACCATTGCGGAGTGAGTTCTTTTGCATATCAAATGCACTGAAATTCTCGCTATCTCCTGATCTGTAAGTACACACACTGCACATAGAGAATCGTATAGCACGTTATTACCTAGGATCATAAAACCAACGCACTAGCTGGAGCCAGTGTGGCTATTTCGGTAAGATATTCAACCGCGAATCAGTAGATTCAAATCCTGGGCTCGCCCGTCACTGACATCGCTTTCGAGTGAGGAAACTGACGTTAACCTTAGCTTTAACAGCTTCTTATTGAGTCAAGTCTAAGCCGACGAGCAAAAAGGTCCAGCAATGGAAATATATACTAAATTCAGAAAACCGGTTTTAAAAAAGTAATGAAAGAAAAGAAGGTTTAGGTGCTGGTCTTAACTCATGGAAATTGGATGGAAAGTGTCATGGAAAATGTAGATGTTATAATTACTTCAAAATTGGAGATTATTTTAATATATAGACTAAACTAAGCCGTATCTATTGCACGAGAGAGAGAGAGAGAGAGAGAGTTTATGTTTATTACATAATCACACACCACTACAATATTACATAAAAGTTATATAAAGTTCAAAATAATATACAGCACGAATTCATAACAGAATAAATATTTCAGTCAAAATCACAATCATCACATAATCAATAATGTGTCTATTCTATCAGTGTCCTACTAGCAGTTACATGTATTTGATCTGAAATAGAGGCTACCAAAACAACGACTAGCGCCATCTAGTTGGTTACCTCAGAAATACAATTGAAGAATTACAATTTTATTTTAACTAGTGCAAATCAAAAGAGACAAATAACATAAAAACATAAACACGAAGACTATAAATGAGCCCTACCGTTTCTTCATGTAGAAGAAGAGACCAATCAGGGTCAGTAGTAGCAGTACAAATAATCCAACACCCAGACCCACTCCTAGTCCTACAGAAGCTGAAATGCAAAACCAAAAAATCATTCGACAGATTGAGTAATTAATTCAAAATGGATCGTCACTGAGTCTAGTCTGAAAGCTGCTTTGGTTGCTCTGTCAGATGATCAACTTTTATTGTAATTGTTATTTTGCTTATTATTACTATTGAACTCTTTCTGTAAAGTAGTCTCGAAGACAGAGTTCGGAAATGGCATTGCTATATAAGTTTTCGTTGTTAATAATAATAAATAATAACCACGGCGATGATCAGATTTCATGGCTACGACCCGTTGTACCTCTGTCGTCATGACGAGAAGACGTTCAGACTTCTGACCTTGACGTTAAGCTTACTAAAATTATTAAAAGAATTTGACAGTTAAATCATTTGGATTATTAAGGAACCTTTCATATTCATCCATTGACTTGATCAACTGTCTCGGACAAATCGTTTTTTTTATTTTGAAAAGCTCCTAAAATCTGAAGGTTTATCATAGTTTTTGATTTTGTCTAGTTCTTTTATAATTGCTTTTACTGAGACAATAATAATAATAATAAAGGTTTAACGTCCGATTCCTCATACAAGGATGATGTCAGGGACGTCAGAGATAGAGATAGAGAAATAAATGTTACTGTAGTTGTGTAGTCTTGTTTCTTCTATTGTTTGGATGCTTGTATGAAAATACTACTAAATTCAGTGTTTATATTTTATGTTTTATTAGCAATGCTTTGACTTTCACTATTCATGATACTGATATGCATTAAATATATATAATTTTTAACCGTATATGGGTCCCTATAATTGTCTAATGCCTTGGTTTAACTACGACTTTGCACTTATGTGCAATTCTATTATTTGCATTACAATTATTTGCAATTCTATTATTTGCATTATTTGTATGCATACTATGCAAATCGAAATTTTTAAATAATTAAATGAGTCAATAATTACTTAATGTTGTAACATCGCGAGTAGCGACATAGAGTTTGTCGTAGTTATTACTAAATTACTGTGATTACTCTGATTCCATTACTGGAATTACTGTGATTCCAGTATTCTAAGAAGTCCTAAGCAAAATGATGAGGAGGAGGGGGGGGGGGGGTTGACTATTGTCTAAAGCTGTCAATTGATTACAATATAAATAAAATAGTTATACATTAAAGCATTAGTAAAAATAACCAATGAGTAGTTTAGGGAGATGACCTTAACATTACTTATATTAAACCACAGCTCTAAGTTAACTCAGGCTTTGGTCTGAAGATTAATAACTTTTCCATGTTTGGTTTAAAAGACGCTTTGCTAAAAGCTTCCCACCAAACAGTCTACTGGGCTACTTTATAGTAAACGCTAAACTCCATTCGACAGTGTGGCAGTTTGCCATACGATTCTGGATGATTCTGGATGACTCTTTATATTAAATCACATCTGGCACTACAGGAACTTATAATATAAGCGGTTTATACAGTGGGAAATTATATTTCTACATTCATTGCTGTGTGATTGAAGCCCAGTAAATTAAAGTAAAACTTGTTTAGACATTAATAAAACTAGAGCCGCCGTTGACCGTTGTTGTGGTCAGTATTACATCAGGTGACAATGACCATCCCGGCATGACCATCCCGACCATACATGCTAATCATACACGATAATGATCCATGCTAATCATACATGCAAATCATACACGCTAATCACACATGCTAATCATACATGCTAGCAACACATGCTAATGATCTACGCCTATAACACGCACGCTAAATATATACATGCTATCTATAAATTAAATTAAGCTGCATATAATGTGTGGGAACTTGAAACTGATTGAGACATTACTAGAACTAGAGCCGCCGTTGACCGTTGTTGTGGTCAGTGTTACATCAGGTGACAATGACCCTCCAGGTACTGTAGAAGCTGTGGTAGTCGATGATTCTGTACAGTAGGTAGATACGTACATACATGTTTAATCTAAAATAGATGTATTATACATAAAAACATAGCGAGTAATGCATTGACTAAGCAAGCAAGAAGTTAGCTATTTAATCTATTTAATTAAAAAATCTAAAAATATGTCTTATAAAAAACTTATCAACTTCATTACAGCCTTAGAAGTCACTAAAAGTTAGGAAAAGATTAAAGTCACTAAAAGACATGAAATGAATAAATTAGTTTTTGAAAGTCATTCAATGACTAAAGCTATCTAAAATCAACAAATATTTAATGAAAGTCATTACATGTTAATGCATGTAGAGACATTAAGTTATTAAATATGCATATGTACATGGATTGCGTTTATGGATCTATTTGCTAATATCAAGAGAATTTGAAGACCATCTGGTATAATACTAATCCCCTTTCTTCTCTAAACTACTTACAGTGGAAAACTCCGTACCGAAAATATCTACACTTTAATCATAAATGCTAATCATACACTCTAATCATACATGCTAATCATATACGCTAATGATCCATACTAATCATACACGCTAATCATATATGCTAATAACACATGCTAATGATCCACGCCTATAATACGCACAAATCATACACGCTAATTGTACATGCTATCTATAAATATAATTATGCTACATATAATGTGTGGGAACTTGAAACTGGTTTAAACATTACTAGAACTAGAGCCGCCATTGACCTTTGATGTGGTCGGTATTACTTCTGGTGATAATGACCCTCCAGGTACGGTAGAAGCTGTAGTTGTCGATGCTTCTGTACAGTAGGTAAAAAAGCTAAAAGTTAATGTTAACGTCAGTGTCCTCACTCGAAAGCGATATCAGTAACGGACAAGCCAAAGATTTGAACCTCACACATACTGATCCGCGGTCAAATATCTTACCGATATCACCACTGGCTTCATCCAAGTAGATAGACACATACCCATGTTCAATCTTAACTACGTTTATTATGCATACCAACAAAGCAAGATATGCAATTGCCAGCAAGCAGTATTTTAACTATTTAACTCAAAAATACAAAATTATATCTTATAGAAAACATTGATCTTATTCAACTTGGTTAGTGGCATATAATCACTAAACGTCCGTGATTTAAGTCATAAGAAATCATTACGTAATTAAGTCGTTAATAGTCATTAAATGATTAAAGTAATTAAAACTCAATAATGATATTAAGACTTCATAAATATACATGTACTTGGTTTAAGTTTAAGGTTCTATTTGCTAAATATCAAGGGACTTCGAATATCATCTGGAGAAATTTTAATCCTTTCTTCTCCAAAGTACTAACAGAGGAATACCAATGACTGAATATATCTGCATGCTAATCATAAATTCTAATCATATGGCTAATCATATATGCCAATTATACACGCTAATATGGTAAACAGAATGGTTTTTCTCAGGGAATGGCGCCCCTGCCCAGTAAATGTTTGTCGAAGCTGAGGAAGGCATTGGGGGTCCATCTCGTTATAAGCAGAATCCCTCAAGAATAATGTTTTTTCAAAAGTTATATATAAATAATTTAAAGATCCACTCGTATGTGGATATGAAGTGAAAGACGGAAGTTAGAGGCGTTATATACCATGGACCTGCCAGTAGGCAGTGCACTAAGAGAGAGAGACATGCTAATCATACATCCTAAGTAATGATTCATGCTAATCATACATAAAAATCATACACGCTAATCGTACTGTACATCCTATTCATAAACAAAATTATGCTACATATAATGTTTGGGTGTTTCAAACCTTTCCTCTGACAGATAACTTACCACTACGCGGCACAGTCGCACTCTCTCCAGGGCCACGAGACAATTGCAGAACCTGGGAGGGGAGATGGAGGCGATGAAGAATAAGAAGTAGATTTACGTAAATAAGGATTATCTTGGGTTAGAAGAGGGAATGATTGAGAAGGAAACGGCCCTGATGTGGATGATGGTCCATCGTTTTGTGTCGTGTTGGGTTCCCTACGTTTTCTCTTCAATCATTTCTACCTACCATACAGACACAGGAGACCTGTTAGTTATCCTGAGGTGCGGTGGGCTCATCCCAGTTAGAATACTGCATCTCTACGTCTTCCCCTGAAAAGCAAAATAACATATTCACCTTGTTAAGATAAGCAGTTTGTCCTTCATTTTATTGTTAGATATAAAATAGTAGAAAATAAATTTGATTTACTCATTTCACAATGATATTATAGTGCTGTTAATATATAAAATTCTCAATGTTGCATCCTACATGTTTATATGCATAGCTCTCAAGTCGTAATATTAAAAGGCTAGAAAGTTATAAAGAATACCTAGTTTTACGTCAGTTTTATTTTTAGAGTATATGCTAGAGACAACGAACACTAGATTTGAATCCTGCATCTAATGATTATCGATCTAACAACTTTCCGATACGCTACAGTACAGTATGAGAACGATTAGAGTAATTCCATCTGCGAATTAAGAAAATGTACGTTAAATTTAGTTGACGTGATAGTGTAAAGGAATCTGAGAGATTAAACATAAGATCTCTTACAAAACTATGTGATTTATAAATAACGTGTAATATTATGTTTTCGTCCAGAAGTGTACTATCGGAGATCGTAAGGGAATTTTCAAACCCTAAACGTCTTGATCATCAGGCAAGCACGTTATCAACTCGGCCACCAGCCAGTTCAATACAGATACCAACCGGACAAAGGTTGAAATGAGCCGATGGGGTTATTATAACGGTTCTACAGTATGTGAATGCGGCCTGGAGGAGGAGGATATTGACCATTTGATGAACTGCAACTTGACCGGTGATGGGGTCACGCGTGAGGATCTCAGAGAGTTCAATGATCGGGCAAGAGATTATGTCAGACGCAGGATTAATGCTGTATGACGACACGATAAGAAAAAGAAGAAGACCAACCTGACGTAGGCGTCTACAGCCAGCACTGATGGGTGATGCCCACCCAGTAGGTGGCATTGACTGTCAGACTTTGGGGGTCTTTATCGTAAAGTTTTTATCGTATGGCACAGACAGGTCGCCCCCATATGAGCGACAGAGATTTCTGGCCCCCCAGAACGTCTGCTTAGTGTCGTTGTGGATGAAGTAGCAGTTTACGTAGCAGTAGAGTTGAGCGGGAGGCTTTCTCGTGTCACATGAATTTATATCTGAAAAAGTCACGCAATCATCCGCTAAATTATCGTTTAGTCATGCAATAATTTTCAAAATCATTATAAAATCACTTAAACATTAATTTTTGTTAAATAATTGCTAAACATGTAATCTTTCGTGAAATCAGTTGATATCAATCGATGAAAAAATCATGTTAGTTAAAGTTTATACCCGAGGAGTTTTCATTAACAGTCTCACTTGTGATACGGAAAATGACGTTAAACTGAGTACTATAGCTTTATATGCAAGCAATGCATTCCAAGGTAATTAAACAATCATGGTCTGAGACAATCAATCCATAAACTACATGTATACTCTCATCTCGTTAATGTAAATTGATCTTTTTAACTGAATAGATTTTATATGTAATTTCAACAATCCTTGATTCCGTTCAGATATGTTATCAGTTATTAAAAACATACACAAGTTCAGTTGATGCAACAGTTAAAATTTATCAGCCAATCAATCAACCAAACAATCAATCGATCTGTCAGTTAGTTAGTCAGTCAGTAAGTCAATCAGGGAGCCAACCAGGCAGTCAAGCAGTCAGTCAGTCAGTCAATCACTCGATCAATCGATCGATCAATCAATCAATCAATCTATCTATCTATCAATTATTCATTCAATCAATTAATCGATCAATCAATCAATCAATCAATAAATAAATCAATCAATCTTCAATAACAACAAATAGAATGCTACAGTCATCAATAAATGCATCGAGCACTAAATCAATCAATTAATCAATCAAATAATCAATCAACAATCAATAATTAATCAATCAATCAGTCAATGAATCAATCAATCATGTAGATTAGCCAATTAAGTAATCAGACAGTCTTTAAATCATAATTTACACAAATACACCAAATAATCTTAGATATTTATAGGACACGCATACGAGATTAATGCCATCAGAGATAAATGACATATACGCGACCTCTAAAGGTCACTTAATCTTCTGATGATCAATTTATTCATCAAGTACTGAGAGCTCTGCTAAATAATTTAGCAAATTTTAGAAGCATCCTACACATAGTGATATGAGAACTGGACCAATGCGAAGTCGGTAAGATACTCGACCGTGGATCAGTAGGTGCGGGCTTCAAATCCTGGGCTCGCCCGTCACTGATATCGCTTTCGAGTGAGGAAACTGACGTTAACCTTAGCTTTACGAGCTTTACCAAATAACCCGGGTAGTCGCAGATGTAGAAGGACTTGGTATGGACTGGGCTGGCAGTCAGGTACGTGTAGGTGGTTGGTTGAGATGTCTGCCACCCAACTGTCCTTGGGCACCGGTTTGTCAGCAATCACGTCCGTAAAACTGATTCTCCACTCGTTATCCTCTTTGCATAGCATCAGTTATCAATTAATCGATAGATCCATCTACCGATCATTCGATCGATCTATTGACCGATCGATTGTGAATCAAGTTAGTCAGTCAGCCGACCAGTAATTCATCTTTTAATCAGTCAATAAAATATAGATAAAACAATCAATCAATCTAATCTTGATCTTAACTGAAGTTATAGAGAAAACCCATATGTTAGCCAGATTTTGAACCTTGATATTTTTGCGAAATGAGAATTCTGAGCCAAAATCACTAGATGTAAACTAATTAAATAAATTATTATAGGTTATTTCTAATGAGCAACACTAAGCGTCTACACACTACTCACATTTTTGAAAAGGTTTAGTCATGAGCTATGATTGACGGTAGACAAATTCAAGAGTTACTTCGTTAAATATTTTCAATAAAATAACCAAGAATTCCTTTTTAGGTCATACAAAATAAAGTAATTCAAAGCAATATGTCGAATACAGAAATGTCTAATAGAGAAATTTAGCAGTACAACGCAGGATAAATTGCTAGAAATTGGTATAACTTTACTTGTTCTTAATGTATTTCAAATAATTTTGAGTCGAGCAGGATCGGAACTGATCGCAGAAATTTGCATGATAAAAAGACATCCGATACAAGAGTTATGAACAATTTTCATTAGGGGTGGGTCATTAATATGGCGCAGTCTTTATAGCATATATTCATGTATATATACATGTGTATATATATGTATATATGTATATATATATATATCTATATATGTTATGTATACATATATATATATATACATATATATTATATATATTATATATACATATATATTTACATGCACATATAAATATACACACATGTAAATATATAGATATTTACTGTACATATATTTACACTTATAAACTTAGATACATATTTATATACCTATGTGTATATATCTATATACATGTATATATATATAAATATATATGCATATAAATGCGAAAATAAACACGAATTGAAGCAAGATATATATATATATATATATATATATATGCATATATATATATATATATATATATATATATATATCCCTTGTTTTAATTAGTGTTTATTTATGTCTAAAATTTTACAGAGAAGGAATTAACTCATGCAATTTAGTTTTTTAGGCGTATTAAGACGGTTGATCTTTTCAAAAAAAATATGAAAAATATGAGTTCATTTGCAGAATGATTTTTTCTTATTAGCAAGCTCTCTCTCTCTCTCTCTCTGTATGTGTACCCGGCTCTAGTTAAACTGGGATTAAAGGGAAGATGATGATGACTTTATAATGGAGTGAATAGACAATTTGCATACTGATTCATTGATTGATTCCGTGACATGCGAAGGTGGGACGTCCCTGACATCATCCTTGTATGAGGAAACGGACGTTAAACCTTTATTAATATAATTCATCTTACAGTTCTTACCTCTTTCTGTTGCTCATCGGTGACAATGCCGGGTAGGGACGACCCCCACTTGCCACACCACTGAGCGGCCTCGTTGTGACTGCCCGTCTTGGAAGAGCCGGAGGTCTGGTAACAAGTCCTCGAGCCCTCGCTCTCGAAGCAGTGCTCCGTCTCTATCGGCTCATTCTGTAAACCTGAGAAATTGCATGATACATAGCAAACATTTGTAAATAATATCTGATGAATAATAAATACTAAAAATAACAATGAAATGGAAGGTTACATTTTTGTGTTTCTAAAGACACGCTGTTCAGAGTTTCTGAGCGCTTTCAGTAAAGCTAAGAAATAAGTGATAAATAATACAAAATAATAAATAATACCTGCTAAATAATACATGTCATTAATAATAATTAAAGTAATTATTAATTTCAGTGGCTCTAAAGCGGCGCAGTTTCACTTTTCTCACAGCATTCAAGCTGCTGCATGATGACGCAATATGTAACTTATAGTCAATGAAAAATTGATTTAGGCCTATACATTTCTGTATATTCAATGCTGGAAGACCGATATGAGTTAGAGATGGGAATCGAACCGAAACCGAACCGAACCCTAAAATCTAGAATTTCGACCCAACCGAACTCGAACCCAGACTCTGGGCCGAACCCGAACCGAACCCGAACCCAGACTCTGGCCGAACCCGAACCGAACCCAGATTTCGTCCAAACCGAACTGAACCAAACTCTTGTAGTTCCTTTCTTCTTCACCAGCCTGACATTAAATAAAGATAGTAAGAACAATACAAATATACATTAGTTTTTGCATTTACATGTCTTACAGTATCTAACAGCATATATTCAGGTAAAGGCTGGTTTCGACACAAATTTTCAAATGGTAGCGGTACAAAGGAATGGTAGCGGGAAGCGAGACGAGCCTACAGAAGATATTGGATAGTCTAAATGATACGGCATAGAAATATGGAATGAAGTTACCATCAAAGAGACCAAAGTGATGAGAGTATTCCATAAAAATCTGAAAATGCTAGACTCAATCTAGGTGGATTTGTTCTTGTTAAATTCAAATTATGATTGTTTTCTAACTTTAGTGTGCTACCTTAATATTTTTGCAGCTAGATTTACAAATAATTGTATATCATATTCTATGTGTTAAGACTATCTGGAGTAAATAATTTTGCACCATAGCAATGCAATGATTTCATAAATATTTTCATAACTTCATAATTGATCTGAGAGTTTCAAATTTGAAAACCTAAGGTAAATTAAGAAGTTTTTCATAATATCATAAAGCTGTCAGTTGATAGCAAACGGTGTATATTA
Organism: Enchytraeus crypticus; assembly: GCA_905160935.1. NCBI lineage: Eukaryota > Metazoa > Annelida > Clitellata > Enchytraeida > Enchytraeidae > Enchytraeus > Enchytraeus crypticus. The sequence goes on along the minus strand of CAJHZI010000252.1, from coordinate 185,851 downwards.
TGATCATTTTTTTGGAAGTACACGTGTTTACCAAATTATCTTTATTTGACATTTTTATTTTACTAAATTGCACTTTGTCTCTGAAATATTGGATCAAATTTTAGCCAAGACATTTCCACTTAATTATAAACGTATCTAATATATAGGCCTATAGTGACAATAAAAATTTAAAAATTGATGAATCATTCCATCTGCTCGTTATAATCAAGGAAAATATTTCAGATAAAATAATAAAGCTAAATATCTATATTATGAACATTTGTTGGTCAACTAACAATATTTTGAGAAATGTACAGGAATAAATACCACTTCTCTCCTTTTTCATTGTCATATTTTTACCCAGGTGTAAAAATGTGGCAGCTATTATGACTTAATGAATTTTTAAGCTTATTTACCATAAACCATTTTAAACATGTTGTCATAACCATGATTATTATAAGTAAAGTTAGGCAATTGCAACATTATCCAAAACCAAACCAATTCGAACTCGAATCGAACTCTTGCGAGTTGGAAAGCAAGCCGAACCCGAACCAAACCCGAACCCTTGTTAGAACCGAACCCGAACCGAACCGAACTTTCATTTTCAATGAACCGAACCGAACTCTCAGATTGTCAACTGCTAACCGAACCCGAACCGAACCGAACTTTCATTTTCAACGAACCGAACCCGAACTCTGGAAATTCATAAAATTCCCATCTCTAATAAGAGTGATAAAGATCTGCAAATCTATCAATGTCAGCTATATCAGAATTCGGTTTAACTAATCATTCAGTGCAGTGAATGGATTGCATTAAAAATCCAAAAAGCCAAGTTTACGTCAGTTTTCTGCTAGAATAGCATGCATTTGACAGGAAGACACTAGATTTTAACTCTTCACCTTCTGATCCGCTTTCGAGCAAGTTGCCAACAATCTACTGGCTCAGCTTCAACCGTTAAACTAAATCATAAAATGCTAATTAATCAAAAACGTAAGAAAATTGTTTATTATTATTATTATTACTAAAAATTAATTATCCATTCTAACAATTATTCTCTTCAAATCTACTAAATCAATGTCCGCTGAAAATTAAACGTTGCTGATTGCCGCAGGGGGTGACATTGCCCTGAATCCACTGCTTTTGGCTTCAGCAGCGCCGGTCCCCACTTCCACATTATTATTTTTATGTTTATTTTTATTTTTATTGTTACATTATTTACTATTCATTATTTAGTCAATTAGTAAATGTTCGGTTGCCAAATCAAATCGGATAATCAATCTGTCTGACTAATGGGGCGTGGTTTAAATTAAATAAAATGTTAAGTTAAATAAAACTTACCTTCTGTGCTATAAACTCTTCCAATCATTACAAACAATGCTAATGGCAGTCCAAAGTTGTTTTTATTTCTTCTTCCAGCGTGAACCATGATTCAAAGTGTACGATTTAGTTGCCAAACTGCCCCGTCCTTTTATGTAGACACAAAAGTGTAAACGGTTCATATAAACCTATCCCAGCATAGTTTTAATCAATGAGCTATCACAGTAAAGTTAATTACAACAACATTATATTCGCCCAATGTACTCAATAGCGCATTATAATTTTCATCTCTGCCAGGTATAGGCACTGTTTAATAAAATATATCTCAGTGCACTGATGCCCATTCGCAGTTCCATGACATAACTTCTCATACTATTATCCTTCGCTATTCTCTCCGTTTCAACAGACGAATACTTTATCAAATCATTCAGTATCTCAAGTCTCGGTCTTCCTGTAACATTCTCCCCTTCCCTTCTTTATTCAAATATTTATTTTATTAAACCATCCCCTCTCAAGTCGTGACCTATCCATTTCTTCTTTCTGTTTCTTATTTTTATCAAATGTGCAAAACTCTATTTAGCACTTCTTCATTAGTAATTTTGTCAGTCTAGTTAATCTTTTCCATTCTTCTCCATATGGCCACATTTATAACGTTTCCAGTTTTAGAATATCATCTATCCTAACATTCATGTTTCACAACTGTGCAGGAGCGTGATCCACACTAAAGTCTTTTTATCTTCGTGAATTTCTTCGTACTTTTCTATAGTTCCTTTTACTGAAGACCTCTTTTGCTTGTGCAATTCTACATTTTATTTCTGTTTCTCATTTCCCATCTTCTGCTATCTTGTGCCCTAAATAGCTGAAGCTTTCTACCTGTTCTAACTTAGTACCTTCTTTTACTATATTGACTCTTTCTACTTTTTTAGACACTCTCAACACTTTCGTCTTCTTAGTATTAATTTTCATTCCATACTTTAATGCAGTAATGTTCAGGCCATCCACAATTTTCTATAAACCCATTTCACTACAAGCTTTCTTACCCTGAAAAAGATAACTTTATGAAACGTGTGACTTATAAGCATATTTGTTCTCTACTTCTTGCCAGTTAAATGCATAAATTCAACTAAGCTGCTTGTCAGGCACCTTCCGCAGCCGTACATACTTGACCAGAAACATAATATAATGGTAATTCTTCTGCCATATTTTCAATCAGCCGTAAACTTAAATTTACATACACTCGCTTAGATGACTGATAGCGTAGATGCATGATTAACCTACCTGGATCAGTATAAAATCATCTAGTGTGAAAATATATAATTCTGATATTTCAATTTGGCTCGACACCGTATTGATAAACTATTGACTATTAAATTACGAGAACTCGTTCATCAAATAACGAGAACTTGTTCATCAATTTACGAGAACTTGTTTATTGTGAGTTAGAATTCAAGAACTCGGGTCAGTTATCTCCAACAAGTAAACCAGAATCGTCGACAAAAAGATAAAAAAACCTGAATGGTGATTTGAACAAAATTTCTTTACAAATAATGAAATGTTAAATCTTTAAGATTTACCACACAGACAGAGTTCCCATAAAGAACCACATGCCATATAAAAGCTAAGAGAAACGGAAAGAGTTTTTTAAGTAAAAGTAATTTCGATTTCAGATATTTACCTAGAGCGAAGTTTATTGTATAATAAAACGAGCTGCAATGCTACTCGGATTTTAACTGTATCACAGGTTTATGGTTATATGCTTGAACTTGCGTTATTCAACGTCAATAAATACTTAAAATATAGAAGGCATCTTAAAGAACTGGTAACTACACAAGCCACGTACTCATAGCAAAGTTTTATTAGCAGATATCGATGCCTGGCAAACACAAGCTAGGTCTTCTCTTTCTATCAGTGCACTGCCTATTGCGACTTTAATGAAGAATTTGATTTGCTGCGAATCTAATTTAGAAGAAGATTTGGACATAGATAACGATCAAAGAATGCCGAATAGAGTGAAGGATGAAATTCATAAAGCAACTGAAAAAATTATGAAATGGTAAAGCAGCAGGAATTTATAACGTGCCAGAAATCCTAAAATTGATAAAAGATTAAACAAAGCAAAACTGGTGAAATTGTTCATGTAAATATATATTACCAGCACATGGTCAGGGGATTTCCCCAGATCAGTAATTATCCAAATTTCTAAAAACCAGCGGAATGCTCCGATTACAGAACCATACGCTTAATACCGCGTAAGTCAAAAATCTTGTAAAAATAATAAACAACGATTCAATCAAAGACAAAAGAACATATCAAATAAATCATAATTTGAATTTACAAAAGGATATGGTACAAGAGAAGCTGTAGGGGTAATGTGAGTCATACGCTTAGAACAGGGAAATGAGATCTTTGAAGGCTTTGTAAACATTGATAAATCTTTTGACAGGGTAAACTGGGTGGAGTTGTTTGAAATCTAGAGAGCAAATTGTATTGGACTTAACTGATTGAAGAATAATCATGAAACTTTATACGAATTAGAAAACAATTACTAAAGTTAAGTAGAAATTATAGAAGGAAGGGGGAATATTTTTGGGAATTAAGACAGGGCTGTTGCATATCTACACTTCTATTTAACATGTACGCAGATGCAATGATGATAGACGCAATGGAAAACACTGAACAATGAATAAGGATTGAAGAAAAATAATGAAAGACGCAAGATTTGCCGATGATCAAGGTATGACTTTAGTAGCTTATAGAATATTGTTTGCGGTCTGCATATTACTGCCCTGAAGTATGGAATGAAAATTAATGTTAAGAAGACGAAAGTGACAAGAGTGTCTAGGAAATAAGGACGAATCGATACACGTATATCAATAAACAGCAAGAAGTTAGAACGGGCAATGAATGGTCTTCAGATAATCATTCAGCTTCTGAAGCTGTATGGGAAAACTCTTTCGTTATCTTCGGGTATTAAAATATCACCTGTTTCTTCTGTGAGAAATCTCGGTGTTATCCTTGATAAACATCTAATCTTCCACGAACACATAACTAAAACTTCACAAGCATGTTTCTTCCATATCCGTGATCTTCGTCGAATACGGCGGTCCATATTTGTCACGTGAGACAGCTCCTACAATTGGTGCTGCTCTTGTGCAATCGAAGTTGGACTACTGCAATTCCCTGTCTTTAAAACTCCCTGGCTGTGAGATTGATCGGTTGCAGTTTGTTAAGAATTCTTTTGCTAAAGCAATTTTTTTATAGTTCCAAGTACTCACATGTTACGCCTATTTTAAAGTCTTTGCACTGGCTAAAGATTAAAGAGCGTATCGTTTACAAAACAGCTTCGTTAACCTATAAGTCTATCACCATCCCTGGACAAATTTGTATGTCGCACTTGATTAAAGTGATACAGCCTGCTGTTACTCGGTCTTCTAAGTTAATTACTCTTGTGAGGCCTAGCTTACCTTCGCGCTCTAAGCTATCTAATCGTTCTTTCCAGCATGCTGCACCGCAGATCTGGAATTCTCTTCCATCCAATCTTCGGAAATCTTCATTTGAATCGCATCGGCCTTTCATCTCTCTTTTCCACCCAGTGTCCATGAGCAGCGACCTGCGCCTAAACCACCTTTTCTTTAACTCCCTTTACTTTTGACTTAATTTCTGGATTTTGGAATTTGCACAGTTTTTGACCTTCTTTTTGCTCGCGGGCTTGATTTTGTCTCAATAGTGCTCGATTTTGTCATTGATGACTGTAGCACTCTAATTGTTGTTGTTATTATTATTATTATTATTATTAGGACACAGGATAACAGAGGATGAAGATGCGAAACAGAAATAAAATGTAGAAAAGAGTCAAAAACAAAAGCAAAAGAGGCCTTCAGTAAAAGGAAAGAACTAACAAAAGGTTTGAAGAAATCAACGAAGATAATGATTGTAAAGACTTCCCTATGGATTACGCTCCTGTACGACTGTGAAACACGGACGTTAATTAAGAAAAAAGGATATTCGAAAACAGGAAGCACACGAAACGTGACTAAGGAGAATAAAGGCTAACATGAGATGATCTGACACAGTTACGAATGAAGGAGTGCTAAATAATTTTGACATAAATAGACAGTAGATAAATAGCATAAAGAATATAACGAAGAACTGGATGAGTTATGTATTGTTGAGTCATGTATGTCCTCGACGTCGTTGATTATTAAATTTCATTTGCCCCGCGTGTAAAGAACCCGGGATTTGATAAAATCGATTCGAGCAATACGTGCTCAATCGCCGACTGTTCGTCGTCATCGTCATCGTCGTCGTCATAGTCAATGCCATCTTTATCGTAATCATCATCTTCATTTATGTAGAGGCCACCTCGATGCCTTTAGGCCTATCTTCATCTTAGTGTACAACGTAATCGTTCAACAATCGTTTAGGCATTACTTAACTGTTGACTTCTTCTTCTTTTCTCTGTGTAACGTCACTTTGTGGACACCAGATCAGACTCTTTTACCTTCTGTCTCCACTGATACCTGTTAACTTGTTTAACTGTTGACTGTGTTATGAGCTGCAATTGAAAAAAGTATGGCCGAGATTCTTTGACTTAGCTGTGAAATTCGATCGACTATTAAATTCCATTCTGACGAAAATATTCATGTTTGTGAAGTGAAATATTTCGACGGAGCACGTTTTGAGTTGTATATGTTGAACCTATGTGAACCTGAGTTGTATATATCCCAATCCACATGAGTATAGACTCATGTTGAGTGGGACGTCCTTTACCTGGGCTTTGAACCCAGGCCACTTGCTTCCGAAGCGAACATTCTAACCGTTACGCCATATTCCCTCCAGTTAGCGTCATTAAGCCAGCTGGAGTTTATCAAGTACTGAACACAGAAATCTTAAAATATTTGTTCATTACATAATTGTTTAGGCCTTCTGTTTATTTCTAACATGCTGTAATGGTTAAACTAATGACCGCAATGTAACCTGCGTGATAAATAAACCAAGAGCTCGGTTTGCTTGCTATATGCTTTGAATTTTATCTGTGTTGATACTGATAGACAACTACTTGGTGAATAGCTAATAGACTGTTTTGTTATGTTTAAATATTCACGTGCATCGTGTTTCACTTACAAGATTGTTCAAGTTGCATGGTTTTACTTATAAAGGTTTGCGGTGGTTGACCAAAAAAGGAATAGGGGGAGAGAAAACACTAAATTTTGAACACTGAAAGCCGCTATCAATGTAAATAGTCAAATAACATTAGAAGAACGATTAGTTTAAAAGCTTTTGAAGTGAAGGGGTTCAATAGCTCATTCTACTCTCAACTCCTTTTCAGTTACTGTATAGATAAATACATGGCCATGATTAAAGTTCAAAAGTTTAGTGTCTGGCTGTTAATCAGTATCTTAACAGTATACATGTATATGCAAACCTTCAAACTCATGTAGCTATTTATTGCAATTAAATAATAACATGTTAGATTGTGAATATACCACTATAGGCCCGCCTCTAATGTTACATAAATACAATTCAATGTCTAAAACCTTATTTGCTGCAACATTGCATATGTGCAATTAGGACTATGTAGAATTGATTTTAGATGAGCAGAGAAATAAAACAGATCGAAGTCTACGGATTTATGGTTTAGAATTCATTAATAAAGCCTAGCAAGTCCGTGCAGCTCAAATGAGTTGCTTAATATTAGGAACAATCTAGGTCCTATTCGAGCAAAAACAAATATTATTTCAAACTACTGAGAGTAAATATTGACCCACTCTCATTATCTAGATATCATCATAGATAATTAATTAGAGTGAATATCTTAACTGATATTACAAATTGTCACACTTTCCAAATTTAATACGCTTTTGATGCATGTTAATGGAGTGAAGAGAAACTGTATGACTTAAGCTTCAGTATTACTAAATTTTAAAATCCCATGCACACTATGATAACAAATGATAACCAGTTTAAACAGGAGCATAATTATGTACATAGTTTTATATAAGCAGTAATTTTACAATAGACTAAGCACAAGTTATTCTTACTGAGTTACTGTAGATTAACGAGAGACGATTTGTTAAGTTGGTGCTATTAAATCTTCAGAATATTCAGTATAAAGATGGCGGTGGAACAACGAATGGTATGTTTAAGTGATTTTGAGGATTACGCTGAGAAGAATCTTCCTATCAGCACAATGAACTACTTCAAAAGTGGCGCTGATGAAGAAATCACTTTGAGGGAAAACAAAGCTGCTTTCAAGAGGTATCATAATCTCTCTATTATTGTATTAGTAGGCCTATATGTAGTATGTTAACGTTACTAATCTGAAGATAAATGTAAAGAATTATTTTATCGAAAATTACAAAGAACTCGAGTACATATTGTTTCGAGTTGAAAGTTTGAAAGTAGTCCAAGAAAAAAGTCGACTCACTTCTACCTCTCAGCTCATCACTGCGTTTAGAGGAAGTGCCATCAGAAGCGACTGATTTCTACCTTGAACAATATACAGCAGCTTAAAATATTGTAAATTTCTTACTTTTAAGTCCAGTTATAAAATATCTAAATACTGAACATGCTCCCAGTCTATATACTTCCCTAATGTATACTTTAGTTAAAGCACATATGCTTCCACCTGTTGTGCTCGGGTGTGTTTGGACCACTGCAGAATAGGGCAACTGCAAACAATCTGCTGCGCGTACGTAAGAGGCGACTAAGGCAGGAACTGAGGATGGCTAGTGGGGAACAACCTCATCATGAAATATTTCCCCCAGGATTAGATGGTAATTCAACCATCTAACTGAGAAGGCAACGGGAAACCACCTCAGAAGCCATACTTTTCCCAAGCTATAGGCTACATAAGGTATGGATAAGGCTTAGACTTTGTGAAGGGATTAACTTGTTTATCTAAGGAGTGCTCTTATGGAGCGAGAAAACATACTCTAGAATGAATATGTACCTTGAGCCTGCCACTTGGCGGTGCACTGAAGAAGAAGAAGATATGCTCCCAGTTGAGAGCGTATCATAAGATTCCCTTTTGCAAATTGATGCCATGGGCCACTTCGTTTGAAATGTCCATGGGGGAAATTGTAAATTTAGTATTAAATATTCACGCATTAAATGGATCGAAGAAGCTACAGAGTAGACTTGCCGAAAATTGAAAATGAGTTTTGAAGGCGCAAAATAAAATATTGCGTCAGTAAGTAATGAAAATGATTTCATTCCAAAATATCTTTGGGCTGATTTTCTGGATTTTGGAATTTCTCCCGTTTTTTAACCTTATTTTTGCTCGCCGGCTTGATTTTGTCTCAATAGTGCTCGATGTTTTCATTTATGACTGTAGCACTCTAATTGTTGTTATTATCAATTTAGTGGCCCGATTTGATCACGCAGAATAAAAATAGAAATTTGTTTGAATTGTCAGGAATAATTGGCTCATTCATATTGTATAGTTTTGTGAGCAATTGTCTCTTATTTAACATTGTGCATTGCCTTTTACTGATTGCTTTGATGATGTTATAATAAAATTGATAAATTTGTAAATTGTTTCATAGCCAAAGTCTGTGCATGCAATAATTTAGATATTATCTTTATCCTCGAGTACTGGTGGATATCTCAGAACGGGACTTAGCGACGACAGTCCTGGGTCAGAGGATCTCTTTTCCAGTCTGTATCAGTCCCACTAGCTCTCACTGTCTCGCGCATGCTGATGGAGAGGTGGCTACAGTGCGAGGTGAGTTTAACTGCACAATACTACTAACTCATTTGAGCCACATTTGTATTGTATTAGAATTGTAGTTTAAAATTTAGAGTTTTAGTTACGTTATGTAGTGACTCAGGATTTATGTGTATAATTTAAATAATTGGCAAACCTAATAAACTATTGTATTATTAGGTTATAAGTTATAACAGTCTTGCACGGTAACTATAAAACTTACAAGAAATCTGAGAAAGTTTAAGATTAAATTATTTAACTTCGCCAAAATCAATCGTGTTTATATTGTTTCAATTAAATATTTATAAATTATAATGCATTACATCATTTTAAATTTCAATTGGCATCATTTGTCTTGTAATTTGTAAATAATGGTGGACAGAGCTTCATACATATACTGTATAATAGTAATTTTTGTAAGAAAATAAACGATATTTATTTTACTTTCAGTAGCTTTGATTTAGTAATCTCTGATTTCAATTCTTCAACTTTAGAATTTTTAATATTTTTAATACTTGTAATCCATAATATTTAATACTTTTAAATCAGTGAGCATAACATAACCTTACATAACATAACATAACAGAGTTAGGAAGCAATAACGTATTATATCGTTAACTTATCTTCTTAGTAGTAGATTAGTTGAGGTCTGAACTTTAAATTTTTGATTGCCTAGAATTACTTAAGAAAATTGTCACTTAAATGTATAGTACTTAGGCCTACAATTGATTTTCTTGCATTTAAAATTTAATAGTATCGACAGCAATTCAAATTAAGCCATCTAGCCATTGAACTTATTAAAGTTTCCACATCATCAACTTAAACGTGAAGATCTTTATTCGTCAACTAGACAACTAACATAAGACCAGTGCCTTTCAATAAAATAGTGCAACCTAAAAAAAGTGCGAAAACTAAACAATATTTCATTACTTTACCACTGTTGGGCTATTTTGCGCACTCTTCAGGTCGTAAGCAGTTCTCCCAACTACCTAGCTGATAAGTTAACGTCATTTTTTACTCAATCAATCAAAATATGTATATCACGTGGCACGATATGTTGTTAATAGAAAAATATTTAAATGATTAATGCAATTTAAAAGACGTAAATATTTCAGGAGCACATGATTTGGGCATCATCTACACGCAGAGCACAATGTCAACGAGGAGTGTAGAAGAGGTTGCCGAGGCAGCTCCTGATGGCATTCGCTTCTTTCAGTTGTACGTCCATGCTGATAAAGAGGTGACGAGGAGGCTAGTGGAGAGAGTTGAGCGGTGTGGGTTCAAGGCACTTGTTCTTACCGTCGACGTACCCTTCATGGGAATGAGAAGAGCGGATGCTAGAACAAATTTTCAGTTACCTTCATACTTAAAGTTAGTGAAACTTATTGAGAGAAATATTGATTTATTTTTTTACCTTCAAACTGTTTTATTTGTTTATATTGTTACAATATGAGTAAATACGAGCATATCTAACTAGCTAATAGACAAATAATTTAAAAGATTGTTAACACAAAAGAGCTTAGATCCCGTGAAGTCATAAAGTCAGTAGCAGTAGCTAAGTATTTCAATGCTACAGAATACTGTAGAACCAATAGTAAACACACATTGTAATTAATTTTATTTGAAATAAGGCAAACCTGATTTAAAGAAATCAACTTCTAAATCTAATTATTTCGAATAAATTCCAAATGTGATAGTAATAATAAAATAATAATAATAATAATAGTAATAATAATAATAATAATAGTAATAATAATAATAATAGTTATTATTATTATTATAACAATAACAATAATAATAATAATAATAACAAAGGTTTAACTTCCTCTTCCTCATACAAGGGTGATGTCAGTGAAGTCTGTACTGTATAGATGTACCGTATAGTGAACTTCAAGAATTAGCAGTGTTGGATAAATAAAAGTTGATGAGGCATAATATATTCCCAGAGAAATCCCAGTTCTCTTCAGTAATTTTTGCAGATTCTATTTGTCAGTATTTTAGCCATTAAAGTGCTTTTTCGAATTTATAAGAGTAACAACATTAAGCGGATTCTAATAAAACATTCAAATACTAAATTAACTAAGCACGTCAAAAAGTATCCATTCGTCGTCAGGTCTAAGTTATTCCAAACGTCAACTGGATCATTGGCTCTTTTGTCAGATTCAGGATTCCAGTATGATCAGATACAGTGCCCATTTTCTAATCCTTGATCACAGAGTGAACTTTATCTGATCCTTGATCACACTTTGCCCATTATCGGATTCTTGCAGGTTGGCTGCTCCCGTGACAAATCTACTGAAGCCATCAGAGTTTTTGGTCTAGATTTCATTCAACACTTTCTCGGTATCGTAGTTTCCCTGTGTTACTGGAGCATTGTGCTCACGTGACCATAACATATTCTTATCTTTCTCCGGCAGTTCGGAATTTGGGTTTTGAAGATCAATGAACTCTTAATTCTGAAGAAATAAACGAGGCTGTTTCATCAACTAAAATAAAAGTTTTGTATTAGATGGACTTCAACATATTAACAATTCTCATGATTCCACAACACATTGAATCGAATTCGACGGATCAAATGGCTTTTCATTAAAAACCCTAATTCATTTGAATTGATTCTTGGGTAACCAGTAGCGCTTCAATATTACAGATATTTCAGCCAAATTTAATATGCCATTTATTGAATACAGCAATAGATATTCACATTCGTTTAGGAAAATCTCATAAAGGTAATCAAAGGCGTGCGTTTCACTAAGTGGTCTTTACTTAATTGTCAATGAGCAAAAATATAAAAGTTATTTTTTGTAATCGATGATTAAATCGGGCATTTCTTTATTTTCTCTTTCTTTTATTACTAGCCATGTCTTTGTGTTTGATACTAATCGTAATAGGGTAAGAAACTTAGGAGATACTGTAATATAGACTTTGCCTATTCTCACAGTCGTGTATATCTAGGTTCGCAAACTTTGAGGATCCTAGTCAGATTGCAAGAAAATCAACTGCGAACAAGAAAAGTCTTCGGGACGCGACCATGGGCAGGTTCAATCAAAAGCTGAACTGGAACGACATCGATTGGCTCAGATCTGTGACCAAGTTACCGATTATAATTAAAGGAATACTCAGAGGTAAGAAGTTTTTAGTCCTGACTGCTTTAAGTTATCATACAGGATACATATCAGAATACTAGCTCCTAATACATGTACTATTCTTTCTTCAGTGCACAGCCAAGTGGCAGGTTAAGGTAGATATTCATTCTCAAAGTCTGCTTTTTCACTCCTTAGATCAACAAGATAATTCCTTCACAAAGGCTATGCTTTATCCATACCTTATGTAGCCTATAGCTTTAGAAAAGTATGGCTTCTGAGGTGATACATGTTCTATTACAAAGAAATAATTTTTTACTGCAGTTCAAGCAATGAGTTAGTGAGATATTTAATAATGAGATATACTTTTCTGTGGATGGTTTGAATTTCTTTATATCTATGAATGATTCCAATTTATAAGATTTTTATTTTTACAGTCGTAGATTGTACTGAAATCATTAGCTTTATTTTATACTATTATAAATATTTCATTATCAGGCTATACATTTCATGAACTTTTTATATATTCAAGGATTAAAATTATCTAAACTATTTTCAGCGATCCATTTAGCGAATAATTAGTAATGAATGACAGATAATAATTAATCTAATAAATTTCAAATATGTTTTTTGATCCACAGAAGAAAATCTCGATCTCTTCAAGAATTTTTTAATTTTATTTTCTGTTAGAAAACTCTATTCGTGATCCAAATTTCACATTCTTCTGCATTGTCTCCATGAATTTTGGATAAATATTTCATGCTCAGCTTCGGATGCTCAAGAGGCTTGTAGGAGAGGAGTGGATGGAATCCTGGTGTCAAATCACGGAGGTCGTCAGCTGGATACTGTTCCCGCCACGGTATCCTTTCTAATAACATTTTAAAGTAAGTTTATACGGAACATCGTAATGAAGGTTGAAGTTTCACACTCATTAGTTACCCAAATGTACAAGTAATTTTTGAAGTACCTTAGAAGTAATCGATAACTCCTGATAGAAAAACCTATCATTCAAATTACACGTTTAACCGATTTTATAATTATCATTTATATCATAATCATTAGCATTATCATTTATATCATAATCATTAGCGTTATCATTTATATCATAATTATTTATCATTAAAATAATTACTGTTATGTCATTAAAATGTTGAAGCGCATGCATTAGTACAACGTCAAATGATTTCTGATCTAAAAAGTGGCGTAATTTGTTATGGTACAGTTGGACGTGCTGAGTGAAGTAGTAGAGGCGGTGGCAGGCAGGTGTGAGGTGTACATGGATGGGGGGGTGAGGACGGGCACAGACGTCTTCAAGGCTCTCGCTCTGGGAGCTCGCGCGGTCTTTATTGGCAGACCTGTCGTCTTCGCTCTCGCCTATCATGTAAGCAAATTGTTTAGACCTAAACGTGTCAATATTATTATATTATTGGCTTGTAATATTTTATATCGAATATAAATTATAAATGTATACATGCAATAAATATTGTTATTATGTCGTCCTAATATTATATACATACTTTAAAACGCCAACTTGTAATACTGGTGTATTCTTTTCAGGGGGGCGGCGATTGATTTAATGACAGTCAAGTACACCAAGCCTAATAGAGTTTATTATATATTAGATCAGTATGAAACCGGGACAATTTCAAAGCGATATTCAAGCTATCACGTTGAGGCAAAAGACTGAATATAAAATGATGACATTCAGTGTATTTTTTTAATTAACCAGCGACTCAAGATCGAACTGAAAATGCGACATTTAGATAAACATATACACAAGACAAATACTCCGAGTATATAATTATCTATTGTATTAGAATTGCATTGAAGACAATGTTTCATATTGCACAATGAGAGGCTGTGTTTACTTACAAGAAATTTATCAGATGTCCTTTTGATTTCAGGGCAGAAAGGGAGTTGTGGAAATGTTAAACATTTTGAAAGACGAATTTTCAAGTGCAATAGCATTTTCCGGTACGTGAACAAATTTGTAAAAAACCTCATAAAGCCTATTTTTCTGTTTTTACAAGTACTAGTATTAACGCTATTTAACTACTCATTTAGTTAATTATTAATTTTGTAATCCTTCAGCGCTTAAGCTTTATTTAACCACATAATTCCATTGAAGGCTTTGTATTAATTTAATACTATTATTGTTTGTCAAACTGTGCAAGATTTTTCTGCGTTATTTTAGATTTAATTTAAATATACGATACTTCTTCTTCTAGTAGACTGCCTAACGGCAAGTCCGTGGCATAGAACTGTTCCAACCAATTCGATCCTCAGCCTTCTATTCATCTCAATATATGAATTTATCAGATCATTCAGCATCTCATGTCTCGATGTTTCTCTTAACTCTACTCCCTTGCATTCTTCCTTCTAATGCATCCCTTAGCAAATCATATCCAAATGTTCATGTTCAAATCCCGTGCTCTCCTCGTCACTGACATGCTATTCGAACAGGAAACTTAAACTTGGCATTAGGCTTAAATAGAAACTGCCTTCAATTTAAGGCATCGAAATACTTGTAATATTTGTTTTTTTAACATTGTTTGTATATAAGAAATACATTAAATATTTGTACAGAACCATACTTATTGAGATTGAGTAATACGAATTTTTACATGTTTATACATGTATATATATATATATATATTTATTTATTTATTTCATTATTTAATTATTTATATGACAAATAGATTTTCTTTGAAGATAAATTAACTAATGCTACAAGATTCTAAGGTTTGCATACTGCCTTGGCGGCTACATGTACATAGTTCTAATTATTTGCAATTTTATAGTTTAACTTTTCTCTTTGCTGAATTATGAATTTTTTTAATTTCATGAGTACCATATTACAGAGGCATGCTTGACTTGTCTGACGTTATAGGGTGCCGAAACGTGTCAGAAATCACGACTGAATTCATTAGACGGGCTGATTCACTTCACACTTCAAGCAGACTTTAACTATTATGTTATAGCTAATCTTTATTAACCAAATTAATGGTAATATGAAAAACACAACAGTACTAATTTGTTAGCCCGGATGTCATTTAAAATTTAAATGATTAATTTGAAGATTATAACAGGAAATATGCTAAATTTATTTAAAGGAGCTATATTAGATATCGGTAGTGGTTTAAATTAATATTACAATAATATACTATACATGCATTAACATTGTTCTTATCAAATTGGGGGATATAGTTTAACAGTTTGAGTGTTCGCCTCGAATGCAATTGATCTATTCGAAGCCCAGGTGCGTCAATAAATGATGGATATTCCTTGAGCGCATGGAAGGCTAATCATATATCAGTTAATAACATAGATTGCTGCCAGTGCCATCAATAGCAAATATATGACTAACCATGTAAAGAATTGACAATAACCTGTCAGAACCTGCAAAGTAGTCTAAATGGATCTTAAAACAAACATCCTAGTATATTCCGACCCAGTACGGTGGTTTATTAAATATTAATTAAACGTTGACAACTAGAATTTGAATAACTATCCCATAGAAGTATTATTGCTTATTTATGCTTTTGGAATAGTTCATCAATAAAGTTACGCTGAATTGTGAAATGTAGGTATTATTAATATTAGTGAGTTATATTATGTTACAACACTTTCGAAGCTACTGGCTTAAAATATTTCTGTGTGTAGGCCTACTATCACGTGCAGATTTAAAGATATTAACTCAACAATATTTATATAAATATATATATATATATATATATATATATATATATATATATATATATATATATATATATATAAATATTGGATTTACATAGAAACTAGTGGTTTTCAAATAATCGAAATCTCGGCAGACTATAGTGCTATATTAGTTGCTGTTACTTATTTATACGGCTACATCTATAGTGATATACTTACATTACTATTACACTTTATGACAATATTATCTTATATATAGACATTGCTCTTCACAGCATGCGCATGCAGGAAAAAGTTCCAATTAAAATTAGAATTAAACTCAGTATCTTCTTCAAGAATATCATCAGAGATGAACATTCACATATACATATCTGCTGAAATTTTTAAAGTACATTTACCATATACTTCCACAATATATCAATAGAATAAATTGCCACAGTTAATATCATGACGAATATTTGAATGAAATGACTGTATATTTGAATATTTAAATATATCCGAGTATTTGAATGTCAATGGCAAAGCTGCATGCTAACATAGTTAGATAGTGCCTAAGTTATAAACAGCTTCTTGAAGTAGTTGTTTTTACAGAAAAACATCCAGATTGTTTTCTGAAGAATAAATTAGAAGAGGTAAATTGGTTTCGAGGACAAATATCATATTCGCTTCTTAATATCGAGCCGATCGTGTTCCCTGTAACTGGTTCAATATCTGAAAATGACAACATATAAGACATTACGTGCCTTGTTATATCCATTTTGAAACATTTGAAAGCTTTCACTCTTAAAGAGACTACTATACTATTGAATTGCTCATTACGGTTTAAAACTTTAGAAAAATGCCTTTGCGCTTAATGAAGTGAAGATAGAGCTAACTTCGAGTAACAGTGAAAAAAGAACCACTACAAAAGTAACCCGTGACAGTGTTGAGAGAATGGTGACCTACACTCTATTGTTCGTTATTCTAGACTATTGTAGTACATGCAGTACATTTTATTAAACCTACACTTCTACCATATATTCATTCGAATAGATCTGATTTTGAACTACTTTGAGCTATATTCTAATACTGATCTAAGCCAAATAAAAAGTTTAACTTCAATTTCCAGCTCGCTAATATATCAGTGACGGAAAGAGAATCGGATTTAAACCCTGCACCTACTGTTTTTCTGTTAAACAACTTGCCAATATATACCAGCGGCTTACTCCTTGGAGTTAAGGTATGAGGGTGTAATTTTAAGGTTGAATGACAAAAAACTACAGAGACTGGCGTTTGTTTAAACAATTGATAAGAGTATCAGGAGCTTTTCTAAAACATGAGTATCAGGAGCTTATCTACAACACAAGTATCAGGAGCTTATCTACAACAAGAGTATCAGGAGCTTCTCTCAGGAGCTTATCTACAACAAGAGTGTCAGGAGCTTCTCTCAGGAGCTTATCTACAACAAGAGTGTCAGGAGTTTCTCTCAGGAGCTTATCTACAACAAGAGTGTCAGGAGTTTCTCTCAGGAGCTTATCTACAACAAGAGTGTCAGGAGTTTCTCTCAGGAACTTATCTACAACAGGAGTATCAGGAGCTTCTCTACAACAAGAGTAGTGGAAGTCTTTCTACAACAGGAATATCGGGAGATTTTCTAGAATCAAGAGCATTTCTACAACACGAATATCGGGAGCCTCTTTAGAACAAGCCAGTCAGGAGCCTACGAAGTGGGCTTGGTATATTTATCGACGACAAGTGAAGAATTTCTATATTGAAACAAAAGAAATAAAAACTAAAGTCAAAGTCACCCGCTAATTATAGTCGACCACTCGACATAGATGGTAAACTATCTGAGACCCGGGAAGATGTAAGAATCGAGACTTGCTGTGACACCAGAGGTGACGTCGAGAAGGATGGCTGCTTTTTAATCTGAGAAATCGGAGCGGTTGAATTATTGGCGGCAGAATTAAAATCACAAGATAAGCGGTTGAACATCAGCCTCTGCTCATAGTCGAACTCGCATAGGATTCGGTTGTCATGAAGATAATAGCGGTCTCCTATACAAAACCTGCAACAACAACAACAATAACGGGGCACTGTTTATTTATATCACGATATATTTTATATGTATATTTACTAATGCGCAGCCCTTACGGCTGATTAGGTGTTTGAAATTTGTACAGAATTAAATTAATTCGATTGTCGAGTAAGCAATGCCTCACAGCAAAATCTTCTCATTGAGAGGTTACAATACGATATTACCAAGCTGATGTGCTGAAGAAATGTCATTGTCAAATATGCGTGCCATTCAACTACTACATATTTTATAATTTTGAAAATAATCAACGATTTCAGATAAAATTCTTACCAAAAAAGTGTTATATGCAAACCAACTTTGGTTTTATATGGACTTCCTTTAATGCAAATACAAATTTAATTTCAAAAGTTTACTGTTTACGATATTCTCTTGTAATTTATCTCATGTTTTGGAAATATCTGTGAATACCTGTGACTACATTGTTGACAAGCGAAGCAGTCGAGATGGTAGACGTTACCCTTGGCTCTCATAACCATCTCGAAGGCGGGTATCGTTTTAGAACAAGCCGAGCAGAAACCAGTGGCACCAAATAACCTGCCAATGTGAAAAGATTTCAAGAAACTAAACTGTGAGTGAAATGCACAGTACCTATTAACAATAGCTCTAATAGTAAATGATCCTATTTATGTTACTCTTTAATAGGATACTAATAATAGAACCATTTTTACACGTTCAAAATGCTTAGAAATCATACTTTAAAATCGAAATGAAGAGGTTGATATAAAATTCAAACTTAACATTAATTGAATTGATAGAAAATTATAATCAGTTGTGTGACTAGTCCATATAATATCAGTCTATGTTTTCCAATATGGCTACCAAATTCGACTGCGTTCAAAATTTGAAAGTCTCATAAGATTGACAATAAAAACCCTTAGTTGCTAAATTGCGTCTAGATGTGGATTCGACTTTTTTCCTCACAGAGATTCTGAAGACTAGTGTCCCATTTCTCGCGGATCATGGATCTAAAGCAGTTTGGATTGAATCTCAGAGCAAAGATTTTAAAATCCGCTATACTTTTGTATAATTAAGCAACAGTTAAATTTCATTTATCAGCTAAAGATACTTTGCTGACGATCACCTTTTGCTGAGTTTATCCGAAGAGTCAGAGATTTTATGGTAAGAAATTGAAGAAATATAGCAGTATACATGTAACTAAATTTACAGAGTTTAATATTAGTAAATTTGAAACTAAAGAGGAGAATTTAACTAAGTGTAGTCAAATTTGTCTACCTTTGTTTTATAAATTGCTAACATTAATATAAGTACAGTTTATCATTTAAATACTCTTCTAATGCTCTCATTCCGCCTATTAGACAAGGCACAATCAAGATGGAACACCTGGCGACGATACGACAAAAATTAAATAATACATTTTTGACTGAAAAGCTGATAAAAAAGTCGGCTTGAATCCGACGGCGGACTACTAGGCACAATATTCAAATCCTGTGCTGGCCCTGACACTCATATGCTTTCCTGAAAAGAAACAGACATCAAATTAGACTTTTCATCCTTTAACGACTAATCACTATCATCATCATCTTCTTCACTTTAATTCCGGTTTAAGGATAAAAAATGATCTTTGAGGATTCATTGCCTAGAATTTCTTTAAATAAGAACTGTTTTGGGTTTGGCTGGAGCCCCTGGCTCCAGCCAAACTCTCAAGCCAGGCTCCATAGGTAAGATACTCGATCGCGGATCAGTATGTGCGGGATCCAAATCCTGGGCTATCCCGTCAATGACATCGCTTTCGAGTGAGGAAACTGACGTTAACATTAGCTTTGCAAGCTTTAAGGGTAAGACTGGGCCGCATACCGTAGATAGTCCCTCCTACAGAGCATGAGGTTAGCCCTGGTATAGAGAGTGGACCCCACCTCGCCCAGCCTGCAGTCACAGCAGGAGCACTTGAGACAGTCCTCATGCCAGAACTGCTCCAGAGCTCGCAGCATGTACCTCTCCGTGATCGGCTTCTTACAACTGGCGCAGTACTGGATCGAGTCCGCACCGGACCCGCTTCCTGCAGGTGATCCGGATGGCGAGCAGCTGCCGTGGTCACGTGATCTACTGGGAATGTCTACGTCATCGTCACACAAAGGTCGCTTGTGGGATTGCTGCATTGTCGGACCCAAAGCTATAAAATTAAAAATAAGTCAAACAGTTAAGTAAATCATCATTCTCATCCTCCACTGAATGCTAGTTTAACTAGGGTTGAGATTTGACAATATTGTAGCAATTTCGGGAGTCTAGGCGATCACTATCCGAGTGCCCTTTCTGACGTTGGTTTGGTTCTTAGTGCTATGTCGTCTTTTACGGCACGTGCAGTCTAAGGTTGGGCTATAATAATTAAAGAATTAAATAAAAGATTACGATACGTAATAGTAGAGGTTCGATGTTTGCATTCTCTTCATCAGAAGTTAACTGTTAATTAATAGTTAACCGTTTAGTGCAAACAATGACTCTCGTTTCAGTGAAGTGAATACGAGCATCTCTTGTCATTCTTTAACTACATCAAAATTAATCAGTTTAATATTGCAATGCCTGATACTTATATATCAGGGATATATATATATATAAATATATATATATATATATATATATAAATATATATATATACATACATATATATATATATACATACATGTATATAATATATATATATATATATATATATATATATACATACATACATATATATATATATATACATGTATATAATATATATATATATATATATATATATAGGCCTACATCAGTTCTCTAATGTTAGCGGGATCAGAACAGGCACCAATATTGGGGTAATCGTCCTCGGCCAACTGGAAACTAATAAAAAAATTATTAAGCCCATATTTTATTTATTTAGTTCTAAATTTATATATCACCTTTGTGGTTTCGCTTGTTTGATTATATGACCAAATTAGATCCTCTACTTTAGATACAAAAGAAACCGATTAATTTAATCCATATTTATACATTATTTCCAAAATCATATAAATGCAAACAAATCATTTAGATTCAGTACCACAAAGCGGCCGGAAAGCCCTTATCCTAAAGTAACCGTTTACAACAATAGGCCTACTAACGTTAGTAAATCATTCATGCACAGCTATCAATCTGATGTCCCGATCGTTATCATATAATGTTTTCATTCAAATACCGTTCAAAGACATTCAAAGACAGTTTTCATTCAAAGACATTCTGTCTACCTTGTTTTTTGTGTAAACAACTGTGTAGTGTCATAATCTAGCTTAATATGTATATTGTGTCAGTTAAGTATATACAGGGTGAGTAAGAAAAAGTGATAACACCTGCAAAAAGTTTGAATATCTCAGGCTATTGTTATTATTTTCCAATAAAACTTTTATCAATTACTAAAGGCCTAATTGTTGATGGGGTGACAAATTTTCATCCACTTTAATCTATGGATTGGCCAGATATACAAGTGTCAGCAGAGCAACCCCCCATTTTTTACCTAAAAATGGCGTTTGCTACAACGGTAAGGGCAAATTGCACTTCATTGGCTAGAAGGAAAAGGTGAACCCTCAGTATTACGTCAATACTTTACTTTCTGAGCTGTTTTGATGATTGCTACGCTCTTCTACCAAATGGTTTCATCTTTTAGTAGGATG
Organism: Enchytraeus crypticus; assembly: GCA_905160935.1. Classification (NCBI taxonomy): domain Eukaryota; kingdom Metazoa; phylum Annelida; class Clitellata; order Enchytraeida; family Enchytraeidae; genus Enchytraeus; species Enchytraeus crypticus. Next base: position 164,389 of record CAJHZI010000252.1, on the reverse strand, counting down.
ATGCTCCGACTCATGCATCTCGCCATGCACATGAATGGATCAGCGAGAGAAATCCGCATTTCATCATGAAGAGTGAATGGCCTCCAAACTCTCCGATCAAAATCCTCTGGATTACAATGTCTGGGGAATCATGTTGCATCTCTATTAGAAACACTAGTTGAAGCCTAAAAACAAGGCAGAACTGCAGGAAGTGCTACCTACCCTCAATTTGGGAGAGACTGCCCCAAACTGGAATCAACAAGGCTGTCCTAGCGTTCCGAAAGCTGCTGCAGTCCTGAAAAGCAACTGGAGGAAAGCATATCGAATAGGCAATAATGCTAGCAGATACAACTGGTTCTTTCTGAACCAACACAACGACCCTTTTCAGAGCTAAAATAAATATAAAATAAAATATTTTTTTATTTACAGTATGTTCAAAAATGGGGGGTTGCTCTGCTGAAACTTTCATAATTGGCCAATATATGTACCAAAATTGATGAAAATTGGCCAGCCCATCAGAAATTAGTCCTTTAGTATTTGGTAAAAGTTTGATTTGAAAATATTAACAATAGCCTGAGATATTCAAATTTTTTGCACTTTTTTTACTCACCCTGTATATATGAATTCTTGTTAGTTAATTTTATAGGCCCATTTTTTTAGTGTTCTGAATGAGTCTTAAACAAGCTGTAATTTTCTTTCTGACTCAGAACTGTTATGTTATGTTACATTATGTTTTAAAAAACTGGTAAAGCTAATGTTAAAGTCAGTATCGTCACTCTTATGCATCATATTGTAAGCACAAATCTTAATTTTAAATAAATTCATTTATTAACTATACGTCTATAGATGAGGAGATTGGCGCTCTGCTTTCAATATTATTTAATAAAGATCCGCTATCTGTTCAATTATAGATCTGCCATCAATTCAATTTATTATGACAGATTGACATGAATTAAGGAAATGAGTAAATAGTTTCGATATTGAATTCCACTTCCGTATTCAGTTTTCGCCAGAAATAAGTAAAAGGAACCGCATTGATATGTCAATTTAACTTAATGGACCGACAATTACTCGCATGTTAAGCATCCAAGGATTTACTAAAACTTTAATTAACAGTCGAAGATTACATCATTTTTTACATTTATGTATTAATTGTGAGATATTTCTATACAGTATGGAAACTTTGGCGATTAATTTTGTTTAGTTTAAAGATAAATATTCAGTACGACTTCATACGAATCTCAATTAATGCGAATAGTTTTGCTCAAATTTATCAAATAGCAGATGACACTTATCCGAAGCCAATAAAAGTAAGCTTTCCGTCTGTCCCTAAATATATGGCCAGAGAATGAATCAGTATGCAATTAATCCAGTAAAAATGAGAGGATGCAGGTTTTTTACTGTTCCATATCTATGATGATATATCCGACATCATGGTTTCCTGTGAAAATGTCAGCAGGAGGTTTCGATATCGAAAGTTAACATAATTCTAAGATCTAAACGAATCAAATCAGATTTTAACTTATGTTTCACTCGAAAAGTTGACAGAGTCTGGCAGTTCCCAGGATTCGGACTCAGTAGGATTGAACCGCAGCATGTCACAGGGTGTCTGTTAACGGATCAGCACGTGCAGGATTTCGAACCAGCAAACTGATGTTACACCTAAGCTTGTTATATTGATGAGCAGATTAATACCTATCTACGTATGCTGCTAATGGCTCTGTTAAATGCATAAAACATGTTCAATATTTGAACAAATGATAAAACAATTTCTTTAGAAATTGTGAAAAACAAGTTCAGAATCTAGTAATCCAATACATTTTCAGATCAAGAGGCAAGAAGATAAAAATGTTAAAATCACGTAAAAGCAGGACAAGCTGACCATTGGCAGACTTAGTTCGTCAAATTAAGCGAGAAAATGTTAATGGAGCCAGTCGGTGATGGAAAGAGGATTGCTGTGAAGGTAGCTGAGGTAACGGGATTAAATTTCCCCTCCAGAAGATGTCTCGCCAAATTCTCTGCACAGCTTTTTCGCTTTTCAAGTAAAGGTTTCAGCGGAATAGGATTGTAGCCCAGATTTCGAAAGTACCCCTCCTAAATTAAATTTCGCACTCACCACGGGGGTAGTACAGAAACTAGAGGAGCCTATAGTGATATGACAAGGGTGGGATGGTTTGTCAGGAGAGTAGTTTTACCACTTAACCAGTAAGCCATTAGCCAGTTGCTCGTTGCTTCAATTAACGTAAGTGAATTGACTGGGGACCGTGCATTAGGATATTAGCGGCAGCTTCAGCTGCAGGCAATTCTCTGCTGCTAATACAGCAGCTGAGCTAACTGCAACAGCCGATCAAATATAATACAGCTGCTGTATTTAGTGCACATAATGACATTTTCCCCGTGTTGTGTCCGGACTGTTTTAAGAATTGACCAACCGGTGACTGTATGTGTGGTAGAAGGCGACTAAAGCACTAAGATCCATACCAACGTCAGAAAGAGCATTAGGTCGGTGAGCGCCTTTGCTCCAAAATTTGCTACAAAAATGTAAACTAATGGAAGTCTCCAATAGGGGATTGGCTGGTGATGTAGTGTAGGGCAGAGAGGATTTGAGACAGTCTATTTATATCCCGACCCTTGTTAAACTGGGATTCAAGGGAAGATTATGATGATGGTGGTGGTGGTGATGCTGATGATGATGATGATGATGATGATGATGATAATGATGATGATGGTGATTATGATAATGATGATGATGGTAATGATTGATGATGATGATAATTATGATGATGATGATGATGATGATGATGGTGATGATGGTGATGATGATGGTGATGATGATGATGCTGGATATAGTGCACGATGTAGAAGCTCTCTACGTCCGTATTCTCATCTGAGGATGATGCCGGAATAGATGATCTAGCTCTGAAGTAGTTTGGTTTTGTTGTTTCTTGCTTGAAAGAATTTCATCTACTAGATTGACTATTCAACGCCGTACGTTACAGGCATGCTAATAATAAATGAAAATGAAATGAAATGAATATAAATGGGAAGCAAGTGGAATAAAAAATGTTAGGGGCTAATTGGAAAAATTTTAATAGAACATTGAAATGTTGATGAAATCTAAAAACGCTGAATCTCAAGGTTTTGCGATGCCCTTATTTACATGAACTTTACGTGGTTATACTAAAACTACTAGATAAAAACATATTTAGTATTCTTGGAATTGAGGAACTTGGCGAAAGAAATTTATTAATAGCAAATGTTACGCTTATTAAAATACATTGATCTACATGTACAAATATTTCATTATCTTTTATACTGCGTGGCTATTGGTCTTCGTACAAACTCAATGTTCAACATTCATTCGAAAAATTGAAAGAATATTTGACTGCTAAGATCGGTTGATAGGCAAAAGACAGAAGTTCTTGAAATGAAATTAAAGACAGTCATAAGTCAAAATTGTTGCTATTTAACCGACATTGGATTATAAAGCAGATTAGATTTTATTTAAATCGAGAGAGGGCAGAAAGAGAAGTATGTTAAATATCAAATTTCAAATGATCAACAACAGAAGTACAGCCTGTATATATATCCCTGATATATAAGTATTGTATATACACGTATATACAAAATGAACATTGTAATAATTGATAGGCAAGAGAATAAATGTAATTATAGAAATTTCAGGTTACAAAGATTATCTAGGAAAATTTCACATGGAGAAATTTCACACACGGTTCAGGAAGCTATATATGATCAGTCCTAAAGGAGGTAAGTAGGACACATCGTCTGGGTTATTGAAGATCTTGGATTGAACCTCAGAATTTATATTGACCCAACGTACGCCTTTAAAAGGCATTCGATCTTGCATGCATATCATGTATACTACATTAAACAAACTTTATAGTTGAACACATTTTCACTTTTGAGTCTAAAATTTGAAATGGTATTATGATGGCGATCAAGTGATCGATCTCAAATGCATTAATGGGATCACATAAAAATGAAACAAATTAGATGACATTATTTTTGAACATTAAATTAATCACTTAACTTGATCATAATTAATGACTATGATCAATATAAGTTATTAATTTGATAGTGGTTTATCCTGATAGAGTAAGACTTCTATCACGATAAACAGTTGACGTATATGAAGAGCTCGAAAACAATAAGCACCATGAAAGAAGGAAAAAGATACGACAGCTAAGTCGCATTTATATGCTGTATTTCGCGAAACAGTAATTCGATAATGTGTTCACAATTTCATGGTGCAATATTGATTTGCGAGAACTCTAGCTTTCGTGCCTATATAAAGAAATACAAATATTGATAGGTGATTTCATTCTAAACCGCTAATTAAAGTGTAATTCAAGTATTATTATGTATTTCAGACAACTTAATGAAGAGTTTCCTCAACTTTTAAAACACAGCTATTAATTAAGGCGGGCAGAAAGACAATTTGTGTGCAACTGTTTCAGATCTCCTTATCGCATTATGTCATTCTACTTAATTATCCTACTCCATAAAAATAAGAAATTAAAATAGCAGGATTTTCTATTTATTCTGACAACTTTAAATTAACATTGCTTACATACTCTTTAATACATAAGAGTATTATATAATAAATAATAAATGTATTACGACATAGCAAGAACAGTTGGATAGGACGCATCCTAAGGTGACATGGTCTACTACTAGAGGTCATAGAAGGTAGAATGGAAGGGAAAAGAGACAGGGGCAGACCGAGATTAGGTATGTTAGATGATTTAAAGACCCACGTATATGTGGAAATGAAGAGGAAAGCGGAAGACAGAGAAGAGTGGAGGCGTCATATACCATGGACCTGCCAGTAGGTAGTGCACTACGAAAGAGAGAGACACTTCAATAGCTATTTAACTTAATAAAGTACGCTACTTTGATCAACCTATCAACAACTGCCGAAGTGCATAAAGTAGCCTTAAAGACCGCTTCTCTTGTAATACCTCTGTATGAAAACCGCTTTAGCAAGCAAAAGTTACTATCGGTCGATTTATATAAGAACTTACGTTGCTTCAATAAATTAAGATTGTAAAAGAACTTGATAGTATCGATGCTTCGTCAAACTAGTCCTACAAAATAAATCAAAACTACGAATTCTCTCATTGACCGTAGTCTTCTAAGATGGTCTATTGTATGTCACATCCAGGAATGACATCTCAATGGTATTGAACAGCTGCTTGCAAATAAGCAAGGCTTTTAAAGAGTCCGCAGCACTTGATTATTGAGCACACAAACGCCCAATCATGTATTACAAAGCTTTCAACGCATTTACTTATACCATTATCCCGTCCTACTTTCTCCAAAGTAAACATTTTAACACACTAAAAAATGATACATTTCTTTATTGTGGCGTTCTATCAGACTAAGCTTCATTGACATACCGAATTTAAATCAATAAACAAAAATATAACAGTTTGCTTTTAATTAGGAGTAAAATAAAAAATATCCGGTTGAGATATCAAGTGAAACATAAATACTATATTCAGGACCGACGAGAGCCTAAAGAACGCGCTTACTTCTCATGGATCATATGCTCTTTTCAGTGATTACAAAAATGCGGATTTTCTCAATAATAAACTTGCTTATTACAATACATGGAGCTATATCATACATCAGTAATGCAACCCCCCCCCCCCCCTCTCAATTGCTCTCTATTTCTCTCTCATGCACTACGCCACAATATAGATGATCCAAGACGTAAAATACTTTTAGAATCTGGCTCATTCGATAAAGCGAGAACGATATCAAGAGGTTACAAGTTGATTTCATAGGGAAGAATTTTAATCTGATACCAGAAATTAGCAGTAGATCTTCAATATTTATAATTGATACTGAGGTAGTTTTTCATTTCTTTCCTATATGTGCCCTAAGCGGTTTCAATAATCACGCGCAGTCTGCTGTTGATTGTTCTTATTTTTCGAGAGCCACATGAAAGATTATAGTACACTAAAACGATTTCATTTCTCTTAAAACGAATACTAATAATAACGAATTATTGACAAAATGAGCTAAGCGCACAGATTGCCCGCTTCGGCAGATATGATAAAGTTGCGGTACAGAGAGGCATATTAATATACAACTGCCATTGACAAATTGCAGACATCTCGCCTTTAAATTATAGTGGATTTGTAGGTCAGATTGAATTAAATATTAATTTCATTTCTCGATTACACGTTAATGCTCAAGTAAACTAATCGGTACAAGTGTAGACATTACACTTTTGATTATACACCATCTGAATCGCCTCGTAATGCGACACACGAGCCGTTCCTATCAGCACCAATCAGAGGATGCTCAATTCAAATTCACGCCTCACTGGGTTACCGATGCTAACTTACGACGTAGAAAGGGAAGTTAAATGAAGCTTCAGCCTCTTAACGAATGAAATATCACAGAATAGTATCAAATTAATTACTCAGTAAGGATTGCGAAGGATTGCATTCTCTCATTGCGTGACCCTGAGAGATGGATTGAGTATTTTTAACAGCCTGGTTCGATTCAAACTTTGTAATGCTATTAAAGCAAGAAGCAGCGCCGCCTAATTGATTTAATAGAATGTAGGGGATCAGTTTAAGTGCTCCCCTCTTAAGAGTTTCAATACATCACGATTATACAATAAGACACCTCCAGCAGCCGGCTTAGCTTTCCGCACACAAGAAAAATTGCACTCAAGATTGCATCTAATGCAAGTGATTCGGTTTTATTCACTAATGTTCTTCCAAAATGCAATTAGTCTGCCCCACATTTCTGAGAGGATTTGCAAAATATTGCTTGAGGAAAACAATATGAAGACATTTTACAGGCTGCAATTTGCACATTTTAAGAACTCTAAGCCTTACATGAGTGATCGGTACAACTACTGCAGATATATATATATATATGCTCAGATACATTTATTCATTTAGGTTGCAAACATATGCTTTATTGAAGTATACACTATAACCATAAAGGGACGCATGTACAAGTATGTTTAGAATTAATAATTCATCAGAGTCAATTCATTGGGATAAAATTAACTACATTTACAATCGCTGCAATTTTTGTCAAATGGCTTGCGTATAATTATACAGTGAAAGCCTACTTCTACACATAGTCTACTTTCAATTGTCCTTCAATGCAATTTTTAGCTTGATGAAGCGTAATATTTGAGGTTGTTGCAAGCAAAAGGCGAAGTAGTACAGACTTTTGAGTTGATTGCATAGATTTACTTCTCACTTAATTAACGGCCTCTTACGTCACGTCCAGTAAACTTTTGCTCTATTCTGCCCAGTCTCAGCCACTACTCAGGCAACGCACCAAAATACAAGCAAATAAAAAATATATTAGCACTGTTAAACTATTACATTTAGACTGAAACAAGCAGATTTTAATATATAAAAAGCTGTCGCGTAGCAATTGCCGAGTTTACTCAGTTGCGCTCATAAAACGTTCTAGAAAACCATAAAGCGCTATTTCGCTCGGTGCACTCTAATTCTCTAAATGCATTAATTGCTATGCACTTCCATGTGCGACAATCAAAATCCATTCGGAAAATAATCGTAATCTGTGCAAAACCTTACGGAAAGAATTATTACCACACATTCTTCTTACAACGTGGACTGAATATCAATAGGAGCAAGCTATGGATATACAGAGCGCTCGATCCTATTAGCAACATTAAAACTGGACGAAGCAGAAAGTTTAGTGACATGCACTGCTGTAGAATCTGGTGTCGTCGTATTATAGCATTGAACTCTGCTAAACATCCACTATGAAATTGCTAATGTCCATAATTGCCATACTTACTATACAATGCTTTTAGAAATATATTCCTACGGTATTTTTTTAATTATATGTACATATATTATGCATTAAATACCTGTATATATATATACATTATATATATATATATATATATATATATATATATATAACACAAAACTAATTTCTTAAAAGTATTGACGAAAATTCAGTCAAATATCAAATTATCTCACTCTCTTAGTGCACTGCCTACTGGCAGGTCCGTGGTATATCAAATGTATATTGGCCTATAAAAGATAGGAGGCATTCTAAAATGGTATAAAGAAAGAAAATACGAGGTATCATTTGTTCCTTCTCCAAACCGGCGTAAATAGACTGCATTTGTAGTATTTCATTTCTCTCAGAATTTCGATGCTGTATTGCTAACAACGAGCTACATGAAAAATTACAGCCGCTTGGGTAATTCCGAGCAGCTGTGATTTCCCAAGACTATCCAGCACGTCGCCGGAGACCCTCTTACTTTGATGAATTGCACAGTCGATTTCTTGGCCTTCGTAAAAAGGCAACCGCTATTTCATTACTGAAAGCAGATATTTAATCCCATATTGGCTTCGTATATAATAATTTCTCCAGAGCGCGTTTGAGTGGAAAGAGCTTTTATCTGTAGACTGATCAGCTTCTGTAAGATTGCCTTTAGTTCACTATTATCTGAATGCAGCATTCCGAAAAACTCAGTAATTACACTGCTTTGACTGATTTGCAAAAGACAGTGAAAAGCATCGCATTTTTCAGTGTAATAATAAATTAATATTTAATTACTGTTAAATCGATAGTAATCACTCACCTATGGCTTGAGATGATTTGTCTTACAGCTCTAAATTAAACCGTCCTTTTGAAAAATGAAAGTTAAAATAGAATAACAGTTTTTGCTATTGTTAACGCTAATGTTAATGTTAATGTTGTTAATGTTAACGGCACTCTCACGCTAGCCTGAGATTATACAGCGCCCTGGACTAATTTCACTTACTTAACTCAAAACTCAAACATCCAGCAACTCTGCCCAACTGGGCCAAGGTTCAATGTAGGCTAGTTAAGTATTTTTCAGAGATGAGCCATGGGCTTAAAACATGTAGCCGCATCCAGGGTTAAGTTAATTAGTTATTAAGACAACTATTCAATTAATTATTATCGCGTTTGTGCCTTTTGACTTTGTTGATGTTATTGCGGATCCAAATCTGTGTTACTCTTAGTTGTATATTCAAAATGTTGTATGTCACAGCAGCTATAACAACCAGTTATAGTGAGACCGTTTGCTTTTCTTGTCTTAAAATTATTGCCTACATAAAGTTGCTATGCGCCTTTGATCCAATTATCGTAATCCTGAGACTTCTTAATAAAGTTAATAAAGCAGTGAACAGAATAAGCCAAAAATTGCACATTGCATGAAAAAAGTTTTAATACCAATTGCGCAGTTTAACCTTATTGTAATCACCGTGGATTTTATAGAAACTACTTATAATCGCATGAAATGGTGTTATTACAAAGTGCGTTACACTTTTTTAATTTCACAAAATATAAAAATGTCACATGTTTTAGTATATTATCTGCCTCAGACTGCCTAAAGAATCATCATCATCTTCTCTTTAATCCCAGTTTAACCAGGGTTGGGATACGAAGGACTGTCTATTGCATAACCAGTGAATAATCGGGACGACTAAATTCGAAAAACGTCACATTTTTCACTGCTATAGTAGTGAAATTAAAATATCATTACTAAACTATATGAAAGTCAGTTAAAATTACAGTATCTGCTCAATAATGAATATTTGTTGTTGACTGTTGCCTTTAAAGAAGACAAATGTATAAATATAAGAATATAAAGAATAAGAAAACAAGAATATAATATGTAGGCCTATATATACACGTGTATATAAGAATATGTATGTATGAGTACTTCACAGGCTTACATTTCGTATGGAAATTTAAACTCCCGCAGTCTAACATCCCGTTAAGAAAATCGAACATGAAATCCGCTGATTTAAAAACATGTGATTATATATATATATATATATATATATATATATATATATATATATATATATATACAAATTCTAATCCTACCTTTTTAAAATCCTATATTTATGATTGTATTTTGGAATGGAACAAAATCCCTACAGTGATACGTAATTCTCACTCGATTAAATCGTTTGTAGCCAAATTGAAGAGCTACTTTAGTTCATTGTTATTATAAGTTTCATTGTCATTAAATAAATGCTATTTTTATTTTCATTTCATTTCAATTTGCCTATTTTCGTGTGCCTGTTTTCACTTTGTGTGGCATGTGTTGTGTTTCGATCTAATAAACATATATATATATATATATATATATATATATATATATATATATATCCGCTGAGTCCATTGTGTAGGACGTCGGATCCAGGGCGCCAACTCCAACATGAAATTTAGACGAAAAGCTGAAGGCAATCAGCGGATATTCGCTGATGTGTTTGGTGTAATTTTGTGAAGAAATCCCGTCTGATTGCAAGCGTTTATGCTGCCCAATCGTCGCTCGTATGATGGGCTTCAGCTGAATTATTCCATAACTAACGATTTCCACTGAAATGGCTTTACTGACAGATTTCCGTTTCGTTAAAGTGAACACGTGGTAGCTAGTCCGATCGATAACTATGATTTGTTTTATTATATAAATCAAATATTCATGTTAATACTCTAAAGCGGAAGGCAATGAATATTCATGTTAATACTCTGAGGAAGGCAACGGGAAATCACCTCAGAAGCCATACTTTTCCCAAGCTATAGGCTACACAAGGTATGAATATGGCATAGACTTTGTGAAGGGATTAACTTGTTGATCTAAGGAGTGCTTTTATGGAGCGAGAAAGCAGACTTTGACTATATATATATACCTTGAACCTGCCACTTGACAGTGCACTGACGACGACTCTAAAGCGATAACTAAAACCTTTAGAGTGATAATGTTTAGGAGGTAAAGAATAACCCATACACAGCCTAAAATTCCTCAATGAGTGTTTTGTCATTAAAAACTGAGCATTATGCTAAAATCTTGAAAAGCGTGAGTAAAAGAAAGCTAAAAATTAAGCGTTGTTCCAAGTTACTTGTTTAAATTGTACATGCATTGTAAGAGCTTAGTTGACAAGGATTGTAAACTTCGATCTCTGTTTTTAATTCAAGTGCGCTATCATGCAACTTTCATCAAAAACCGTAAGATGTGCATTACACTCCTCCCCCTCCCTCTCTATCTCCCTCTCTCCCTCCTTCTCTATCTATCTCTCTCTCTCATTTTCTCTCCCCCCCCCTCTCTCTCTCTCTATCTCTATTTCTTTCTCTCTCTTACTTTCTCTCCCTGGTTTTGTACGGTACGTTTTATTTGAAATGTATTAGTACAAGTCTTCCAAAAACACCATGAAATATTTCATATCCATCATGCTTTCTAATATCATTAGGATTTTCTTTTTAAAGTCCACATTTCACAGTGGCATATATAACAATGTCCACAAAGTTGTTGTATTTCAGCCCTATTATCTTTCAACAGTTTTAAATTGAGATCTCAAAATAACAAAACAACAGCCGAAACTTAGAAAACAACAAAACAAAATCCAGAACAGAAGCTTAAACAGATACCTGCAATAAAATGCACAAATAGTCTCCAAACTTAACTTGACATATACTGTAGAGCCTCTGGATTACTTGAACAAGCAGGCTGGTTGTTTTATTTACTTGCTTAATTAAATAATTATATAAATACAAATATTTCTATTAATGATTACTTATGGTGTGCAATTGCTATTAATAACGATACCTGATTTTAACGGCGGATCATTAAATGCAGATTTCAGTCATTTTCAAACCAACGTCAGAAAGGGCATTCTGTTGGTGAGCGCCAAAGCTCCAGAAATTGCTACAAGATTTCTAAAATGAATAGAAAAGAAGGTCTATTCGTATTCCGACCATAATTAAACTGGGATTGAAGAAAAATGACGATGATGATGGCATTAAATGAATTACTACGCATTCATTTGAACCACTTAATGACTGTATTAATTACGTTAAGAGGCATAAACAATCATATATAACTTCCTCAAATATTAAAGTTCCTGCGCGTTGTGTGTTATAAATTTGCATTATTGGAATTAGATTCTAGAGCATCGCTCGGATCATCTGTTAACGGAACGAGTTCGACGGACGGAATTCAATCTCCACTCTCATCTCATGCTGTTAATGCAGCCATTAGAGAATCAAGAGGAGGCGATTAGAGATAAAGCCGAAACTAATACAATGACAAACACAGAGTAATTGGATGACGCTGAATAAATGAAAGACCCGGAGATTACTTTCCAATCTACGCGATGGCGAATAAATTCAGATTAAGAGGAGGGAAGAGAGGGAAAGAAATAGATTACGAAAATAATAACTTTCAAGATATACGGAACCCATGTACATGTGTATGTAGACTATATGGATACGGATCTCATGGAATTAACAAAGTTAAGATTTAAAACTCGCAAAATTTCACTTGGGGATAAAATATTTTTTATAGTTTAGGCATTAGAGAATGTTGTCCGTATTTTTAGAGAATCACTATAAAATAAATCAAATGAAAATGGTAATTATCGCGAGAGGTTGACCAAGCAGTAGATGAAGAAAACAATGAAAAAGCATTTGAGATACTGTATTTTCGTAAATGTATGAAGCTAGGTTTACAATGGTTAAAATGCTAAGATTTAAAAGAGTTCTAAACCAATTTACTTCCAGATATAATATAGTTTGATATGCCTTTAATTAACCATTTTTTCACACTAGGTTGATCCCGTACCTCGAGAAAAATTAAGTCGGCTGCATTCATGTTATTAAGTGCCAAGTAGATTAGTAAGACACCTTTTAAATTGCTATATCAGAACAACAGACGCGCCTTATGTGCATTATTTCATGCCAACACTGTATAAAATACTTTTCGATTATATTTTATTATGCTTTGTATAAAGCTAAGGCAAACTTTAGCGTCAGTTTCCTGATCGAATAGCATGTCATTGACGAGGAGAGCACTGGATTTGAACCCTGCACCTACTCATCCACTGTCGAAGAACTTGTCAACAAGCTACCGGATCAGCCCAGTATAAGTATAAAGTCTAACTCCTAGTGGTTAATAATGAACAATTAACGAGTCTGCTACTAGTTTCTTATACTTCAGACTATACTGTATATTACCAATAGTACTGATTATATATTACTTATTATGATTTTTTATAAGGTATACTACGCTTAATTAATATCGCGGCACACTGCCACATGCGCATTACGACAAATATTCATTAATCAGTAATCAGCGCTAATTACAATCAAGTATACCAACCACGACAATCAACATGCTATATAGACTTCAAATAATCATGTAGCTTTAATTGAAATTCCCATGAATGAAATGCAATATCTCTAATACAAATCCAATTTGTCATTTTATTAAATAATTATAACCTACTTTCATCAGGCAACACATGGCGTATAGCGATCCATTAAAACTAAGTTACACATATTATGACAGCAGCCGGTTTCTATAATTTGACAGTTTATATCAATCAATCAATAGCCAATTAACTAGTCACAGAGCTTTTGCAATTCGTAACTTAAAAGAGTCTCAAAAGCTCTAACTTTACGCAAAAATAATTCAATTATAGTAGAATTAGCATCAATGTTCGTATATTCATACATCATATTAATACTAGTAATGAATGAGTTAGTTGCTCTACATGAATTTTGCTTCTATTTTGAATCAGGCTAACAAGTAAAGAGATCGAAAGACAAATAAAATTTATCTTAAGATTCAAATAAAGCAGGTTCAGAGGAATTCAAACATAAATTAAAATAAATCCTTTTTATTGACGCTAAATACATCTTAGGTGCAATAAAGGCGAAGGACTATGATCGGATACGATATAAAGAATAAATTATAATTATTTAATAAAAATTATCAGAATTTGTAAATGAAAGCGCAGCTAAATTTTATGGCCTACTATATCTCCACTTGCCCTATTGGAGTTTAAAGTAAAGCCTTCCGTGATTCTGAAAAATTTCACAAACCTCTTACTCATGTATTTGCTGTACATATTGTGTATATTTATAGTTATAGTTATAGTTATAGTTATAGTTATAGTTATAGTTATTGCCATAGTTATAGTTATTGTCATAGTTATAGTTATTGTCATAGTTATAGTTATAGTTATAGTTATGGTCATAGTTATAGTTATTGTCATAGTTATAGTTATAGTTATAGTCATAGTTATAGTCATAGTTATAGTTATAGTTATAGTGTGTATATTTATACATCACTTTGGGGTAACTATATATATGCTTATGGAGCGGGATTTAGCGCATTCGGTTAACCCGCGCGTCAATTGAACGACATTAAGCTCCATCGCACCGGTTAGTACTTTGTGGGCGACCACCTTGGAAGACGGTGTATTGACACAGCTTTGAAAGAAAAAATCCAGAGGGTGTTGGAAGGTTATTCTTAAATCTGCGCCGGCTGCAATTGATTCGCCAACTAAAGACAACGATTACTAATAACCATAGCAAGGAATAGAGAAAATAACGAAAACTACAAAAACAGCTACCATAAGAAAGGAAACTATGCGGTATGTCATGTGTGTCACTACACTAACAAAAATAGGATAATTATATATAAATATGTTGTAGCTTCAGCACATCAATATCCATTACACTCGCCTAAGCCCTAATTTTTACCCTGTCTGCATCCAACTTACACTTATCTCACACTTACACCCCACGACATCCCACTAATATATAAACTGGCTGGAGCCAGTGGCGAAGTCGATAAGATACTCGACCGCGGATCAGTATGTGCGGGGTTCAAATGCTGGGCTCGCCCGTCACTGACATCGCTTTCGAGTGCGGAAACTGACGTTAACCTTAGCTTTTTTAGAATTTAATTGCACCTTACTTACACCCAATTTACACCCACTTACACTCCACTTACGCCTCACACCCCCGCTTACACTTATGCAATTCCGACCTACGTTATGCCGTCACTATGTAATGTCGTCCCTACGTAATCTCGTCAATACGTAATATCGTCCTTATACGTAATCTCGCCACTACATAATCTCACCACTACGTAATTCCATCCCTATGTAATGCCGTCCCTACGTTATGCCGTCCCTACGCAATGCCGTCCCTATGTAAAGCCATCCCTACGTAATGCGTCCCTATGTAATGCCATTCCCATGAAAGGCCATCCCTACGTTATGCCGTCCCAAAGTAATGTCGTCACTACGTAGTGCCGTCCCTATGTAATGCCGTCCCTATGTAATGCCGTCCCTATGTAATGCCGTCCCTATGTAATGCCGTCCCTATGTTATGTCATCCCTATGTAATGTCATCCCTATGTAATGTCATCCCTATGTAATGCCATCCTTACGTGACAAGTAATGAAAATATCATTCTGCTCGTAATGGAAAACGACATTTGTCACGTACTAAAGACTTACAATTTCGCTTCTTGCGATGAAAAACATTGAAAAATTGAATTCATTTACAACAAATAGCATAATAGTAATAATTTAACTTTTAAACTTTACTACAAGAAATAACTACGCTTTCTGGTGCGAAGTTCCAGCAAACAATTACCTTTAAAATCTTCGTTAGATAAGTTTTTCCTATAGGCCTACTTTGTGCCGAAGGCTGTTGAAACTTAAAGAACACTAGAAATCAATTGCTTTAGAGAAGTATACTCTCAGAAGTCTCTCTAAACTGAAAATCAAATTTAGTCTAACGAGTCTCCACAACGCCGACGGTATCGCGATTCTTAGCAACACTGAAAAGTGTCACAAATGAGAATTAGCCACTTCCGTCAATACTAATCTTAAGCCAAGTGGAAATTCTACTCGAAACACGCCGCGTATAAGAATGCGTCACATCAAGTCATCGATATTCCGCCAGTGCCTCTCGACGGATAGGCTTAATTAGAGTCAATTCACTCCAGTCGACTCGAGTGACTTTCGATGGGCATTATGAAGTATAATTGTGCGCGGAAATTGCTTTCACTGAACCCATTTCGTGGAGAATGAAAGAATCGCCGCAGGGTAGAATGGAGTCCAAAATGAGTATTCGATCAATACTGGAAATTTGTAGCGACATTTAAACGAAATTCATTTAAGACGTCATGGATTCTAAAGAAAGCAAAGTGATGAAACGCCTCTGGTTCGATGTCTAGAAGTCTTGATAACGCGAAGGCAGTATCGGAGACAAACCCATCTGGAACAAGAGTGAGAGAATTGTTACACAAATGTATCTGGCTGCATTAAATCTAAATAGACCATTTCGATTAAGAGGAAAATTTAAGCATAACGGTTTTACATAAAAAAGCATAAGTTCTCGTCATCGTATAAAGAGCAGCTATACAGCTAGCAAGAAAAAGTTAAAAGTTAACTATAAGTTCTTCTCGATATGGAAGAGAACAGTAGGCCTAATTATGCACATTACTACGCGAACAAAGAGTTTCTTAATCAATGTTAACATGTGGCACATAAACTGATTAAAAAAACTCATGATTGAGTAGCACAATGACTTAGAGAAAAAATACATTGCTGTTTTTTAATAAGGTAGTTTAAAATAACTGACATGCATCATCATCATCTTCCCTGTAATCCCAGTTTAACAAGGGTCGGGATACGAATAGACCTTCTCCACTCCTTTTTGTCCCATACTATATCAAAATCCCTTCCATTGGCTTTAGAAAATTTTGTGCCAATTTCTGGAGCCTAGGCGCTCAGCAACGGAATGCCCTTGCTGACGTTGATTTGGATCTTGATGCTTTAGTCGCCTTCAACGACACGTGCAGTCACCGGTTGGTCTATTCTTCAAACAACCCGGAGACAACACGGGGATTAAAATAACTGACATTAAAAGTAATAAATAGCAAGTACCAGTACAAACAGAAAATGAAATAAAAAGTAAAACTAGAAATGAGTTAAAACTAAATTCTGATATATTCAAAGCAAACTTCTCTGGTAAATAATCGTGTCCATGAGCAGCTGCAGGAAGAACTATAAACTGAATTGAAGCTGATTGGACGTGATTTGGTTGGGAGTCAATCATCGGCTGAGTGTACAATTTCCTACTCATTTGCAATGACAACAAAGCTTTGTAGCGAGACATCTATCTCGTGATTGCACAAAAGCAAATCCGCCAACAAAGTTCAAACCACCCACAACCTTAACCAATATAGCAAACTACGGTAGTTTAGTTCAAACACCCACAACCTTAACCAATATAACAAGCTTAAACAATATAACTACCGATTTTAGAGGATTTTGGTGAAGTATATTCACATCAAATTTTTTTCTAGATTCATCTAAAACTGTTTCGAAGCCATATATTTTTTAGATGTTTGCTAAAAACTTAAGTAACCTGGCAGCTGCGCTAATTTTCAGTTAGTTTCTAATTCGCACCTTCAGATATTTCTAATATTTGGTAATTTCCGTTACTTCAAATGCATTTGTGAGATCTTGCTTATCTCCAAAATAATTGTTGTTTTATTCATGACAGCCAAGCAATGACGTACTGGTTAGGCCTAAATAGGCCTGCATGTATCGCCAGCACGACATTATTCCTAAGTTTATCATCCTGCCATGTTTCGTTAAATTGCCTTGCAAGCTGTGGCCATTTACATTCAACCGATTTCAGTCAACTATTTCCTCATCATCTCTATAGAGCTAAATGAAAAAATGGAAGATTGGAGGCATAATATCTTGGAGTCACGTTGTCTTGCTCCTTTTCATGTTCCATGTTTGAACATTACAGCAGGTTGAACCGACAGCAAAGAAACCAGTTAGGTTTTGAGAGAAGTTTTCAACATTTTGGTCTGGTAGTAGGCCTACTGAATTAAGTATGACTAAATATTACCCTTCAAATTCTGTTTTACAATTCTTGTCAGATTTAGGCGGTTAATTCGCAAAAAAATGTAAATTCTAACATCCCTTGACAGTTTGTTTCGTACGTAATTCATAGAACTGGTAACCAATGGACAGATGTTTACTAATTATGTATGTTATAACTCTTTATCAGTAATAGATTTACTCGCAATGGTAATTATTTCAATAAATTATCAATTCTTTAGCGGATTTAATATATATTAAATGATGAAGAATTTTAAAAATGTAAAATCATAATATCATGCTAATGTAGGTCAGTCGTGAAATAGGATGAAGATTCTGAGGGATAAGCAATATTGTGCATTAATGCTACATAAGTCATAACGAAGGGCGAACAGAAAGAGAAATAGTCGGATAATTAATGAACAAAAATAGAGATGCTAACATTTGATAAAACAGGCAGCTACGAGAACAAAATAGTGAGGGAAAGTAGAGATGTAAAAAATTACGGGTTTTGCTAAGAGGAAGTATACTGATTGATAGACAGAATGAATTGAGAACTGAAAATTGTTTAGTACTTTACTAGTCATAAATTGGTATAAATAAATATCTACAGCGTACACAGTAAATAATGATATTGTGATATTGTGTATATTATGTAATCTCTCAGAGCAATCTACGCATAAACTTTCTCATTCTATGGCTTATGTAAACAAGAATT
The DNA here is from genome assembly GCA_905160935.1 of Enchytraeus crypticus. Lineage (NCBI taxonomy): Eukaryota > Metazoa > Annelida > Clitellata > Enchytraeida > Enchytraeidae > Enchytraeus > Enchytraeus crypticus. Next base: position 145,979 of record CAJHZI010000252.1, on the reverse strand, counting down.
GCCTGACAGCTATTTCAGTATGACTATATTTTTTACTAATTGAGTACTAGAATATAAAAATAAAAAGAACTAATTTCAATGTGCTCATGCATTGTAATCTTTTGGCGGATTGGGTACGGCCTAAAGGTTAGGGTGTTCACCTTGGAAGCCAGTGATCAGGATTAAAAATTCGCATCCATCAACTACGAATGGATATTTTCAAGGGTCCCAGGAAGGTTAATCATGAGCTGCTAATGGGTGCCATCAGTAGTAAAGATTCCAATAATTATGAAATGGAATCAGACTCTAGACCGATCACAGGTAATTACATTGCTATAGATATGGTCATTTCAAAAAGAATCATTATTATATATTATTATATAGTATTTTATGTTATTACTATATATTGGGAGTGTACAGGCTTTGCTTTTTTTAAATCCGCCGGAGCCGGAACAGGATTTCGAACACAAATCCGGCCGGAACCGGATTTGACCCATGCAGTCATAATTGTAATATTAAACAACTATATAAGGAAATGTTACCGTCAGTTTTATCTCTCGAAAACGATATCAGTGACATGCAAGCCCAGGATTTGAACCCCGCACATCCTGATTTGCGGTTGCAAGTTGCCATCATCCACCATTAAATCACTAACAAAGTCATCAGCTTTTGCTAAATCAATCATCATCATTGAACCATACAGTGGGTTATAAGAGGATGTTCAATCAGTTGTTCAAGCATTACGTAGTCATTAACAGGCTCAAAAAAATCATCATCATTGAATAATTAGCAACTGAGTCTTAAAGCTAGCGTTTCGCATCTATAGACTAAGGAATTAATCTGGCAGGTTTTCTATCAAACATTATGTATAATACTACAGAATACATGAGCTAATAAAAAGACAAATAACTAGCCGAAGTATATTAAATACAAATAGGTCAATTGTACAAATATACTAAAAACATATAGTTACATTAAATCAATTAAGATTAGCTGTACTAATCCAGCGTAACAGCAACAATAATAACGACTTTATCATTTAATTCACGAAGCAGAACATCAAAATGATATAGCGTTTCATATTTAAACAAAAATAACAGGCGGCTTAATATCATAAAATCTCATGTTTACATAATGAAGCAAAGTTTTTAAATATTATATATATATATATCTACCGAAATCTATAAGTGCATTCTAAGTATTTGCAAAGTATTCTACCTGCATTGAAAGAATAAAATTAAATGTTTTCATGCAAGGCCATTGTTATTATTCTAGCTCTACTAAAAAGCAAATTCGATGAGGTGTTTACAAATGGCATCAACTTTAGTAGCGTGTGGATGAAAAAAGTGAGCAATACTTACAATTACGACTCCTTTCGAATTGATTTTCGTGAGTAGGGATCGATAATAGTCACCAATCTTTGTCGATATTCTGCTGATTACATATATCACGCGACGATACTCTCACAAAAGTCCAATTGGAGCATTAAACAAAGATCATTGTACGATTATTCTGTAAAACAAATGTAATTTCCGATAGTCAATTCAAGTGGAGCAACAACCTATGAAGCAATCCACCTAAGAAGCTTATCTTTCAGGACTACTACACGACCTAGTATTGTGTTCACTAAAATAATAGAGAGTACAACTAAAACTATAGAGTGTACATCTAAAACACTAGAGTGTATAACAGTGTGTAACAGCGGTCAGAGCGCAGTTGTATGCTAGAGAAGGTAGCACGTTGTTTGGGTCAGTCTTGCTATCACTGTCAACACACTCTCTCCCAACGATTTAAGCAGATTGACTGAATTCTGCTGATCAGTCAACGGCTCGCGCTAGCCATCCATTAGCGGGGTCACAGGCAGCGCAGCAGCTGAAACAACTCCAGCTGCGCCCAGCAGCGATAAAAACAGCTGACACAAGTGCAGCTGCGCCAAACAGGATTAAAGCAGCTGCTACAACTGCAGCGGTGCCAAACAGCAATCCGAAAAGCTGACACAACTGCAGCTGCGCCAAAAAGGATCAAACAGCTGCTCTTACCTCACCTACTACAGTTAGACTGAACGTAAGAGTCCTACGTCTGCAAGTCGTAGCTGATTGGACCCATATAATGGTTTTGTACAAAGATATTGTTGGATTACATACATCACATAATTTTCGAAACAATACTAGAATTCTAAGCATTTTTCAGTAAATTTGTCACAATTAATTAAGAGGTCCTTAATATTGCAGATATCGCTATATTTTAGCATTTTTGCTTCACGTCTGAGCTAGCTTACCATTATATTTCAATTTCTCAATATTCTTAACTAGATACATATTTGTTTAATTTAAACATTGTCCTATGCTAAAATTATTAAATACAATGCATATACGCATCGCATGAATACTACCCCATCTGTCTTCTCCGCCTAGATACAAGAGATAACGTCTCAATAATTTGAATGTAATTAATTAACTATCCACTGAACAGTAATTATAAAATGGCCGTATTTACTTGTCCAATTTCTCAACATCACGACATTACTATAGTAGCTTATAAACAACATGTCTGAATAGAAAAATAAGCCTGATTCTCCTGTATTGAACAATTTATCATTACACCTATGTGGCTGACGCTTCCAACTACAAAGGAGAAAGGTTTGGCACATGCACTTTCACTACATTTTAAAAATGGTTATGAGTTTCGGCATAACCTAGTTTAACATACTTTTCCTTTCTCCAAATATATTAGTGATGGAGTGAGCATTGGTTTTGAACCCTGCACCTACTGATCAGCGGTCATACACCCAACATAATAATCTATCTAGTATGCTTAAAAGATACTACTTGCACACGAAGAACACTTTTCTTGAAATGACTTGTAATTGTTAAGTTATTAATAACGGAATAACACAAAAAATTGAAGAAACTACAGCGTTTATACTGCAGCTAATTGTTTTACATCTTCAGTTTAGTGACTAGCATATATTTTTACCACATAGCGCTTAGTCTCCTTTTTATGCTAACTTCTTTCATATCTGGCTGGAGCCAGTGGCGATGTCGGTATGATATTCGACCGCGGATCAGTATGTGCTGAGTTCAAATCCTGGGCTCACCCATCACTGACATCTCTTTCAAGTCAGGAAACTGATGTTAACATTAGCGTTACCCTCTTTTATCTTGCTGAAGTATTAAAAGATACGCGCATGCTTAAAAGCTCACACTTTTATCAATCCTCATATATTACTTATTTTGTTATCCCAGCCACGCTAACTTGAGAATAATTAAATTCCCGGACATTCACTGGACGGGTTATACGTAAAATGGACTAAATTGCTTAACGGTTTAAACATATGGTATTAAAAGTGATATATATCAACGTAGTTGATCATTTCACTATAATGCGTGTTTACTTTTTTTTACTTTTCTAGTAGTATGACGTAGTTATAGTTATACACTGTATTCTATGTGAGCGATGAGTGGCATGACAGACGATGACGAATTTACTTTTTTATATTCCAATCTGCTTACGGATTTTCTGAGGCCAAGCCTCTTAGACTTGACTTCCCCTAGTGGCTCCACATTTGCATATAAGGCCACACGCCCCTGGGATAGAGTAAGTGTAGCACTGGTGGTACAGCTGGACATAGCGCCTCGGCGGTCAGTGAGAATCAATTACTTAATTGTCAGCATCAGCTGCGGCTGGTCGAATTCATTCAATGCCGAAAATAATTGGACTTCTGAACGAGGATCAGCTGCATTGTTCCAATTAAACCCGTGCTCGGGATCTATTTACTCTTTAAATATTGCATGAGCTTTTTGTGGTACTTGATGAGTTATTTTGTGGTACTTGATGAGTTTTTTGTGGTACTTGATGAGTTTTTTGTGGTACTTTATGAGTTTTTGTGGTACTTGATGAGTGTGGGAGAATTAATATTTTATGCTCTTTATAACCGATGAATATTTTGCTTACCGTGTTTACTTTGTGATTTGTTTTTTGACTGTAGCAGGAATTTTCAAGATACTGGGAGAGATTCCACCGATAAATTCAAATTCGTCATGTTGCGGGTAATTTTTGCGCATTGCTAACAAAATAAACGAGTAATATTTTGATAATATATATTCTGATTAATGGTAATTTGAGTCCGAATATTCCTGCTTTTCTGTTCAATTGCCTCCAACTGGGAATTTAAAGGGTTGGTGAGTCTTTAATATTCTCAGTTAACTATCGATCATGCGCTATTCAAAATCCCCCTTGTCTGTATTTGTTTATTGAGACTTTCAAAGTAAACAAATTATAATACAGCAACTAGACCTATAAATGCATTATCAGGGTTGACGCAAGGCACTAAGCATGTATATTAGGCATTAAAAAAGTTATTGTAGTACATTATAAAATATTATGATACCATATGCATCTCATTATTCTTGGACGATTTATTTATTTTTTAGGCCGTTGATGCTCTCCTAGACCGATCAAGTTGAGAATCGAGTCTGTAAGTAGTAATGTCTGGAGCCTAGGCGCTCACCAACCAAATGCCCTTTCTGAAGTTGGCATGGATCTTAGTTCTTTAGTCGCCTTCTACGACACGTGCAGCCACCAGTTGGTCAATTCTTCCAACAAACAGGACACATCACGGGGAAATATTTACTAAATAATATTCTGGAAATATTAAATGATATTCTGGTGCTTTCAAAATGTAATTTTGAAGACACTATCAGCGTGAAGGAAACTAAATCGCAGAACGATGGAGAAGAATACATCATCTCGACCTCTCAGCGATACAATGAAACGTCTGAGGAGGATGAGAGCCGAACGACATGTCTGCGATCTGAGAAGTAATTTGCACAGAAATTAATTTTGCTTTCAGAAATGCATCGAAAGCTGAGTAAACTGCAATTTGGTCGATCCGATGATTACCAGTCAGTCGCATTCGACGTGATTTACTATAGTGAAAAGCCGTCAGACGTGCTCGAAGGATATACGACCCCCTTGACCCCTAGAGAAAACGTCAAATAGAGTTCTAAATTATAGGTCCGAAGTTATTAGAGTCAAAGCTATGAAGAGAAATTTTTTGATCATAATTAGAAAATTGCGTCTTAAAATATGGGTATTTTATTAAGTTTAGATTTAGTATTTAGTTGAATATCAGTCAAGTGTACAGTATGTGATGTTTAACAAAAGATTTTTCGAAACTTGGTGCATCAATTCGTTTGCTCCTACTTTGAAGCTTCTCTCCTAAAATTGAATCCAACCAGCCGTCTTTTGTGTTGAATAACTTGAATTAGCTGGTCACTACTGCGAGCAAATTGACGTATAGTGTGATAAGAAAACAAATTACAGTTAATTGTATACTCTTTTCGATTTTTATTCTACTGAAACTGGACTGAAATAATACAATTATTTCTGAAATAGGACAATTTCATTTCTTTTATTTTGAGCATAATAGAGTGATATAGCGGTTGAGATATATTATGCAGTTTTAGCCATCTCTCAATGTTCACGTCACAAAAACTCTATGTTAATAAAGATGGCAGGTAGTTCGCTATTTAAAAATACTCTAGCGAATAAAATATGATTTGTCGTGTTCTACAAATAAAACATAAATATTATTTGGAATTCATATAAATGTGTTTATGTTTCAACTTATGTTTAGCTTCCACTGTCCAAGTATAATGGTATATCTTTATGAAACTTTTATGCCGTTTTAACTAAGAAAAATGTTAGTACTGAGCTGATCTTAAATTTTGTAAATTTGTTTAAGGTTAAAAAGGAAAAATAGTGTAAACACGTTACACGTGTAATGAAATGATCAACTACGTTGATATCTATCACTCCTAGAACCAAATGTTTAAACCGTTAGGAAATTTATTTCATTTCCCTTGTAACCAGACCAATGAGTGTTCGAGATTTTATGCTCAGATCAGCGCGGCCGGGAATCGAACCCATTCAATTCCCCTCGGGATCTGTTATTTAAATGTTCATGAAATTAACCACTAATCTATTAGTTTTTTTAATAGTTTAATCGTCTTTTACGACAGACGCAGTCCGCGCTTCATTTATTCTTACTAGACCCGGGTATCTCGTAACCAAAGCAATAAATATTCCATATATATATATATATATATATATATATATATATATATATATATATATATATATATATATATATATATATAGTGAAATGATCAACTGTGTTGATATCTATCACTTTTTAACACCACATGTTTAAACCGTTAGGCAATTTAGTCCATTTTCCGTGAAACCAGTTCAATGAATGTCCGAGATTTTACTCTCAGATCAGCGCAGCTGGGATTCGAACCCGCGAGGGTTCTATTCACCTCAGGATCTGTCATTTAAAACTTTATGACGTTACCCCTACGCTATTGAGACATTATAAATATATACATAGTCTATATTTTGTCTATATAGACATAGTTTATAGCCTATACCAGTAATCTCTATTGTCCTTCAGATCAATGAGATACAATTTATTTGTTCTTCCAAGCAGTGGCAGAGACTTCAGTGGCAGAGACTTGTTAGAGCTCTGATCTCAGTCATTGTCTACCACGTTTACAATGTTTTCTAGTGTTCAGTCCGGGTTGCTGAAAAATAGACCAACCATGGCCATCACTTGTCATAAAAGGCGGCAAAGAAATAGTATCCAAACAAAACGTCAGAAAGGACATTCGGTTAAATAATGGCTTTTAGGCTCCAGATTTTCTAATCCCGACCATATCTAAACTGCGATTCAAGGGAAAATGATGATGATTCAATGTTTACAACACATCAGTGCCATCCATAAACAGTAAATCTTATGATTACAGGTTATTAATCAGTAGTGCAGCACAGAGCTCAGGCCCTTTCATGGAAACCTTTCTCATATTTCTTATTTGTTTATCCGATTACATGTATGCTGCAGTATGCTTACTGCATACTTGTATAATTAATCAGTGACGAGATGAGAAAATAAGCGACAGGATGGTGAAATAAATCAAATTTACAGCATAGCACCAAGTAAGTTACGAAAAAGTTAGTTATTAAGTTAATGATTATTTATTTATAAAACAGCTGTAAGATGTTGTAGTTGCTACATGTTAAAAGTTATAAATTGTTCTTGCTCAATAACTCAAATTCAATGAAAGTTCCTCATCCAGGGTTTGACATCAGATGAAAATAGAAAAATAAAATAGATTATTTTTTAATATTTATTTAATTTTTTACTTGTTATATTTGTTTCCATTAGTCAAATTTAAATCTGCAGTGCAGGCGGGTGCGACTGTAATAGGTCTTGGTAGGCATAAATTTGCACAAGTTTATTGCCTTGAGGCTGCATTAGTAATAAAATTAGTATTGAACTAAACGATCAATAAAGCCAACAGACGAGGAGATAGAATTACTAAATCCTGCGAATATTATTTGATACCATTGGCCTGATAGTTTCTTTAAGAATATTACTTGAGAAACAAGAGAAAGAATAAGAAAGAAAGACAAAGATAGATAAATTATTTTTATTTTTATGTTTAGTTTCGTTCTGTTTGCTTATTTGTATCTGCCATATAATGGCGAATGAAGAATATTTAAAGAGACAGAGAGATAAGTGGGAAGAGTATATAGAAAGTTAATTTGTATTTTATTTATTAGTTTCCTTCTGTTTCTTATTTGTACCTGGCATATAACGGTGAATAAAGAATATATAAAGAGACAGAGAGATAGAGTGGGAAGAGTATATTGAAAGTTTGCTTTTATTTTTATGATTAGTTTCGTTCTGTTTGCTTACTTGTATCTGCCATATAATGGCGAATAAAGAATATATAATGAGACAGAGAGATAGTGTTGGAAGAGTATATACAAAGTTAATTTTTATGATTAGTTTCGTTCTGTTTGTTTATTTGTATCTGCCATAGAATTTTAAATAAAGAATATATAGAGATAGAGAGATAGAGTGGAAAGAGTACCTAGATAATGAGACATAGTAGCACACATACCGTCAGCAGGTGAGTTCAGAGAGGGATGTAGATCTCAGTGTTGGTTAATTTACGACGTAATTATTTGAACTAATTGCACAGCAGATTGCAAACTGAAGCCATAAGCACACGCGATAATTAAAAACTTTAATCAGAAGTCGTTTTAAGAACACGAGCAACGTCACATTCTCTCAGCGTGCGACTAGAAAAGTTCATAAAATATGAGTTTTAAATTTAACTTCTCAGTGGAAGGTTTGATGGTAATTTATAGTTGACTGCCTTTATGAAACGCAGACATTCCTGGCTAATTTCCAATAAATAAATTATGAAAATCAATTCCTAACCAAATAAAAATATCCATATTTACCATTTTCACTGCTACCGAAATCATATTAAGTTCAAGGAAATTGAACACTTAATTTCAGATAACCAAGGATAAATTCAACTAGGTCAAATAAGGTGATCTAAAAACAGAGGTAATGAATTTCCTTCCATAAAGTCGCCTGAAAGTAAAAGGATAGAAAACTGTACATCGCACAGTATCGCGTATTATAACTTAGAACTCGACCTTGCGTTGATTAAAGCTGTCAATCGAGCGATGATGAAGGACCGTTGATGTGATGACTGAATGAATTGGCATTTCGTGACTACTGCTGAATTCATCTCATTTGAGATTCTAATAATATTTCATTACGATGCTCTCTTTGCCTGAAACTCTGCCTTTCTCTCCTTCTTCCAAGTCGATAGCAATTACAAACCGGCAGGAATCAAATTAGTAACCGAATGCTTAACTGAACATCTACTCAAAATATTTGCTAAATTATAAAGACATCGTAGAGAGCTTCTATGCTTTTATAATAGGCTGTTTAGAACTTCGAGATCTAGTGCCATGTTGACCTTCCTTTTAAGCATTAAATACCTAATCTAATATATAATAAAATATAATTATTAATTTAATAGTTTTCAAATGAATGAAAATTTATAGTAATTTGATTATAGTTACACTCTCGCACGGGAATTTATCAATGCGCCTAACTATTGGCAATGTTTTTCTTTTATCCAAGGTTGCCCTAAGTAAAAGACACATCACTATATTGTTTATTGATAACATTTGTCTAATATTAGTTAATAGTTTTGCGATTTAAAAATAATTTTTCCTAAATGTAAGAAACTTCTCGTCCTGTAAACAAATGTAAGAGGCATATTAATCCCACTTGGTCAAGTTCGTTGAGAAATGAACCTGACATTAATTTAACGTCGACGTATAGTTTTTTTATTTATTTGATTATCAAGAATACCAATTCCAATACTTAATTTAAACTGCATAGATCTAACACATTAATATAGATTAATATATATATATATATATATAATATTATATATTATATAGATTAATTTAAGCTGCTAGATCTAACAACCGATTTGAGGACGTACAGCAATTTTTAAAAATAAATACTCGAAACTTATGACACCTTTGTTCAAATAAAACGTTATTTTTTGCAACTACAAAGTAGCAATATATCATTTCAATAGATACAAATATGCTAATATTTGTAAATATGTTAATATGTTAATTTGTATCGCTTGATGTCATCCTAAATTCTTCTATCATCTATGAAGGCTGATGATATTCGAAGATATTAATTCAGAGTCATATTTACAATTATTAGTGATCTCAGAATGACAAAGATCGCGGTATTTATTAACAATATTTTATTCAGGCTTTATTTTGTGTCGCAGCAGAAATTTCATTATAATTAGCTTGTAGCAGTCAATAAAGGCGTAAACAGCAAAACTAAGATCAATGTTTATAACATATTGAAGTGTTTAAATATAAATTTGAACACTTAATTTTGTTAATGTAATTTGTAAAATTACGAAAGGCCGAGTTGTAAAAACCGAAGCCAGTGATACTGTATAATGAATGACCGGATGTCGTACTGTATTTCACTAAAGCTTCTTCATGACATTGTGCAATTGTTAATTATCACATAAATATTTGTATACTTCAAGTTCAACGAAAAGAATAGTGCCATTTGAAAATTTAAGATTTAAATACATGCTTAGACTGCAAACGTGCAGTTTGTAGGCTTATGTATAACAACAAAGTGGACTGATTATCCGCAATATGGATCGCACCGTTTATGGACCCATCACTCTGCTCATCAGTTTTGATTTGGTTCCACGGTGCGCGATATTGTCATGGACAACATTAAAACTATAATCGTTTTGTTGTTGTTAACACAATTTTGAGGAATGTGTAATTGTGTGTTTGGCCGAACGGAAAGAGTATGCGCATCGAACACCAGTGACCAGGTTTCCAGGCCCAAGTCATTGACATCAAGTGAATATTCAGAGGCCATAGGAAAGCTACACAATCATGAAGATAGAAAGAACAACTTGTAACACAGTCTCACACACCTATCACACTCAGTGTCACTATCACAAAAGATCGCTTAAATAAGAACATTGTTTGCAAAGATAACTTGGAATAGTGGACATTTTCACCAAAAATTTGTATTTATATGATCGTTAATTATGAACTTCTTAACTTCAGTTTCAAACATGGCTGCCTAATACTATCTCTGCTCGCTCCAGTTATACGCTAACCATCCTGCACAACAATTATGACACGATTGTTCCATCTGGACGCCTCGAGCTTAACTGGAAAGGAAGTAACAAAGGAACACGCAGCATCAGATAGTAATTGTCACCGCTTATCTCTCACAAACACTCTCGTGTCAGTCTCACGTCAGCGTCATGGCCTTTCAATTTATCAAATCACAATCCTTCTTTTCTTCTATTTATCGAATCGCAATCCTTCTCTTCTTTTATTTATCAAATAAGAATCGTTTTTTCCGTCTAATTTTCATAACACTGTAAAGGTCTTTCCATGTTTGTCAGATCTCAAGTGGTCAGTTAATAACCAATTTTCAACTTTGTACTGTATATACATGTACATTATTAGAAAATTACGACATTCAGTAAACTCCGTTTTAGTTTAATATAATTTAAGAGTGTCTACATATATTTGTTATATTTTTAACGATGAGTTAAATGTAACGCTTCAATATAACGCTCCTATAACTCTATCCTCAAGGTGACGCCTCTATAACTCTATCCTCCATGTGATGCCCCTATAACTGTATCACTCATATGATGCCCCTATAACTCCATCCTCAGTGTGATGCCCCTATAACTCTATCCTCCATGTGGTGCCCCTATAACTATCCTCACGTGATGACACGAGTCAGGGCTCACAGCAAACTGTCTGACACGACTTGAATGCCGCAATGCTCAACGAGCAATCATTTATCAACAACTTGTAATTAATTCTCGACCCATCAGCGTCAATGTCTCACTACTCATTGCTCAATAAGCAATCATTTATCAACAGATTGTAATTAATTCTCGTCCTATAGGCGTCTGCAACCTCCTCTACTGACTTCAGTCTGCCGCTCTAGCAAGCATAACCCCGTACCATCCACATATAACATACCCTGTAGCACTTTTAAGCTTAGCACAATGTGCTTTAATAAATAACGTACTTTACCAAAGAACTCTAGTAAAACACATACTCTAACACTTAATGCTGTAACATATAAACATATTTCTAGAAAATAAACTACGTGACAGATAACACGATACACTATACCTAATGTGTTAAGACAAAATATTACTAAAGTTGAACGCATAATATATATATATATATATATATATATATATATATATATATATATATATATATATATATATATATATATGCGTTTTAAGATTACTTATGCGCTCTAAGATTAAAACAGCTATTAAGCTAAATTTAACGTCTGTTTCCGTAGCACAATTGATACTGTAGGAGTTTGACCAGACGGTCTGTATCGAACCGATGATCTCTTGTTTCTCATGCTAGGGTGCGCTATTCATTGGGTCTCATAGTTAAGATATTCGACCGCGGATCAGTATGTGCGGGGTTCAAATCCTAGGCTCGGCCGTCACTGACATCGCTTTCGAATAAGGAAACTGACGTTAACATTCGCTTTTTTAACTTTTTTAAAACTAACTTTCATTGAAGAATTATTATATACGGTGAACTCAAGAAGAGCTGGATGGGGAACTACTGTCCATTGAGTTAGATTCGGAAAAGAAGAAAGAACTAAGTTGGTTTGTTGTCGATTGAATTTGACATCTGTATATATGGGCGTATACATGTATAATTACAAACTGATATTAACCGTTTAGCTAATCCAAACCTTCCAAGGCAGCTATAATAAATTCTCAATCAAACTGTAGAGTTTGGCTGATTAATGTTTTTGTATCAATTCAAGCGAAAGTAATGGCCATAGTTCGCTTTGTGGTTGAAGTATGAATATTTATTTACTATGCAAATCACATTGAGACATAATAGCGATTTAGTCGTTGCAATTTCAAGACTGCCTGGCTTATATATTTCTAATTGCATCGGTTAGTGTGCCGGTTGGGTAAAGTGCTCGCCTAATAATGCAGCGGCCTCAAGCTATAAAATTCACCGGACCGTACCTGACAATATATTTGTGGTACAAAAGCCCACCTTACGCAGTATCACCGCTTTTTAATTTAAAGAAAGGGGCTCGAAGCTTGTGACTGCTACAGAAAATTGTAAAGTTACAATAGATCTGACGCATGCATAATGTTTTTTCATTCCTAAAGTTATCTCGACAATGTTAATATTTAATTATATTCCTCAGTCCGAAAACGTCTAACACTCTATTCTCAAGCATACTATTTCTTCAAATAAAAATAGGAGGGTTTATGTAATGAATGGGAGATTAAAGCAGAGTACTAAGAGTTGACAGTACGAGTTGTATCCGAGATGTTGTTCTAGACTATTTAAGTTTTCCGGTTCCATAGATTTCAGTAAGATAATTTCTAAGTTGCAATAAACGGATAACGCTCTTCCAACGGCAATAATCTAACTCATTGCCATTAGAGAAATAAAGCTCGCATATTATAAAGATTTCCCTCGACACTAAACCAATCATTGCAATCAGCCGGGCGCTTTAATCGTATCGAATGCCGACCAATTTTCCACAACTTCAATTAAATCTCTCTCTTTCTCCCTCTCCCTCTCTTCCATTCTTTCTCGTTGTTCTTCCTATGTTTTGTTTGCCTCTTTGTGTCTGCGGGTGAGTCTATATCTGTATTAATCCGGAGTTTTTAGGCTTGCATGCCTTGCTTGTGTTTGATTCTAGAATTTGGGTACAACGAACAAGCCAAAATCTCAAGAAACGTTCGACCAAAAGCATAAGAGCAACTATTAAGTTTCAAAAGCCTCTGAAAGTGTTAGGCCTAAGCATATCGAGTGATTTTGACAATTTCTAAATACTCATACTAATACCAATAATACTAATATAATATACTATCAATACTAATAACATAATATGCACTAGTACTAACTATCCTAATACTATGTGAGTGAATGAGTTTGCAGCTTGCTTCTTTATGTGTTGCAGAGAGTGTGAGAGGCACAAGAGGGGTGAGAGAGAGATAGGGAGAGAGAGAGAGAGAGACATGGAGGGAGAGAGATGGTGACAGACAGGGAGCGAAAAAAGAGAGATACATGGAGGGAGAGAGACAAACACACATGGAAGGAGTAAGAGAGATAGAGAGAGACAGACAGAGAGAGAGAGACAGAATGAGAATGAGAATGAGAATGAGAAAGACACATGGAGGAAGAGAGAGACAGACTGAGAGAGAAAGAGAGAATGAGAGAGAGAGAGAGAGAATGAAAGAGAAAGCAAGAGAGATAGAGAGAGAAAGAGATTCAGCCATTAAAATTCCAAATTAGAAAAATTAATATACAATGGATAATGAAACTTAACCTTGCCTAGGATTCGTTAACTTTATAATTGAGAAGTTAATCTAGAGTAGGCCTAGGCCTAACTATACCCAGTAGTATGTTAACTGACGTCGTATTTTATGGTTTACCCTTTCAGAGTAAACCCTTTCACTACTATCTGTCTCTAACTTTCTCAACTTCCGAATTGGGTTCGAGAGAATTTAGTTTTCATGCAACGGCAAATGTTCTACGAGATAACTAACGAGTATGCGGCAGTGATGAGACTTGCTGTCATGCGGTAAAAGTTGAAATTAATAGTTTATACTTTAGACTAAATGTTCTCTCACATTCTAGAATTGCAGAGGTCTAGTTGTCACATAGCACTAAGCTCAAATCAACGTCAGAAAGGGCATTCGGTTGGTGAGCGCCGAGGCTCCAGAAGTTGCCACAAAATTGTCTAAAACGAATGGAAGAGATTTTGGTATGATTTAGGACAAAGGGAGTGGAGAAGGTCCATTCGTATCCCGACCCTAGTTAAACTGGGATTAAAGGGAAGATGATAATGATGATGATGATTAAATGATGATTTGAGTAGCAAAAAGTTAAAAACCAACTTAAACTTAAACATAATAACAAGTAATTATCCACCGTCTTATATAACATGCTTCTCTACATATATACATTTATTGTATTTATACCTTTATCGTATTTAGTTTTTGAATATTATAATGAATAATCACGTTGATTTGTTTTTGTTTGTCACTTGTAAATTACTAGGTTTGCTCTGCTTAACTGTACATGTATGCTAAGTGTTATCTCTTTTCGTTTACTTTTTAGTTTTTTTTGTTTGTTTGAATCTACCATGTGTTGGTGAAATAAAGTCTATAATATAGACTTTATTTCACCAACAACACATAACAGAGCAAAGAAGCTAAAACAAAAAACATAAATATTATTTATATTTTTTGTTTTAGCTTCTTTGCTCTGTTATGTGTTGTTGTAATATGAATAGTCTATATTCAGGGTTCTCGCTGACTTTCTGTCTTGATCACTGTATAGCAATTCGATCAAACGTAATTGAAATAATTTCCTGTCCGCGAGATTAATTATTGAAGGCACAGTGGGTACCATGCACCGAGCATAATACCTCTCCCCTCAGGGTTAATCAGCCCAGTGCATTTATACTGGTTCATAAATACTTGTGTTTTAATCATTAATCTTAATCAATTTTCTCTCAAAAATAAAATAAAATAATTTAAAGTCCCTGTCGACGAACTAGAGGGGGAGATAGTATTTGAAATTATATCACAATTTTATACATCTAGAATAATGCTTTTCATAGAGATGTTATAGATTACACGGAGCATGTCAACAGGGAACCACATCAGAAGCCATATTTTTCCTAAGCTATTGGCTACATATTGTTTGGATAAGTCATAACCTTTTTGTAAAGTGGTTCAGTTGTTGATATAAATTTTGGAGTGCTCTTTAAGTAGCGTGAAAGCAGACTCTGAAAATGAAACGTAACTTGGATCCGAATATAAACTATGTTATTTATTGATCATTTATTATTTGGTTGTATGATTATATACATTGCATACCTCAAGTGTTGCGTAGTTGCCTTGCTTAGTAATTGTTGCCGTTTTGTTATGTTCGTTATTTCTTAGCTCCATAGTAAAAAGTAATAGTTTTACTTTGATAGATAATTGATTGCAACCTGCGCGGATTTAAGAATAACCTTCCAACACACGGGGTCGTATTCATTCAAAGTTGTCAAGGAGATCGCATATCCTAGTACTAACCAAACCCGACGTTCCTTAACTGTGTTTTAAACTTTATTAACGCGCACTCTTAAACTAATTGTTGCTCACCCCACCGAAAGTCTTATGAGCAGATGCCTGACTGGTAGAAAACCAGTAAAGACGTATGATTAAGCTCCATCTCTCTCTCTCTCTCTCTCGCGCGCGCCCTAAGAGTACTCTATCGATTAATGAGTTTATTCCTTTGTAAAAGGATATGCTTTCTGACTCTTAGTGCGCTGCCTCCTGGCAGATCCAAAGTATATAACTCATCAACGCTTCATTTCCACATATGAGTGGGTTTTTAAATCATCTAACATACCTAATCTCGGCCTGCTTCTGCCTCTTTCTCCTTCCATTCTACTTCTATGACCTCTTGTAATAGACGTTCCCCCCTTAGAATGTGTCCTATCCATCTCTTCTTCCTATTTCTTAATACATTTACCAACTGTCTATCTGCACCTACTCTCTCCAGAACTTCCTCATTTGGCTATCCTTTGCATACCTTAATGTAGTCTATAGCATGGTGATAATACGGTTTCAGAGGTGGTTTACCGCTGCCTTCGCCACAGTTCTTGCTAAGTCGCCTCTTACAATTAGCCTAATTATAATTAAGCTATGCTTATAATTATGCTATGCATACTTAATTTAAATGATTAAATTAAAAGATATATAGAAGTGGGTCGTGCCTGCCTCAGAGCACTCTCAATGAAAAACGATATCGTGACGAATGCGTTTTTTTAACATTTACATTCTAGCTACAAGAAGCCTGGTAAAGAAGTCTAGAATCTATCGAATGCCTGGTGCAACCTAGCGAATCTTGTAATATATTTCACTACGACACACGGTGATTTATCCATATTACAAAACAGTTGTAAAATAGCCTAGCTATTATTATTTGCCTGCCGACATCATGTCTGCAGGCAAACATTAACTTTCCATGTCTGAGACATGGAAAGTTAATTAACTTCAAAATTAAATCACTTTAAAAATTAAACAGGTTTGAATCTTGCTCAGGTTGATTATAATCGAAATAATATCCACCTCTCCACCACAGAATGAGTTGCTAAGCAAACTGCTATTAATTTAAGGAGGTATTTGGTTTATTCTGAAGTGGCCTTTAGGCAACATGGTGAAAGGATAAAAGATTTGCTAATAAAAGTTGTTAAAGGACGAGAAATATAACCAGAAGTTCGATAAATTATTGAGTTCTAGATGGTAGAGTTATTTAATTATGGAGGAATAACCACTTCATTATCTATTGGTATTTGTAAGGGCCATTTAAAGAAGGAAAACATTTTCTGGGATAAGAGATAAAAAACACGAAATATTGAATTATCTGCGAGAAAATTTGTTAAAAGATCATGGATAATGTAATTTTTGAAAATAATTCTGACCCCCTTGACACAAATAAAATATTCTCCTATTGCAAAGGCTGTGGGTGAAATAGGCACATAGAGATCTCGAGTTAGTTAACTGTTTCATATAGGTAACGGGTTAAGATTAGATATCACAGAGCTCCTGATAATTAAATCAGCTAAAAGTTATCTTCACTTATTAATTAGCCTAACAACATCATTGTTCTAGTGTCACAGAAGCTTTGACAGCTCGTGTATGTAAGCCGAACTTGTTTGTCGAACAGATTGTAAATATCTTCGAGATACCGTAGACGTCGTGTCTCCCTCTTGTGTCTGACTCTGAACCTCTGCCCATTATACCAGCCGAGTGCTTTATTCCACGGCAGAATATAACAATCGTTTACTGCGAATGTAGTAGGGGAAGACACCGCTATATCTGAATGTGACAATTTGAAACAGTCTTTAAGTTCACTTATAATTCAATGTAAAGGCTAGCCATAATAGGGTGTCGTTAATGCACAAGTCTATTGCCTATTAATTATATGCCACTGTGGCTCAACCAGGTAGTCTACATGAAGTCCTACAAAGAATAAAAACAGACACCGAGTAGGAATGTGTATCTTAGTCTTGACGTTTGACAGAATGGTAAAAATAGTATAAAACAATTATTTCCTGGTAAAAATGGCTCAGGAATGTAGTGGGAAACAACTAGTGACAAATAGTGGGAAAAAATAGTTGAAAACCGTGAGAAACAATTACTGGGAAACAAATAGAGGGAAGACTGGAAGCCTTACTATCACTATCTAGATGAACGAGCTGATTGATTGTAGCACATAAGAACAAATGTTGCATTTGAATGGAAACTACATGAATATGCCCACATAATTAGTTCCTCCCTAACTTTAAGCTAACTTACTGCCTATGATGTTGTTATCACCAAGTTGTAATTTGTTTTGCATTGAAGGCCTTTTATTAAAACAATGAAACATCATTTGTCAACAGGGCAAAGGCAAAGATAACTAAATTATTGGTTAATACTCAAGAATGATATTGTAACCTCACTAAAATGAGTTCCTATTAATCTGAGGTAGCGATTTTATAACCAATAATTATTGCCTTTTATGCAAAGACAAATAATCTATAGATTATAATTTTAACATGTAGCGATAGAACTATTTTCTACTTTATAAATTTTAAGTTCTTTTAACTGTCGATGATGAGATGATATCGCTCAGCTAATTTATTTAGGAATAATATAAGTTTTAATCTCCTTATAACTACAATTTAATCTTAACATTTTTCGCAAAAATTAAAACTATGTACGCAAATTTTGAGTACATACACACATATAAAGGTGTGCTCTTGCGCAGTGTCAGGCCCACTGCAGAAAGTAAACCTGAGGTGGCGCGCGTAGTTCTAATTTCTGACCGCTAGTATAATTAATATGACGTTGAATTGAAACAATTAAAATTTACATGTACTTAAAATAAAATAAATTAATTTTGATTTTAAATGAACTAATTTGTCGGTTTTTCTAGATTAGTCTGTAGTTTATTTATAAATCAAGCCTAATCCAGTGGTAAGAAATGACTAAACGGAAATGTGGAAGACAATGTGAATCACTTCAGAACCAATCGTCTAAAGATTTAAATTGCCTAAAGTCTTAAAGTCATCGCCATTGGCGATGTCGGTAAGTTATTCGACAGCGGATGAGTATGTGCGGGGTTCAAATCCTGGGCTCTCCCGTCACTGATATCGCGTTTGACTGAGGAAACTAACGTTAACATTAGCTTTGCTTGCTTTTATCTTTTAAAGGTTACTAAAAACCATTTTAAGGTTAGGTTAGTAAAAACCATTTTAATGAGATAAACATACACTGGCTGGACACACACACGCTGACTGGCTACACACACTTCGCCACTGGCTCCAGCCAGTGGCGAAGTCGGTAAGACACTCGACCGCGGATCAGTATGTGCGGGGTTCAAATCCTGGGCTCGCCCGTCACTGACATCGCTTTCGAGTGAGGAAACTGACGTTAACCTTAGCTTTAGCTTTTTAGCTTTGACAGATTGATGGAATACGTTTAAGTCATCATCTAAACTTCAATGAACTCAAAATAAATCTAAACTAATTTCTCATCTAATATCCCGTTGTTGAAATTCATCAAAACTCATAGAATCCTGTATCACGTCTTCTGTAACGACCAGTTCTTGATTTTCCAGCGAAATTTTTCAAAAAAGTTAAATTCTAACGAAATGAAGACTACTGTACGGCTGGTAGTGCTGGTTGTTGTCTGCTTGGCTGGATGTGCCAATGTTTCAGCCTTGAGCACCCTGACTGGCTCAGAGCTAAGAACTAGGACTCTCTTCCGAGCTCTGGAGGATTTCACCAGGGAGCATCCGCAGCCAGTCCATCAGCTGCTGACTAGCGTGGTAAACCTCATCCCTGACCTGGAAGAGAGGAAGACACAGGCTGAGGCACTGGAAAAAGTCTTTGTTGATACTCTCGCCACGGAGGGACATCCGTGTACAACCTGCAAGGTTTGCGTTGTCTTTATTACTTCTAGTTATTTTTTTGCATTATTTGTTTATATTCTTATATACTTACATTTATTTATTTATTTCTGCTGTTAAATAGTAGAAGAAACTTAACTAAATATTCATATTACTAACCCTTGATATGCTAACTAATTACTGGTTGGAGCTAGTGGCTAATGTCGGTAAGATATTCGACCGCGCGTCTGTATGTTCGTGGTTCAAATCATAGACTTTCCCGTCACTGACATCGCTTTCGAGTGAGGAAACTAACGCTATCGTTGCATCATTATATTATTGGACAAGTGTGTTATACTTTTACTAAATAGCCCAAACTTAACTAAACATCGAGGCCATTAATTTTGAGAACTTGGTATTTCGGATTACGGAACAAGGTTGGTACTAGTATCATTTTAAAAAAGCTGGTAAAGCTAATGTTAACGGTTAACTAAATAAAAATGGATCTGCAATAATTCAGTAAATCATTCAAGTATTACATCATAATTTACTGTTTTACGAAACTTTAGGTCCTGGTGCAGGTAGTAAAAATCGTTCTCATGTCAGACGACATTGTTGAATTAGAGAAAAATTTGATGGAATACTGCGTAGTACTGTTCAATGCATTGGACCATACACAGGCCAACAATGGAAAAGAGATGTGTGGTGTCATTCACTATCAACTTCCACATGTAACTACCCTATTTTTATTCTTTCCACTCTCTAAACTATATGACTTGTTCTGGTTAGCCAACTACTAGAGTCCGATTATAACATTTCTAAAAATTTGTTACGTAACACATTTTATCCGTGTTGTGTCCGGGTTGCTGAAGAATAGACCAACCGTGGACTGAACGTTTCGTAAAAAGCAACAAGCACTAAGATCTAAACGAACGTTCATTCGGTTGAGAGCTTTTTCCTGAACCTATTTTTTCTGAACCTACCCTAGTAGGTTCGGAAAAATTTAGAATTTAACCTACTGACTATTGCTCGTGTTCGTAAGAGGCGACTGACACAGATATGACAGCAAAGAGACTTGTAGCCACGTGGTGTTGATTTATGTGTTTTAGATCAATTGACCTCATACTCCAGATTTGTAGAGTTCTAGTCGCTACACCGATTGTGGCATTATACCACTAGACTACTTGACCATCACTGTCGTAGCATTTAGCATTGAGCGGAGTATTTGAAATATACTTTTATTTGATCATTGCTAGGTGAGCATCTAGGTTTAAGAAATTGCTATAAAATTGTCTAAATCGACTGGATAAATTTACAATTTCCGACCCTAGTTAAACTTGGATTCAAGGAAAGATGATGATGATGATGATTTCTTATGTTACAAATTTGTTGGTCTGAGCTGTTAGCATGTTGATAATTTGTCTGACTGTGAATAATAGGTTCACAGTTCTAACCTCTGCAATCTCTGGCCCCGCCACTGCATGATTTCAAGACAAGAAACTGACGTTAAACTTGGCTTTAGCTCTTTAGCTCGAGAGATTGGAAAACAATGATCACATATTGTAATGGATGATATGTCCAGAGCAGATAGGTTCATATTGGGAAAAGTTAAGTTCTATAATTCGCCAAACTTTAATCTCAAAATTTCATAACATTATTGTTTATTCTGCTTGTATCATAAGTACTGCGGTGTTTAATGTTAATGTTTAATGGAGGATATCATGCTAAGGCATCTCCATACTTTACAACAGTTACGGTAAACAAGCAATATACAATAAACATCACACAGTAAAAATCAATTCATTGTCAAATAACTACCATGTGTAACATAGCTTAATTATCGTAATCTGATAGATTTATCCGTAAGCAGAATTTACATGGAATAATCTAGCAAAATGATGTGTCTTAAGACTCTTTTTAAAAGCTATCAGGTTTATCAGAATGTCTTATAAATTGTGGAAGTTCATTCCACTATTTGGGACCTGCTACAGGAAACGACTTGTCACCATAAGAAACTGTTCGGCGTTTAGGAACAGCGGTGTGGGGCACAGACGCTCCTGGAACCAGTAGACACATCATCTACCGGTCCTTACGTTTATCAAGTTCCCATTTACCCAATCTCTGTTCTTCCTCATACCTCCATGATTCAAGCTTAATCATTCTACTCTATCTCTCTATTTATGTCATGAAATCGTCTTAGATTTTTATCCAATTAGGAATTGTTATTTCAATAACTTAATAATAATAATAATAATAATAATAATAATAATCCATCAACTCTGCCGCGTCTGACTTCATTAACGAATTAGGCAGGAGAATCAGTGCCATTACAGGCGACCAACGTGAAAAAGCCATTCTATAGCAGCGCCTATCTATTGCACTACAGCGTTTTAATGCTGTATGCGTTCGTGGCACATTGGCGAATGCGTCCTCCCAGAGCGTAGAGGATCTATTTTAAATATTTTTCATCTTTCTTTTAATTAAATAAAGTCTCTTTTATCTTATATTTTAGCCCAGGGCCTTATGCAGCCCAGGGCAATTAAAACAATTAATTTATTAAAATTAATGATTTTTCTTAAATATTTAAAAATTTAAACTGCAAAGATGTAAATTTCGAACCATATGCTATAAATAATCGAAATAAATGTTAAACGTTGTACGACAAACCTCTCAAGATAACAACAATACGACATTTATATTCTAACCTACTGCTGTTATCTTGTGATTACTATGCCACTTCTATTTAATAATCATGAGTATCAATTCAGGTTACAGTGAAACCCATTTACTCTCTGGTTGTTTCTATTACTTGTTGATATTCATAGCTTTATCAATTTTGTTGTTCATAATCAGTTTAGTTAGCAAAAATAGAATTAAGCTATCAATGAAGACTACGAAGTTAGAATAACTTGTAATCAATTATCAACTTCGATATCATCTTGAATTACTCTAACATCCAACATCACTATACCACCGAGAAAAACCAAGTGTAAGGAAGCTATGTAAGACAATAACAACTTTAACAGAACACTCTGTCCAACGTTTCTTGAATACTTTACCAGCTAAGCATACACAAGATAGCGTGGGTGTAAACATAGTTACTTAGAAACCAAGAGTCCTAATAACGTAATTTTTCGTTTGTTGTATTTGAATAGCAGTTAAGCAAATTTGAGGAAAAATGAAATTATTTTATCATTTTATTTAATTAATGGGCAGACCGAAAGGGTTTTTTTAACTCTATCAGAATCACAAAACTAATACGCTTCACAAAACACTACAGTGGCGGATCCGTGGAGTGGCGTGGAGTTCATGCCCCCCCCTCCTCCGAAATTTCTATGAATTTTTAAC
Organism: Enchytraeus crypticus; assembly: GCA_905160935.1. Classification (NCBI taxonomy): domain Eukaryota; kingdom Metazoa; phylum Annelida; class Clitellata; order Enchytraeida; family Enchytraeidae; genus Enchytraeus; species Enchytraeus crypticus. The sequence goes on along the minus strand of CAJHZI010000252.1, from coordinate 123,242 downwards.
AACTTTGTTAACTCTAAAGAATTTAACATTCCGTTAATCATTGGCCAGTGGCGGATCCAGGGGGGACCCAGGCTCGCCGTTTAAAGTCAATCATAAACGTTTGACAGGCTCCACATGCCGAAACGTTTTCCCCTAAAAAGTCAATAAAACAATTCCCCCCCTCCCAAAAAAAGCCCTTCTGGATCCACCCCTGAAACAACACTGAACAATATCTAACAGCAATTCTTGTTATCAGATCGTAGCTGTACTGGAAACAATAAACAGAGATGGCTGGAATAGGACAAGCGTGGAAGTTGTCTGCGAGACTCTTAATGCTTGCTTTGAGACTCCGACTAACGTCTTAATGAGACCACACGACACTCCTCAGCTTCCGAATTCGGTAGTAAAGCTTGGATCACGCAGGGTTAGAAGACAAGGGCAAACTCAACTTGTTATAGCGCAGATAACCGACGTTCATATCGAAAAAGACTACAAGGAGGTTTGATGATGTTTTTTGCTCTCTCCGCTAATGTATTTTATATCTCTCCTCACTTTCTCTCTAGTAAAATGTTAAATAGCAGGTACACATCGCACACAAATTTGAAGGTTCAACATTTTCTTTAGTGTAGATATTATTTAGAAGATGATTTTAGTGTTTTAAATAGAAAAAATCACACAAATATTGATTTTTAAATTAAATTAAAATCACTCGTGAAATGACTTCAAAGTCAGAATCAAAAACATGATTTTGATTACATTTCGTGACTTTAAATCAAATAATTTGAAATAATACTCGAATGATCATTTGTTAACACAATAACACCCAATCAGAGGCCTAATGCTTGAAAATTTAAAACAATGTCTAGTAGCTAGGCTGTTATTGGATGCGCAGCATATCAAATGATATAGAAATCAGTAGAGATGTAGCATATGACATCAGATTTAGCCGATTCATTTCTAAAAGAACACCGCTAGTACCGGAATGTGAGCATTTCATTACAGTATTGGCCAAACATTATTTATTTATTTGTTCATCACACCATATAAAATTCTGAAAAATATGTGCATGCAGACTGTAAGTTCAACATTGTGTCATCGGTATTAGGCCTAAAGGCCGTGACGGCACTAATATATACCGGTATATATACCGGTTTTGCAAGTAATAAAAGCAATGTGTAAAAGCAGCAACTAAAAATAAAACGTAAAGTTAAGGATACCTCATTCAATACGATCGTTTAAAAATATAATTGTTACAAATTATAAAAGTTAAAAAGAAAAGAACATCTAGCATCGAAATAAATATTTGATATAGATCAACGTATCAAGTTTATTGTCTAGATTTTAGAAATTTAGATAGATCAGATTTTCATAAACCTTTCTTAAAAGTATTTAAATAAGAAGCCATGACAAGGCAGAAGCATATAATGTGAAGCATATCATACTTACGTTATGTTTTACGTAATGTTTGGTCTAACATTACTTAAAGCATATTTTTCTCTTTAATTTTTTTCTTTCGAATTCCCAAAATCTATACTTTGATAATAGGAATTGAATTGGGAAGGAAGAGAAGAGGGAGATTCCAGACTTCATTGTAACTCAAGAATTAGCTATTTCACTCTGGGTCATTAATCTTCTTGTGTTCGTTGAAGATAGCAAGCTATAAGTTCTAGCTAATAACTACTGTCCATAACAACTAGCTAATAACTACTAGCTATAGCTAATTAGCTACTGGCTGCTATAAATCTACTAGCTAATAACTACTGTCTATATCAACTAGCTAAGAACTACTAGTTATAGCTAATAACTGCTGGCTGCTATAAATGTAATAGCTAATAACTACTAGCTATAACTCTAGTTAATAACTATACTAGCTAAAACCTACTAGCAGTTGTAGTTAATGACTACTAGCTATATCTACTAGCTAATAGCTACTAGCTAATAATTACTTTCTAATAACTGCTTGCTATGACTACTAAATGTTCTTCTTGTTTTAGAACTCTAACGATCAGTGTCCATTGTATGTTTGCTGTCAAGATTATCAAGGACAGGTAACGTAATAATCGATTAATATAATCTTTAATATTAATATAATCTTTAATATTAATATAATCTTTAATATTAATATAATCTTTAATATTAATATAATCTTTAACATTAATATAATCTTTAATATTAATATAATCTTTAACATTAATATAATCTTTAACATTAATATAATCTTTAATATTAATAAAATCTTTAATATTAATATAATCTTTCATGTCTTCAATTGTTATGAAGCTAAACTCAAGAAGCTAATTTAACGATTCCTTGTCTCTGGGTATACTTTTAGATACTTTGCTCCATCAATCAGAAGGCACCCCAGTACAACCCTAGTACCATCAAGCAGAAAGCACCCTAGTACAGTCCCAGTATAACCCTAGTACAGCTCTAGTACAGCTCTTGTATAGCACAAGTGCATAACTGGTACAGCACACTCTTAATCAGTCTTCTTAAGTTACGGGCTCATCATAAATAGGCAAACCACTTTGCTCCATCATGATATCTTAGTTAAACCTGATACTTTAGTTAATTACAACTTACTGTTGGTGTTTGCGTCGAAAGAGATTTAAATTGTGACTCTCAATTAATTTCGTGTGCAAACATATATAGGACTACAGTTTAATTAAAAAGTGTTTATAATGTATAATTTGATATCATATTAACTAAGCCGGTGGCTGGTGACAAATTGTTCGACAAGGGGTCAGTTGGTGAAGAGTTCAAGTCCAATGCTTTCTCCGTCACTGACTAAACTTGGTTTTAGCTTTTTAGAATTTTCATCATTTCGAAACATACACAACAGATGTGAAAGGACTCCTCTATAAAGCGTAACAAATCCATTATTATCTAGTGCAAAGAGGACATGACAACGATACCATGGACTTCACTTCAGCGACTTGGTCGCCTTTTCGAACGTCTACAAGTTTTCTGATGGCATACTTTATCAATTCTGCCTTAGTCAATTTACTTAACCTTGGCGCCGCCATTCATCCTAGAACTATGATTTAGAGGTGAATTTCCATGTTGGATTTAGGCAAAATTGCACTCAACCTTCAGTGAATTTCACCTGCAAAATTGCAATCACGCTCAGTTTAAGCTATAGCCAATGAACTCTGCTCTTAACACGGTAGAGGTTATTAATAAAATTCGCAGAATCGATATTGGATGGATGCTTGAATACTAAGCAAGCGATTATTAAATCAATTCAGAGATCTTAGGAAATATAAAAGATTAGCTTTTGAGTCGGTTTACACAGTATGGCGATTAAAAAGTCTACTTGATGTCTTGTCGTTTTTAACATTAAAAAATTATTTGGTTTAAATGTGTAAAAATTCAAAATACAATAAAAAGACTTCAATTTGAGCTTAGAATATTATTGTACCTATAAAGCTAGTGCTACAATTAGCTTTTCGGTACGGACATTAAATTGTAATAATTTAATGAATTGTTGTTACCCGTGTTGTGTCCGTTTTGCTGAAAAATAGACCAACAGTGTACTGCACGTGTCATAAAGGCCAAAAAGCACTAAGATCCAAACCTAATTCAGAAATGGCATTCGGGTGGTGAGCGCCTAGGCTGCAGAAATTGATAAACATTTGCTAATCCCGGCCATAGTTAAGCTGGGATTCAAGCGAAGACGATGATGACGATGCATTTAATGTATTGCCTCCCCTCTTACTATCATATTGCAGGGATCAGCTAAACTTTATGGAAGCTATCAGTGCAACATTCCCATTAGAACAATGGAATTATTTTTGGATGAAGTCATCTCACTTTCTCCTGATATGATAATCTTTTCAGGTAATAACGATTATGTTAGATAGCTAACCAATCATATTGATTAAGTTGCCCTAAATTACAGTTATATATGAGCATTTTTAGTATATTGAATTTTGCCAATTCATCAATACAACCAATCAATCAAAAAGAATTTCACGTCCGTTTCCTCGCCATAAAGCAATGTCAGAGACATCTCAAGCAGATTCTGCATGAACAGACGCCAAGGCACCACACGAAAACAACAAAGACCACAAGAGAAAGCGGAGTAAAATACAGTGCAAGTCCAATTTTCATGGCAAGAGGGTCAGAATATTGACCTATTGCAGAAAGAGGTGGATTTTTCGCTTGCACAGGAAAGTCCTAGTACAATTACAAGATCCAAGAGCTTGTGGTAAAGAATTTCATAATATAGCAACAGAAAACACGAAGGAACGTCTACCAATGGCAGATTTAATATCAGTACGGTACAGAAAGAATATTTTACTGGAGGAGCGAAGACTATGAGAGGGTATGTAGATTGATAACAAGTCATATGGATAGGATGGTTTACCAAAATATAATCCTGTGATAGTTTGAATTCAATACAAATGTGCATGCACATTTGTATTGAATTGAATTATACATGCAGATTAAACTATATTGCATTAGATTAAACTATATTGCATGTAAAGCGACAGGTAGTTAACTGTAGCCTGTGTATGTAATGTGCATGTAAAAATATAGTAGTTTACTGAACAGCAAGTAAAGTTTAAGTTGCAAATGGTAGACCCTGTGATGAATTTGAACTAAACATTTATATTTAGCATTATTTATAATAATTATTCTACGCTACCTTTTATTACAAGATTTGCATTTAAAGTCATTTGTCATGTAAAATACGAATGTAAAATACGAATGTTCAAGTTTTCTGTTGGGACAGTGTTTAACGCAATTGACTTCAATTGAACGCGTGCACTTCGATAAACAAAATTAAGAAACTTAGGACTTGGATGAGAGACTATCTTGAAAAACTGTGTATTAACATCTTGGAATGAACAACAACTCACGTGTGTTGGAAGGTTATTCTGAAATCCAGCGGCATCTGCAATCGATGCCCTTTCAAAAAGTAACGATTACTAAAACCATCGAGCAAGAAGCATATAACGAAAACTACAAAAAAGGTATTTGAGCAAGGAAACTTTGTAACAGCATGCGGAACGTCAAGTATGTAATTATACTAACAAAAAGCAATACGTCGTAAGTCAAACAAGCGCTTACGTCTGTAATTTTCTAAAGAAATCATCATGTTGTAAGGATTGTTGTAAATATTCCTATTGTAATTAACGCACCTGTGGTTATAATATGGTAAGGTGACGTTCCACCGCACACAATGTGGGACGAATCTCTGGAATCGCAGCTTAATTGCACGATGACAATGGCAAATACCTTGAGTGACAAGCTTTCAGCTCTAGGACTCAACATACCGGTATATCCTAGCATTGGAAATCATGGTAATATATTTTATATATTTCCATTTTGTGCTACAGTAAATAGCTGACAAAATTGTAGAGTGATTCATGTATTGCGAGATATTAACTTGATGGCATTGAAAATACTGATATGCGGATAAAATAACTTTATATGTAATGTAAAATTATGACAATAATTTTGAAAAGTAATAAATTTTGTGTAATGTTATATGAAATAATGGTAGTGATTTCAAAAGGTAATTAATTAATTAAATGTAATTACTTGCTGCCAATGTAGCTAGGTATATACTTTACCTGTAGTATCTTCTGTAGTCTCATTTCTTTTAATTTAGCTAATATAGTTAATCAAAATGAAAGCCGCCATATAACAGCAACAGTATGGCAGTACAACAGTAGGTAGTCAACCAGTGTAGTCAACCACTCATTCATTTGTTAGTGCTAAAATATGGTTATAAAGTTGCTTACAGGCATTGAATTATTATAAATTAGTGATTTGAAATCATTTTGATCACATGAAGATCTGCTAATTTATTTGCTGTACTTTGCTTTATTTGTTTAGAAATGTTTCCCACGGACATGTTTTCAATAAACAGCATTCCAGAATATACAGTGGTAAGCTCGAGTTGCAATGAAATTTGAATTAGATAATTCACGATCTAAGGTTTAATAACAGTTAAATCATTCTAGGGAAGATGCATCTGGATTCTCCAAATATCAGTAGTAACTTTTGAGATTACTTATTCGGAAGAACGAAATTTGAATTTCGGAAAAACTCTTTGATGGCAATTTCAGTAGCTTTAAGTGAATTTAACTTCAATACCCTTAGGATCCACTTAGTTATTTTAAGTGATCAAAAGTTGTCTATGCATATATTAGAAATAGGGCATGCTACAATATCGGAGAAACTATATAAATTAAGAGTTAGTACATTTTATAAACAAAATACTTTATAATAATTTTATAAACAAAATAGTCCAAAAAATAAAGAATCAAATTTTAAAATTTAGATAAATACCACATAGTTTCGCATAATTAAAATTATGTGAAACTTTAACAGTTTCAACCTCTCCATTCACCAGACATACAGTGGATAAAGAAATTCTTTTATTATTGCATTATAGTACTTTTTCAACGTTAGGCCGTATTCTAATATATTGGTTGTATAATCTTTTTCTGAGTGTCAGGGGATATGGCGTAACAGTTAGAGTGCTCGCATCAGTTACAAGTGGCCTTGGTGCAAAACTCCAGTCAGTTAAGGAATGATTCCTTGGGCCCACGAAAGGTTAATCTTGTATCGGAGCTTGCTGCTGATTGGCGCTGTAAATAGCATAGTTATGATTAACCATGGAAAGGATTAATAATAACCTGCCAGGAACCTGTAAAGCGGTTTCGAAGACCGGACACCGGCCATGACACCGCTATAGAAATTGTCGGATGTTATTATTATGCTAGTGTTCTTATGTGAATGTTTTAGCATTCCATCTCTATACTGTCCGGTTTTGACTATGAATTCTATCTCTTCGGGTTTTGACTATGCATTCTATTTTTGCGTGTTTTGACTATGCATTCTATTTTTGCGTGTTTTGACTATGCATTCTATTTCTACAGGTTTTCATTATGCATTGTCCATTTTGGGCTGCAAACGAGTCTGTTAAATGGAAGATACGGATTTGAGATCCTACAGGTGAATCTCTGACGTAAATGTAGAAATGCGAGTTAAGATTCTCTTTATAAGGCTTGTTACTCCGTCATAATGAATAAAGCAATTCATTATTTTGATATTCATTTAATGAACATTCGTGTATGCTATATACGATAGTTATTGGTAGATTGATTAATTAATTGATTGATTATTTAACTATTGTTAAATGGTGACAGACAATGGTGGAGAAATTTACAGAATATTGGCGGGATTTAGCCGGATATTCTAGTGATCAGATTGCCAGTATGTTGGCGGGTGGATATTACAGTTTGGAAACGAGATTCGATAACTTAACGGTTCTATCCATAAACACAAATTATATGTAAGTGCAAAAAAATCTTTTGTTATTGTCACAAATAATTGCTAGTTTAGGTATTATAGTAATTTCACGACAGTTAAATAATAATTCTATTCGTTAGCTTTTTTCCCCATCAGTTTGCTGTCTAATAGCAGATCCGTGACGCTAACTCTTGATTTCTCTATCTCCTGCATTCCTCTTTTTCTCTACTTTCTGTTTTCAAATCTTACAGTTTTACATTCGTAATATGAATATTTATTATAATTTTTTAATTTTATTTTATATTGTATTTTATTTTTTATTTTTATATTGGTATTTTTTACATTCATAGTTCGTATGTTTTCAAGTCATAAAATTTCTATATAAGCAAAACGAATTTTCAAATCTTACTTTTATATACTGTACATGCATGTTTTCAAATCGTAAAGCATTTTCTTATCCTTTTCTTCCTTTAAAAATTGTTCCTAAATTTTAAAAAATATTTCCGGTACCTTTGTTTAATTAAGCCTTGTTAAAATTGCTTTAAACACTTTTTCATGGAAATACTGTAATTGCTTTTACTACTAAACATATTTTCACTAAATTTGCAGGATATATGCAAAAATTCCTTCTCTAGAAGATTCGAATCGAAAATTGTGTATAAATATTTCGAGTTTTGCCAAAGTTATTGAGATTTCTCTATGGGATTGTTTTTATGACGCAGTCTGTAGATTCAAGAGTTGTTAGAGTCTTTCACATAGAGTCTTTAGTTTTTATAATTCACAATTTGTGATTTTGAGAATAGTTTATAAAAGATATTATTAGCAACTAGTTAATAGATTTTGCAATGGCTTAGTTACCACTGGTAATGTAGAAACATGAATAAAAATATATTACAATGTATATTATTTATTTTCATACTTGATTTGTTGTATCTTAGTCAATTTCCAGCAACGCTTTAAGTTTTTCAGCATACTGTATAATGTGTAAAATAGTAAATTAAAATTAAAATCGATGTTACAAAGTTGGTAAATAATAAATAATAATAATAGGCCTAAGTCAAATATTCAGAAACCTAGTGAATTGAGTTCAATCTCAAGCAGTTTCTAAAATTGTATTTGTGGTAGTTTAATTTTCCCCAACTCTACTGTTTTCAACTTTCAGGTACAGCTTGAACTATTATAACGCAGTAAATCACAAGTTGCGGAGAATTCTTCATGCCACAGAAAACTATGAAGCCACTGTAATGCAGGAGGCAGTTGAAGACATTCTTACACAAGCTAGGGCCAGTGGAAAAAAGGTCCCGAGATGCGATAATTTTTGTACATTGCAATATTATAAGTAGGCCTATATTGATTAATAGTTAAAAAATGAACTCTATAGAATATCGTGGATTACGTAATGGTCCACTCTATTGCATTATGCATATAGTTATATCATTCAGCAGAGTGTAAAAAGCTTGTAAAAGCTATTATTAACGTCATATTCCTCACTCGAAGGCGATGTCAGTGACGGGAGAGCCCAAGCTTTGAACCCCGCACATACTGATCCGCGGTCGAATATCTTACCGATATCGCCACTGGCTCCAGCCACTGAATATACGATTATATTACAAAACTACTGGTAAGTTCTGTATTTCGTTGAGCAGAGTATCGAAGCTCGTAGGCTACTTGTCTGAAAATCTTACCACTCTGAAAATTCTAATACAATTTTATATCAATTTTCTATGAGACAATTTCTGCAATCACAGATTTAATTTCGCTTTCCTTTATCCGCCCTATTACCGGACCAACGCATTTTCGGATGCCATCATTTTCTTAGAATTTTTTGTAAATTACTTCGAATGAATCATTGTTAACGGACTTGTAATGCAGGGAAGCCCCATATCATTTAGGGAAAAGGAAGCAGAAACTTATTAATCTTAATTTACATTATGGCAATATTCAAACTCCTCAGAATTTTGTTCTAAATACTATAGACCTTAACTTTAGTTGCCTTAACTTTGCGAATGCCATATTTGGGCTTTTCTATTAACAAATATTCATTGAGGTCTATTTTCACATTCATGTGCAAAGCGCATAATTGAAGTCACTGTTTAATTAGTTTCGAACGTCAGAGTCTAATAAATTGCTTTAGATTTAGTTTAATGTGCAAATAAATAATTTCTCTCAGATAATGTTATGTGTGAATAGTAATTGATTGATTTAGGTAATAGTGGTAAATCATCATCCACCAGATGATTACATCATAGTAATTGATTGATTTGGGTGATAGTTGTAAATCATCATCCACCAGGTGATTACATCAGAGTAATTGATTGATTTAGGTGATAGTGGTAAATCATCATCCACCAGATGATTACATCATAGTAATTGATTGATTTAGGTGATAGTGGTAAATCATCATCCACCAGGTGGTGGTGATTACATCATCGAGCACTCACAGTGGTACGAACGTTTGGTCGTCAAATTTAGTGACGTCATCGTTTTACAAGTGGCCGGTCACACACATACAGATGAATTCAGACTGGTTGGTATTTCTTTTGTGGTGATATATAATTTAGTGATGCACTGTATGTTTAGATCTCATGCTCTGTCTCTCTCTCTTTCTCTCTCGCTCTCTGTCTGTCTGTCTGTTAGTCTGTTAGTCTGTCTGTCTGTCTGTCTGTCTGTCTGTTAGTCTGTCTGTCTGTCTGTCTCTCTCTCTCTCTCTCTCTCTCTCTCTCTCTCTCTCTCTGGGACTTCTGGGACAGATTATTTTTATGAAGTATAGACTAGAACATTATAGGACCCTGTTTAGAGAATGTTTTGACGGCAATTAAAACAGTGAAAGAAGGTAATGAAAATAAAAAACAGACGTTAAATCTCACTTAATGATTACATATTGTTCAATAGCCTCTCTCATCAGATTCTGCTCAATGTCATCATCATCTTCCCTTTATTCCCAGTTTGACTAGGGTCGGGATACGAATAGACATTCTCCACTCCTCTCTGTCCCATACCACATACAGTAGATGACAAGAGGATTCAGGTGACGGATGATTATAGAGGATTGACTTATCAGTCAATCCTCTATAATCTCTTCCATTTTTCGTTTAGAAAATTTTGTAGCATTTTCTGGAGCCTAGGCACTTATCAACCGAATGCCCTTTCTGGCGTTGGTTTGAATCTAAGTGATTTAGTCGCCTACTACGCCACGTGTAGTCACTGTTTGGTTTATTCTTAAAACAACAAGAATGCATCACGGGGAAGATTCTGCATAATACAAATATTATATTAATATTGACACACTTAAATAATATAGCTTGAATTACCTTTTTCGCTCTTTGAACTACTCTTCCAATTTTACTTTTATTACTCTTAATAATAATAATAATAATAATAATAATAATAATAATAATAATAATAATAATAATAAAGGTTTAAAGTCCGTTTCCTCATACAAGGATGATGTTAGGGACGTCACTACTCTTCTTCTACTCTTCCAATTTTCTACACTTCCTCTTTGAACTGTTCTTCCAATGCACAGATAAAGGACTTGAGGAACACAGTGAGGTCCATGTTGTACGTGTCTCCCTCTATCGACTCGAGTCACTCTCGTAACCCTTCCATGAGACTATACTACCTCGACAGCGACAGCAAGACATATGAGCTCCTGGACTACGAACAGTACTACCTCAACATTCCACTGTCAGGTTAACTTCTCTTCTCTTCAGTGCACCTTACCGTGAACTGAAATACTTACAGTTCCTGTATAGTTTGGTAGCTAATTATTAATGATTTTCTATTTTATTTAACTTGTATAGGGTGCATATTGAAATGTCTGATATGAAAGTTAATTAAATTAAGGAAGAATAGACTTAACTTTTAACAATTGTAAGTAAGATAATTCTGCTTACCCAGTGGCAGATCCAGGGGGGCCTTAATTATTTTGGTAGCTAATTATTTTGTTTATTTTTTCTGTACTATTTAACTAGTGTAGGATTCATAGTGAGATGTCTGAAATGAAAGTTAATTAAATTAGGAAAGAATTAATTTAATTTTGAACAATTGTAAGTAAGAGAGTTCTGCGTACCAAATATCTCTACATGACATTTTGGTCAAATGATTAAGTAAGTTTTATACGTTTGTGTTTAGTGAGTTTTTATATGTGCATGTGGTTTCTCTGTCTATAGGAAATACTGCTTGTTTCTGTGCTAATTTCACTGAACTTGTTAGAATGAATTTCTCTGCCCTAGCATAGCCTCTTTTGAGACATTTTCACTAGGATTGGAGTGAAGGCAAGAATGGTGTAAGTTCTTGAGGGTCGGAGGGCAAAATATGCGTAAATCTTTGAAAGGGTCATAAGTGTTTTAATAATAACTTTCTTTCTTTATGTGCAATGTTATATATTTTGTATTTAGGTAATGAGAAGCCAAACATTACGCTTCTCTACAAGGCTACCGAAGAATATGGACTTCCAGATATGAGACCGGCATCGTGGGAGAATCTACTGAAGAGGTAAGATTCTTCATAACTTCCACTCACTGCCAATAACCTCACGTGACAGAGAATCAACCTTTTCTTCTTCAGTGCACTGCCAAGTGGCAGGTATAAGGTACATATTCATACTCAAAGCCTGCTTTCTCGCTCCATAAGAGCACTCCTTAGTTAATGCCTTAGCAAAGTCGATTCCTTATCCGTACCTTATGTAGCCCATAGAATCAAAGTTGTGGATATAGAAATTAATAAGTAGACTTTAATCTGGGCATTTCTCTTCATTGCGAAGACAATCAGTTTCGTTTAAGAGACACTAAAATAACTCTGTTATTTTATTGAACTCTCAAAACTATTATTACGAGTCAAGCCAGCACAACTGATAGCTGATCTAAGGTGATAATGATCACTCTACTATGCATGTATACATGTATTATATTTTTTGTATTTATATTTTTACATTATTTTTCAACATCAAGCTCAGTGGGAGGGCTCATCCATTGTTAATACCATTTAGACGCACTCGTTTCGTGGTTAAGATTTTATCATTAGAATACCGTATAATGACTGTTATGAAACATTATCTTGGACTATTGGTATCTAGTTATTATTGAACTTTCTATTTGCTTTTTGTTCCATGTATGCCTGTACGTTTTCTGCGGTATGTTAGATTTCAAGTAATAAATGAATATATATATATATGTGTGTGTGTGTATGTGTGTGTGCATATATATATATATATATATATATATATATATATATGTGTGTGTGTGTGTGTGTGTGTGTGTGTGTTTGTGTGTGTATAGGCCTATGTGTGTACGTTACTTTCTTTGCTCAGGTTCGAGACGGATGAAGACCTGCTAATGAGGCACTACCGTCACTCTTACGCCAGAGCTGACGGAGCCCCTCCCGAGCCCTGCGACTCGGCGTGTCGTCGTGCCCACATTTGTCGTCAGCTGCACGCTAACTACGACCATTACGAGGTCTGTGCCGCAGGTCCCGTGGAAGCCACTACCCCTCCCCTCTCGACCACCTGGCCCCCTCTTACGAGGGCTTCTACTCCAGCGGGAGCGCCAGCGGTAACTTCTGCGCGCGTGTTTTCGTTCGCGGTTCTGCTAGCTCAACTTCTGATAATTTGTTTTTAAAACGGCAGTTGAGATAACATAACATAACGACACTAGGTTAGAAAGCACAACTGCTTGTTTGAGACCCACGCAAAATAAAATAAGAACTTACCTACACATCTAGCATAGCCTAACATATTAAACATATTTACACAATCAGATAGGGCGATTGGGCCGAATGGATTAAATTTTATTAAATTTTAGAGAATGAATATAGGTAGATGTACTTCTGTCAGCAGTGACAAGTATAGACAGATGCAGCCACTCTTATCCCAGTCTTTGTCTAGGCTCTACTGTGCTGAATGCTGTCGTGGACGAAAATGATATTTTTATAGCGTTTAGTTGCTGTTGTTGTAAGATTAAAAAGTAAATTAAAGTCAAACAGTAAAATTTGGCACACATAGATCTATTAACTATAATTATATTAAATATTTATATCATATTTAAATATTTGGCACTAAATTAATTGGATTTCAATTTCTGAATAAAATGGAACATACATTAAGGCAAAAAAGCTAATGTAAACGTCAGTTTCCTCACTCGAAAGCGATATCAGTGACGGGTGAGCATTGAAATTGAAACCGCACATGCTGATCTGCGGTCGAATATCTTACCGACATCGCCACTGACACCAGCCGTGATTAAAGATCTAAGAAGTTTTAACGGCAACAATTTAAATTAAACTTTAACTAGAAAAGCATTATAGATATAGATTTCCCTTTTAATTAACATTTCCTGTGAAGATTTTTGTTACGGCAGAATAAACAAAAAGGTAAACTTCAAGGATTTGTAAGAGTTAGCCAGTGACGAGAAAATTAAAGTTCATCTGTGCTATAGACTTAAAGTCAACTTTCAGACATTCCGAGGCAAAGCCATTCTATCATCTATATATTATAGGAAGCATTGAAAATGTGGATTTGGGAAAGAATGGAGAGGATTGACTGGACTCAAAAGGTTACAAATGAGTAAATAAATAATATTTATTCATTAATTTTATATTTAGTTTTATTATTGATAAATCAGATATGTTCAACTATAAATTCAATGTCATGATTTTATGATTTGAAACTATTACAGTAAAGTTTTCACTTTATTTTTATACATATGAAAACTCGTTGTCATCCAGAAAGATTCATACACTGTTGTTTGGCAACTTAAACATCTAATCATCAATTTAACCACATTGCAAGCATTACCTGCAGAAAGTATCTCTGTGCATTAATTTTTCGTTCTCCAGTTGAAAAATTATAATATTATGTACATCTGCAATATTAAATTGTGCCAGATACAAGCCAGCTTTCTTGATTTCTTAAGCTTCTATTATAAGTGTAGGATTACCTCTCATTATACCTTTTATAGTAGAGACAATGATGGATCATGCATTCGTAATTATATAATTCTAAAAGTAGATTCTCAATGATCAATTATATCTCAATCTTTTTGTTAAAATAGACTCTAATGGACATACATGTATATTTATTACTATTTTGTCTTGAACGAAATATGATTCACTATGGTAGATTCCCAAAAGCTATAACAATTAAAGCGCTACCGTCGGTGATTATTTTTTCTATCTGGAATTTTGTAACGGAAGCGAAGCTCAGGATCAAATTAGCAAAAGGAACCATAATGGATCAAATCCAATATGCAGAAACAGTCCAAAGTTAAGGAATTAAAAGGAAAGAAGGTATACGTAGTGTCCAGCCTTAATTAGATAAATGACTTTGGCTTTGCCAATCTACATGTAGGACTATGCCATCGGCTATCATGCGTAGGTCGTCATGAATCTGGTTATCGATATACAAAGTACATCTACATTATACAGTAATAAAAACCACCAGAATTAAATATTAGCATTTTCAGAATAATAAGAGGCACATATATAGCAGATTGTTAGGTATTCATAGTATAATGAAAGCTGGAAAGCATTTGGCACAAAGTCAGACCGCGTACTGGGCAGCAGAAAAGCGGTATAAAATAAACCTTATTATTTACTCTTAGAAAGGTTTTATATAATTATATTCTTTTGTAAATGTGGTTATCCTCAACGCTAACGCTGTTTATGTTTGGGCTAATTTATTTATTATGACAAGGCAATTGTTGTATCGAAAATTCTCAAGCATGCTACATTCACTTTATGTATTGTACTTAACCAAATGTTTCAGTAATGGTACGTACATGGGCGTAGAGTTAGCGTACAGAAGTGTACGCAAAGGCCTTTCTGCTGAATGTTTCATAATTCTTTAAATCAAGAAGAAATAGTTAAATCACTGAATAATAAGGACTGTTGTTGAGGTCGTTTACCCATTGAATCTACGTGTATGTTTGCGTTAGAGTGATCCAGCTCATTAAGTAGCACTTTATTTGCACAAGTTTCGAAATCAACGAAAGTCTTTCGTTGTAGTCAGACATATTAAATATTAATAAGTAGTATACTACGACTCGTTTGTTAACTGTGAAGTAAATACAATTATAATCAGACTACTATGCCTTCATGATGAGCTATGACTGACGTATTTACGACTAGTGGCATATGGTGGCGGTTTAATGAAAACTACCAGAAGCACATCATAGGGTTCACCCAGCAATCACTCAACTGTCGTGCACTACAGTGGTCTTTCTAAATACTACATGTGTCGTACGTATATCAACAGGATTGAACTAAGGTGAATACAATCTTTCACGCGCTCATATTTAACTTTGTACTACAGGCTAGTTTTGCTTTTATTATAGAAATGCATGACAAAATTGTCAACTCTCTCTCTCTCTCTCTCTCTCTCTCTCTCTCTCTCTCTCTCTCTTTCTCTATTTCATTAATGTTCGCATTTTGACCCTGCACTGGATTGTGGTGGAAGTTAACTAAAAACTTCATCAAATCGATTTCTTCAAGATATTTCTAAGTCTTTTTATTATTATCATTCAATATGCGTTATTTATTGCACAATTGTTATATTTTCAGTAATACTCCCAGTATCTGTCCCTGAGCATCAAAAATATATTAATGACTTCTCTATGAATTCTTTCAAAAATAACTTTTTACCAGTTTGTAATCTTTGTCTATATAACACGGATATCAAAACTGTGATGTTCACGTTTCCTATAATCTTCTGCTTTCTGCTCTATTTCGTAGTTTGTCAGTCTACAGCTTAAAGTCCTCCTTACGTTTCTTTCATTCCTTTTCATCAGTTTTCATATGGATGGCAAAACATGAAAGTCTATCAGACTGTACTGGCTTTTCTAGTGTACCTCGCCCATGCGTTTTTCATACTCCTTTGGATTCAACCAGTTTTAACTATAGATTTCGATCCTTGCATAAATTAAAGTTTAACATTCAGTTTATCGTTTCTACTCCTTTCTCACTGTCAAATTTATCTTGTTTAAAAGCATCGCTTAAATTACAGAAATATATTCCTAGTGTCTTGAATCAATGATCGATGGTATACTCAGTACTGCTTAGACATTAATTGCTACTTCTATGGAGTCTAATGTTAACATGGCCAACTTAGTCCTGCCGAAAAGACTTTCTACAGACAATTTGGCATTTGAAAAGATTTTAATATACACAGTCTTCCATCTCGCGCATTAACTAATCATCAGTTAATTTAATCATTTTAATTTATCAAATATCGTAGCAAACTGAATAATGACGAAATAGGTTTACAGATACATGGTGCTCAGTTAAGTCTTCGTCAGTAGCTACAGTAGTTGCTTCTGAAACAAGAAGTAGCTTTCGGTGCTTATAGCCTTGCAATACTCAATGCCCGTACTTAACACCGAATGGACTGAGCATACAAGAAGCAAGTAATAATTATAAGCCACAGGGCTTTACTTATGTTTATATGTATCTCATGGCGTTAGCGCTGCTTGACTTTCAAAACCACGTTTAGCCAGATATAAATCTGTTGTAGGTATTTAGTTAACAAAGCAACCTTTGTGTAGAGAATAGAATCTATTTGGCTGTCTCAATGCCATTACATTTTGCCGTTACCGGCGTTACAAGAAAATTCTAGCAAGTTGGTAGGCCTATTAAGAGTTTGTAGCAAGACTTCTGTGCATGTAAATAAGGTATAATACCAGCGTAATGTTGAGTAGCATTGCGCATGACAAGCTAATGAATAGACTTGTATCTTCTATCTTCAGACCGCTAATGGTGTAGACAAGTTCAACCTACGTTCAGCGGAGTTATAAAGTTACAATAAAGCTTGTTAGTTTTTGCCGCCTTCATATTTAACGAAAGAACGCATTTGTTAAACTTTTGAAGTCTGTAGTATGCAAGTATGTAATGTTACGGCATGTTTTGTAATGATCTTGGTCACGCATTCCCACTGTAACCAGTGCAGAGTCTAAGAGAAAAGAACTCTGAAGTTATACTGTAAAGAGTTTCATACATTTCAGATGTCATTAAGTGCAAGCGCTAAATTAACTAGGCCTACGTTAAAGGACTACTCAAAGTTTAATTTTTATTAATATATGATTAAGAGTTTTCAAAAAGGTAAACCTATTCACTAATAAGTTAATAATAAAATAGCTACATACGTGTATAATATGTATATTCAAGGCTATCAAAGTAGTTAATTAAATTTTAAATGGAGCAGGCTAGCATCAAGCTCAGTGGTTTATATTTCAAATCCTAAGTAGATGACTCCGTAACTGCATAAGAACATCTAAAAATAATAAAATTCTGATCATGTAAGGGACTATAGTAAATAGTAAGTGTAACGAAAAATTACATTGAAAATTAAATGATTTATCACGTGTGATGCTATATTCTAAAGTATAAATAAAAAAACTCTAATGCTAAATTTAACATTTTTGATTGAAGTCTGTGTCCGTATACAGAGTGTACTGTTACATACAGTGCCTGTGCGAATTACTTCATTTTCGCTGTAAGTTGCTGCATTGATAATAGAATTTATCACTATGCCTAGAGAATTTCTCATCCAAATGTAACTTATGTTTGAATTTGTCAATTTCATTGTGGACTAAATTTTTCTAAACTGATAATATATACTGTATATATAGGCCCTATATATATAATATCATATATATATATATATATGATATTATATATATATTGGTCAAGATGGCTCTTCTGAATTATCTCTCTCTTGCGCAAAAGGTCCATTGCTTTTCACTTTGTACATTACTCCACTAATCTACCTGTTTGACGTTGCCTTCATAAACGTTCACTTTTATGCAGTCGACACACAACTATATATTTCCTTTTCTAATCATGATTCCGATCAGAAACTAACTCATCTCTCATTCATTCTAGACCAGATTTATTGCTGGTTTTGCGCTAATCGTCAAGCTGTTAATCACTCCAAAATTGAATACCTTTTAATTGGCACTCCTTTGCAAAGAAGTAAAATTATTAATAACTCTAGTCATTTTCAGAAGTTTACTCTTACACCTACTCAATCCGCCAAAACCTTGGAGTCATATTTTATGAAAACCTTGACTATAAATCCCATATCTCTTCTGTTTGTCGCGCTTCTTTCTTTCAGATTCGTCAGATTAGGCAAATACGTCCACCCCTTACTAGAAATTCAGCCACTATCCTTGCTAATTCTATAGGTCATTCAAAGCTCGACTACTGGAATTCATTATTACATGGGTTGCCTTCTTCTTCTCTCAATCGTTTGCAGCACGTCCCAAATTCTCTTGTACGTGTTGTTTGTAAGTCCTCTCGACTTCAATTTCGCTCTCTTTCTCTACTTCGCAGTCTTCATTGGCTCCCTGTTAATCAACGCATAAAATAGCTCTATTAACTTTCAAAACTCTGCCATTCGGCAAGCTTTCTTACTTATCTGAAATTTTTCTTCCCTATCGTCCCTCACGTGCATTTCGCTCCACTGATGCCTATCTTCTCTTCTCTCTGTTCCAAAAAATCTCACGTCATTGAGCAGAAGTTCTGTTTCTTACACAGCAACCACGATCTGGAACTCCTTACCTATTTATATTCACTCTTGTTTTTCTCTTTCAACATTCTCTAGCAAGCTTAAGACCTACCTTTTCCCACCATAGACATAACTGATCTACCCTGACCATTTTTGATCACCGGACTGGCTTTCGTTTAGGACCTTACTTCTCCTAAGCACATTTCTTTTGCAGATTGATCTGGTTGAATTGATCTGTAATGAAATTGATCTGTAATGAAATTGATCTGTGATGTGTGCTGTGGAGACGTCCCTGACATCATCCTTGGATGAGGAACGGACATTAAACTTTTACTATTATTATTATTATTATTACTACTATTATTATTATTACAATTATTTGTATTACTATTATTATTGCTATTATTTTTTTGCTATTATTATTACTAGTATTATTGTTATTATTATTATTACTATTATTATTATTATTTTATTAAATTAATGTCAAAATTATAATTGTAACTCACATTAAATTTTGATTTGTTATTTTTGTATGAGGATCCTAGTGCTAAATTTAGGGCAATACACCATCATTTGAAGCTTCACGCGACATTTTAGCATTATTATTGAATAATATTTCTAGCATGACTAATGAAAGTTATCAATGTATCACGAAGACTGGAAACATAAATAGAACGAATAACGTGAGCTCGTTAATTGTTTATCTGTAGTATTATTAGACAAACACAATTATTATTATAAATAATAACAAATCAGCAAAATTTTCATTGAATAACTTATATATAAATTTATGTGTATATATATATATATATACACATTTATATATATATATATATATATATATATATATATATATATATATATATATATATATATATATATATATACTGTTACAGAGCTGTAGGATAACCAGTGGATTAAAATATTAATTCCTATTTTTCATTAGCTAGTAGTTAAAATTATTACCAAAGAGACTACTCTACAAGTTTGATGTAAAAGTGTTATGCTTATGACCTTCACGTTAAGCGTACACTAACCTCGTAATCGAGAATGGCTGATCAGCAGACAATATTCACTAAGCGAGAGGTGACGGTGCCAATAAGTAAAGATCATCAAAGCTTTGAGGAGCGACAGAAATCAATATGGGAGGAGATGAGCGAACAGATGGAGAGAAGAAAACAGGAATGGGAAGCAGAGGTTTCTGATCTCAAGAAGGGTATATTGTTTCTCAATATATTATGTCATTTCCGTATCCAATTTGCTTATTCAACGATAAATGATGTCACTGCCTAATAAGTTGCAGAATTTATGCTGTAGTTTTATTTATTTAACTCCAGGAACTCATGGAAAATAATACTGAAGAATTCAGGTTATAATTAAGCTTGACTCTATTCCTCTGTCTGACATATGGACTGAGAAAATTGAACTGTAACTTCTACACTTGTCTCTGAGAGTACAGAGCAACACAAAGAAAGAATTTGAATGTCTCAATAGCGCAATGGTAAAGGGTGTAGATAACGTCATGAAGTTTTAAATGACAGACCCTGAGGTGAATTGAACTCTCGTGGGTTCGAATCCCAGCCGCGCTGATCTGAGAGTAAAATCTCGGACATTCACTGGACTGGCTACACGGAAAATGGACTAAATTGCCTAATGGATATAACATGTGGTATTAGAAGTGATAGATATCAACGTAGTTGATCATTTCACTATAATGTGTGTTATTATTATTATTATTAAGAACAACCCCCCCCCCCCTTAGCTAAATCTCAAACTTAGTTAAAACTCTCAATATTTAATATAAAAACATCATCGAAGGGAGAAAATTCTAAATCTTTCCGGCAAATTTGATGACAAATATTTACTAAATTAAACAATTTAGCTTGCTAAAATCTGCACTGATAATGCTGTTTTTGATTTAAATTTTTTAAATTTGTTCCAATAACTCTCATTTCTATTGGAATGTTTCACTATTGTGAAAGAAAATTAAAATCAATGCTACTAAAGATGTATTTTGAAAAGACATTTTGCTATAACATGTTGCTATGACATTTCGTATGACATTTTGCTATGCAATTTTGAAGTTTCGCTGAAATGCCGTAACTTAGTAATAAATATATTTTCACCAAATTTGGAGGTCAGATGCAGAAATTCCACTTAAAGTATAACTAAATATGTTGACGACGTTTTGACAAAGTTATGAACGTTTCGATGGTAGGGTGCATTTTTACAAGAGTCTTAAGTTTAATGATTTTTCGTAAATTTTACGAGTTTATTTGATGGCGTACTCATTAAGCATTCAGATAGAATACTTTAACACTGATATTCTTTTAGTCCATCTATTATAAGGTACACTAAAGGAAAAACATAATAACAGTGTAATTAAATATTTCTATGATTCTATTATCCAATTTCTTGTGTTTAACCTGTAATTTTAAAATTAACATGGGAAACATATATAACTAGCTTTTGACATACCAACGATAGCATGCCAAATAATTAATATTTCTTCTCATGTGCCTCCACAATTCATTTACTTTCATTCAACGTTTGACACAGTTTTTCGTGTAAGTCTTATCGTTGAAGTCTTTAAAATTCTGAAACATAAATTTTTAATTTAAGGTATTAAAACAAAAACTAGTTTATTGCAATTAAAAATTGTAGATTTTATTCGGCCGATGGCAGAGGGAGAGGTTGTATGTGGTAACGGGGGGATGACAGAAGCCTCACCAGGCAGGGACAAGATGATGAACAAGATGTTCTACGAGAAGGGAGACTCGGAGAAAGTTTTCCGGGTGTGCTTCAATGTTGGACAGTTCAACCAGGAGGAAGTGAACGTGACTGCGGTGGACGGTGTGCTCGTCGTCCATGCCAGACACGAGGAGATTCGTCAGTGTCTATATATATTTGTACTGTTATTTATTATTAGTTTAGCTAGTTATTTATTATTATTAGTTTAGATTACTTTATATTCATATTATATTGTCGTCAGTATCTATTTGACATTTCTACTGTTATTTATTATTAGTTTAGTATTTTGTATTCTTATTATGTTATCATCTGTTCTGTTTAATAATTTATGTTTCCGTTAGAGAGCGCTGAAATTAACTTGATTTCCGGTTATGTTTGAGGCAGCAGGCAAGAATGCCTATTATTATACAATTCACCTAAATTTTCATTATTGGAAGAAAACCTTAGACTGTTGAAAAATTAGTTACGCTTGTGTATTATGATACCGCTGGCATACATGTTGCGCTGTAGGTTCTTATGTGGCCTGAACAGCTCTGATTTTTTCGATTTTCAATAACAAGTTGGCCTACACAACTATTTAATCGTCAATAAATTTGATAGGAACGCTAGCAATTTATCCAGGGTTCAAATGCAGGTATGCAAGAATAGTCGACGAAATGTGATGTTGATTATTTTATTAGCATACGTACACTCTATTTATTTAGAAACATCAAAGAAATTTGATTGTGAACATTCCGAGCAATGCGTGAGGAGACAAACTTAAATATGCGAGCAACAAAGAATAAGTGACGACGAAATGCAAGCTAATTGAAGACTTGTTTATTGCTGATGGAACTATTGACAACGAAGCTAGAGAAAATAAAATTTGATGATGGGAACTAATTATTTGTTTGTAGATGATGGAAATACAGTAAGTAGAGAGTTTAGCCGCAAGGTGGAGCTGCCACCTGGAGTTGATCCCCAATCTCTGCGCAGCACAGTCAGCAAGGATGGAATACTACAGGTTTAAAGCGTACACGTATATACGTACACATATACGCATACACGTGCACACATACATTTACACACACACACGTACACGTACACACATACACGTACACACACATACACTTACACACATACACGTACACAAATACACGTACACATGTACTCATACAATCAAACACGTACATACATGTGCATACACATGCACACATGCACGTACACAATTACAGATAATTTATATTTATATAGATGTATATATGTACATGTATATATATATATATATATATATATATATATATATTGTATATGTATATATTTAACATATATGTATACTTTATATATACTCTACTATATATATATATATATATATATATATATAATATATATATATATAGTAGAGTATATATAAATGTCTTATGTGTCACTGTGTATACCATTAATTGTCTACAGTAAATGAAGCCAATTAGTCCTATCTTTTCTAGGTCTCAGGCTGCACATTGAAACAACTAATTAATTATAATGGGCCTACATCAACAACAACAACAACAGAATTAGAGTGCTACTGTAATCCATGACAACATTGAGAACTATGATACCAAATCGAATCCGATGAGCAGAGTGTGGGATTCAAAAACGATGCAAGCCAAAAGCACTTGTTACACATTATTTGCTACGTCGTTTGGTCACTCAGTCCATCGCCTATATCTCTTTTGGATGGTAGGACTAACCAAAGGTTTAGGCTATTCTTGATTTCTCAGCTCAGTTGTTGTTGTTGTTGCAGGTAGAAGCCGACGTGTCGAATGAAGTCTATGCCAGCCACATCGCCAAGAACAGATCCAGTGAATCACGTGGTTCTCCACACTCCGTTATAGCGAGCCTAAGCTCCCAACCGTCCTC
Source organism: Enchytraeus crypticus (assembly GCA_905160935.1). NCBI lineage: Eukaryota > Metazoa > Annelida > Clitellata > Enchytraeida > Enchytraeidae > Enchytraeus > Enchytraeus crypticus. The sequence goes on along the minus strand of CAJHZI010000252.1, from coordinate 99,865 downwards.
TCTCCAGCATCAAGCAGTTACCACGTATATCGACTCTAACGGGTCGAAAATATTCAAAGTTACAGTCGATATGGGTGCTGAGTATCAACCAGAAGATCTTCAGGTTTGTAATTTCTTGTGAATTTTTATCTGAAATAAACGTGCTGCCTACGGGCAGGTCCATGGCGTTTAACGCCTCCACTCATCTATATCTTCCTTTTTCTTCTTCATGTCCACGTATGAGTGGATCTGTAAACCATCCTTGACATTCCTTTTGACATACCATTTTTCTGGGTGGGGGGAATCTGCTCATGACGAGGTGGGCCTCCTACGCCTTCCTCAGCTTCGACTAACATTTACTGGACAAGGGCGTCCGTCATTCCCTCCATGAGAGAACAATCCTGTTTACCCTGTTATAATATATAATTTAAAAAATAGTTTTATTAAATGTTTACTGTGTGGCTGGTACTCAGGTAAAGTCTGTGGCGCGCAAGCTGATGGTTCGCGCCAGACACGAGGAGAAGGTTGAGGGCAGAACAAGCTGCAAGGAGTTCAATCGAGAGTTTGATCTCCCGGATGACGTAGATCCCAACAAGATCAGTGCCAATATGTTCGGTGATGGGCGACTGGTTCTGGAAGCTCCGTTCAACAGGCGATGAATTCGCTTCAAACATAATAGATATCATCCTTGATAACGTCTTGGTTTTATGTGTGAAAAGTACTTCAAGATGAACTGCATGATGGGAGCACTATAAATCTATAATAATGTTTTATAATCTATAACGTAAGCAGGATTGTTTGAGTAAATAGGATTGCTTGGATTAACAGGATTGTTTTCGCAGGGAATGACGCCCCTGCCCAGTAAATGTTAGTCGAAACTGAAGTAGGTATAGGGGGCCTACCTCGCTATAAGTAAAATCCCCCAAGAATAATGGTACATTGTATATCAAAAGTAAAGCTGTAGATGATTTAAGGATCCACTCTAGGTCCACTCGTATGTGGATATGAGGAGGAAAACGCAAAATAGAGATGAGTGGAGGTGTTATATATCAAGGACCTGCCAATAGGCTGTGCATTGAGAATCTACGAAGTTCAGCGGTGAAATTCATGCGAGTTCAATCCCTCGTTTCCTGTTTCTGTCCACATTCAAAATAGAGAAGTGTTGAAAATCTGAGTAGATAAGTGCGGTGTTAATTAACCTACTCGATACCCATTCACCTCATGAGAAAGATTGGATAATTCTTCTACTGGCGATGTTATAACATGTATTAAATAAGCGGCCGATGGTAAAGTCACAAACAACGGCATTTCTGAGCGATAACGCTCTATTTTACGTCTGTCTTAAACCACATGCTAATATCGATGAGGCTCAGTTAACAGGAATCCTGTTAATTATACAACTTTGACAAGTATGCTGTCCACTGGACCTTTCAACAGATAATACATGTATATCTACGATATGAATTAATTCACGCACCACGTGACGTCACAACGGGCTCACATCATATAGGCACTGTTGAAGGACAGTGGCACTGTGGCAGGGCAGCGGCACTGTAGAAGGGAAATGGCACTGTGGAAGGGCAGTGGCACTGTAGAAGGGCAGTGGCACTGTGGAAGGGCAGTGGCACTGTGGAAGGGCAGTGGCACTGTGGAAGGGCCAGCACGTAAGAAGCACGTGAGGGCAACTACTTATCGTACTACTTTGCCTTCGACGGCTTAGCTTTAGATAATGCCGGCAGATAGGCACGTTACCATAGAGGGATGAGAGAGAGAGAGAGAGAGAGAGAGAGAGAGAGATTTGTTTATTAGATCTCTCTCTCTCCCGCTCTCTCTTACTCTCTAGTGTATGCCTACTGTCAAGTGGCAGGTCCAAGATACATATACACAGTCTGCTTTCATGCTCCACATAGAGCACTCTATAGATCAACATTCGCTCATAACTCCATATCATTTCTCGGACTTATTTCCAGTGGTGGTCAGCTAGATAGAGCACCATGTGCCCTCTCTGATGGCCACAGGATTCATTGAATAAGACGTTAGTTTTTTTACTAGAGATTTAAATGTCTAATGCATTTATTTATTTGTTCATGGATATTATGTTTGCATGATATGTCTGTGTGCTGTGATTTGTCTTACATTTTTTACTTTAGTTCTAATAAACTTCAGAATGCAGCTGCAAGATTAGTTCTTCGTGCGAGGCGCTCTGATTTGGCAATAGCTTTGCTACAAAAACTTCATTGGCTTAAAATTCCAGAACGCATCGAATTAAAATCCTGCTTTGCCACGTTAAAATGCTTGACTAACTCAGCCCCGTCATATCTTTCTGACTATTGAATACCATTAAGTTCTTGTTCGGTTAGGAAAAACTTGCGATCTGTTGAGTCAGGAAAACTCGCTGTTCCTAAATGCCAAACAGTTACTTATGGTGACAAGTCGTTTCCTGTAGCAGTTCCCAAATTGTGGAATGAACTTCCGTACTTTATAAGACATTCTGATAAACCTGATAGATTTATAAAGAGTCCTAAGACATATCTTTTTACTAGATCATTCCATGTAAATTCTGCTCACTGATAAATCGCTCAGGTTGCAAAATTTAAGCTACGTTGCATATTATGATAGTTATTTGATATTTTAGTGATTTTTACGGTGTGCATTTGATTGTATATGCTTGGTTTACCGTAACCGTTGTAAAGTATAGAGATGCCTTAGCATTATATACTCTATTAAACATTAAACAAGTTATCTCTTCACAAAGGGTATGCATTACCCATAACTTATATAGCCTATAGCTTGAGGAAAAGGCTTCTGAAGTGGTATGCCGTAGCCTTCTTCAATTTTAGTTTTGTTCTGTGTTGTGTCCGGGACACTGAAGAATATACCAACCGTTAACAGCATGTGCCCTTAGAGACGACAAAGCAAAATCTGAAGATGATATGCAATTAGCTGTTATATTTCTGCTGTTGTAATATGATTTTAGTATTTGATACGCTATAACTGTGGTTACAGACAGATGCATGGATTGAAAATAGCTGCTGTTACGGAACTTACGCTGGCCGACTTTACAAACTGAATTTGTTGCAAATCTATGGCACTATCGCTATCATTGCTATTTACTGCTATTAAATGATGATGTTCCTGTAATTCCGTTAATTACATCATGTTTTGAATTTCAATTTAAGTATCCGTAACAATATAAATTATATAGGTCTCTAGCTAACAACCCAGAATTGGTAATGTCACCATCAGTTTCCTCACTCGAAAGCGATATCTATGACGGGCGAGCCCAGGATTTGAACCTCACACATACTGATCCGCAGTCGAGTAGAGTAACGACATCGGTACAGTAAGGACATCGCCACTGGCTCCAGCCAGTATATATATATATATATATATACACTGTGAGTCATAAAAAACATGTGCGCAGTATTTCGTGCACAACTTTGACACTTGTGGACCGATTTTGAAAATATTTTCAGAATTATAAAGAAGGAGAAAAGTATTAATCTTAAATCTCGTTTTTGTGACACTTCTGGTTTATTTTAGACAATAAGAGACGATTTTGCAAACATAGTCTGTTTTTGTTGAAATTTTAAAATGGTGTTTACTAATGAAGATAAAGCGCTCATAAAAAAACTTGTACCTCTTAAAGGGTGATGGTGCACATTGGTTGATTGCCGAATTTCCAACAAAAAATGGATTCTGGGAGGGCTAGATTGCTTATTAGAGAAATTGCGCCGAAAAGAAGAAAATAAATAAGGTGGACGAGTTGAAGCAACGCCTGGTGGACGTTTGGCAAGACATGCAGCAATTTGTCATTGACAACGCAAAAGATGAGTAGCGCAAGCGTCTCCGAGCTTGTATGTGCGCCAAATGAGGACATTTTGAGCATATGCATTGACAGTTGACAGTAGTTTTACAACACTGTTTGTTTCGTGTGTTTCATTGTTAATTCCACTGGATTTGTAAACATTCGGTAGCGATTGATTTACTTGAACTGAATATTTTCAGTCGCGCATATTTTCAAGCACTGCTTCAACACAAAAATAATAATTAACAGAGTCACTTAATGTTATTTTATTGCAAATGTTTTCCTGATTATACCTATGCAAGAAGTTAAAAAATCGGTTCACTAATACAAAAGTTATGAGCGAGAGACTGCGCACATGTTTTTTTTGACTCACAGTGTATATATATATATATATATATATAGGCCTATGCTAAATATACTTGACTTTAATGGACAACCATTGCAAAAGCAGGACTCTTTCATGGGCATCAGATCAGTGGACCGAGACACCCGGCCATTAATTCTCCCCGGGCTGAGTTGACCCTGAGTCTCAACATGGAAGTCAACAAAGAGCAAGAACTTAGAATAAGATCTAATATTACTATAGTTCAAATAGCAATCAACCAATCAATAAGAATTTAACGTCCGGTTCCTCGTCTTAAGCCCATGTCAGGGACGTCTCTCGCAGACTCTTCACAAGCAGGCGCCAAAGTACCAGATGATGACGACTGAGTACACAGAGACCACAAGAGAAAGCGAGATCAAAACAGAATATAAAGATCTCTTATATAATCATCCGGTAACATTTGTCATATTCAATAACCAAAAACATTTGAGACTACAGAATGCATTGTAAAGCTCTAAGCGCATTTTGTTGCAATGGACGCTAATTAAAATTATAAATTTTTAGTTTATACTTTGTCAATTTGTTCATCGTCAAACAAAGAAAATATGGAAAATACCGCTTGTTATGAAATAGTATGACTAACAAAATGATTTACTCTTTTTATCATTATTGAAGAATTAGAAACTTTAATAAATAAAATTAAGTAATTAAACTAAACCTTACACTTTAATAAAAAATTTTATTGAACCTGTTGAGAATACATTTAACCCACAAGTTTAATTTGATAGAAAATTACATGAGTCAGGGTGGCAGCACATACAATTTTAATGTGACAAATCTTACAATCTGGCTGCGCCAGAACAGACTGATACGGTTTCAGATTATTAGCAAGAAGACCTGTGAAGGGTTCATATTCAGGCTTGACCGTAACTAATGTCCCTTTGAGAGACTAAACTTGACTTGAGCTGTTGCTCTTCATCTATTTCTTGTTTGGGTTCTGCAAATGATAGACCTAAGGTATATATTCTCATTATAAGACAGTTTCAACACTCACCAGGACATCCTCCATCACAAAGACCATATGAACATATTATGTTGCAAAAGTTTCATCTCACTGATGTCACAGTACTTAATTAAAGACACTGCCTACAGTCACATTTATTCATACACAAAGTTATTCCATACCATACGTTTTACACTCCAATGCTATAGCTCCATGTAGCTTTTCATACAACACAACTTTTCCCTGTTTCAACATAGAGCGCCATTTGTCTTTCATTTCAACATTTGATCGACCTGAAAAATCACGCGCAATATCACTCCAGTGCCCAACACCAAACTTTCTAACCCCCAAAAATAGCTTTTCTTCCTCATCCTGAGACCAGGGTCCTTTTCGTCGTTTTCCATCATCATACTCTCCGTTTTCACTCAGTTTATCGACCTGCTCGGGATTGTGAACTTCAGGCAGCACACAGTCTGCCGTGTCCAGGCTTCCATCCAACTCATCTCCCACCGAAGAATATGACTTTCGAGTATCAGCATTAGAGCTTCTGCCTCGACTCAGCACTTGTCCTCTAGATACTTCAGTGCCATCAGCACCTCTTAAAGAAGATCTCTTCCTGCCACGTCGTCTGTCAACCGACGACGCATTTTCCGATACGGCGTCAGTGGTTTTAGTGTTTTGCTGAGGACTTACTCCCGGTTCATGCTTAACCACAGTATTCATAACCTGATCGCCCAATCCTTCAATTTTCTCGTACACATTCTTAGCTGCCTTCCAGAGAAACGACGGCGAGAGCGACGACATTACCTTTCTCAAGAAGTTACGTGTTTCGTCTATCAGGCTCGAATACGGTTCCACGGAGAGACGAGAGTCGGACTTATTCTTCTCGGACACTACTTGAGCAATGTGCTGACGAACATCTTTCTCACGTTCACCATCCGGTTGGGTCCACAGCCTGACGAATACGCTGGCGGCAAGAGCGAAGTTGTCGGCGCGACAGCACGCAAAGACCGCCTGACGTCTTATGGCCAGCTTAAGGCGAGCAACATCAGCAAGGGTTACAAACTCTTGCACATTGGTATCCTGCAGCATCCGATCCAGAATATCTAAAGCTTCTTCCAATAAGATGCGTTTAGGAGCACTGTCACCTGAAAACAAACGAAACAAAATTGAATTTGTCTTGTTTTCTTTTCTTATATTGACATGAAATGGTAGAGGCTGGAGGCCCAAATGGTTGAAGAAACACAGTGAAAAATTTACACAATATTAAGCTAGTCAATCGAGAATAAGTTGTGGACCTAAGCCAATTGCTTATGTATCTTATGTACGTATGTATGCATGTAAGTATGAATATGTACGTAGGTAAATATGTATATATGTATGTACATAGATAAGTATGTATGTATTTGTGTATGTATATTTCTATACAAACATAAATACATACATATGATAAATTGTAATTCTCGTAACTACTTTAGTAGTACCTAGTGATTAATGTAATTAACCCATTGTGATTAATGTTTCTGAATTTGTAATACCAGTATCATTTACACTTAAATGGACTGGATGAGAAAAATTAAAAAAAATACTTATTAAACTGCAATATATGCTAGTTCAGGAAATTGTAAGATTACATCTAATGAATACTAATGCTGGTAGTTACTAAACACATCATGATCAGCAGATCACTTGCGCTTCTGTTATAGGCTAAACAACTGTTTGCAAATTTTGGTATTCACTAATAAATGTTGTGTGATTATTAACCACAAGGTCAACTGCCAAAATTATACAGCTCAACCAATGACAGCGCTGTCCATCAGGCTGATCGACCAATCAGCATACTTCATAAACAGGACTAGAATATATTTCTTAATCAATTGATTACAAAATCAGCGGTGTAAACGTGTGAAAACCGGCGCCCAGCTATGCATTATGTTGCACTGTGATTCAAACTTACAGAATATCAAATGGTGACTAAATAGGAGTTTACACAACTGTTGATGTTTAAACAGTTGATTATCTCACTAGTAATTATGGCCATAACTGTATTTTTAATCATTTGTATATCCATAAATTCCAACTCACAACTATAATGCAATGCAAAACTAAGTCAGAATTCGTATAAGTCATAGTTATATATAGGTTAATTATATATAGATAAATATACAATTTATAAATTAATTACTTACGATAAGAATAAACAAATTTGCTTATCAAAGTAAAGAATAAAGGACTAAAAAGACAGCACTACTGCACTGACGGCTTAGAAGTGCGAAACAGCAAACTAGCCATTTGCAAGTTCACAAGAGAGAGAGAGAGAGAGAGAGAGAGAGAGAGAGAGAGAGAGAGATAGAGAGAGAGAGAGCGAGAGAGAGAGGGAGAGAGAATTACTACCTTCGTTATAGAGATCGAGTCCGTGAACAATTTTCGTCATGAATTCAATCAGCAACCGGCTTCGTAGTTCTACGTCATCAACAGGAATCAATCGCGGTCCGCCGGATGAATCGCATGAAGCAAAATTTGAAGGGATAATAGCGCCTTTATATACTGAATCAATTGTACCATTTTCATCAAAACTCTTCCATACACATCGGCTATGATAATCGACAATCCATCGATTTACCAAAATGCTTAATTTATCGTCCATTGACATTCTTTAAACCTAATTCAGTCAACTAATTATTTATGGTAAAATATAGAAGCGTAATTGCTCGCAAATTAAAATATTCAATCTGTGTTTATTTTATTTTCAAACACAATGAGCGATAATTAAACATTCCTGAATTTCATTCAGTGATGCCACGTTTAGAGTGTATATAGGAAGAGACCTTGTACGGAAGAGACGTTATCAACAACAACAACACTACGATTAAAATGCTACTGTTGTCCATGACAACATCGAACACCGTGGACCCAAATTAAAACCGATGGGCAGAGTTAAGGGCCCATAAATGGTGCGACCCTAAATCCGGGCAATCACTCCAAGGAAGGGTACAAGGAATGGTGGTTTACGTGTTGGTCTCAAGTCATGGACATTTGGTGGAAAAGAAAAGTCGAAGAGAAAGTTTCAACCGCCTATGAAACTGTTCGCAAAGTAGGAAAGGCGGATCTAGTCCTATACTAGAAGTCCCATACAAGCACTTCCTTGTAGGAATTACTAAACTACTGCGCATGAGTACTTCGGACTGATTATCTGGATTTTGAAATTTGCACCGTTTTGGACCTTCTTTTTGCTCGCCGGCTTGATTTTGCCTCAATAGTGCTCGATGTTGTCATTGATGACAGTACCACTCTAATTGTTGTTGTTATTATTATTATTATTATTATTATTATTATTATTATGCGCAGTAACCCATTTCGTCGGCATTTTACATGTATTGCAAGAATAGATTCCATGTCTTAAACCCAACCGTAACCATAATCTTAACCCCTAACCCTAGCTCTAATCCTATATATTGTCATTAAATTTTAAAATATACACATTACTTTTAAGATATGTTAACAAAAGTTAGCATATTAACGTGAGTATAGGAATCGAACCCCGTTGGCCTGCGTCATGCTCTAAAGCCTGACGCTTTAACCACTAAGTCATTCAATTATTATATAACACTGAAAGTTGTGCTTTAAACGTACTCAATCACCCATATAACAGGATATTACAAATATCAAACCCACCCACTTATAGAGGTCATTCATGTATTATAAAACGCATGGTGGCGGGTGGGTAGGGTTGAGTTTTTTGTTTGTTTATGGAGGTGGGTGGGTACTTTTATACTAGTGTTATAAAACAAATTGAAGTATCCCAGCTGCCACTTGCTTCTGAAGGTTTTTCTCATTTTGTGCTATTTCGGTAATCCTTTTGGATTGGTTTCAATATGTGGCATATGACAACATCACAATCTCGTGCGGCTGCAGCTTGATGCGCTCTTTGTTGCCACAGAAGCATCAGGTCGTTGTGCGTGTAATCCTGTGGAAAGACGTATGGCATCGCTCAGTCAATTCTTTACAGGACTCATATTTTGCCTTTTGAGACATTTGGATTTCATTTGAATTCACATGGCACTACCATAGACACGGTTCGTGAGAAATCCAACTTCTAAAAAGCTGGAGAAACACCGGCTAAAGTGTGGAATGAAATAGTTATTGATAATTTCCCAGTGCTTGCTGAATGGCGGGGAGACATCAAGGCGGACGCCCCAGAAAATCCATCACAACATTGTTTGGCTAATCAAGTTCGTGCCAGTCAGCAGGCTATAGTTTATAGTAGTTTATAGTAGTTTACAGTAGGCATATAGTAGAATGTCTAAATAGCGTAGAGGTAACGTCATGAAGTTTTAAATGACAGATCCTAAGGTGATTTGAATCCTCATGGGTTCGAATCCCGGTCACTCTGATCTGAGAGTAAAATCTCGGACATTCACTGGACTGGTTATACGGAAATGGTCTAAATTGCCTAACGGTTTAAACATGTGGTTTCAGGGGCGGCGGCACGGTTTTGAAAGTGGGGGGGCCTAAGTGAAGAAAATGAAAATCAATCGCGAAAACGCAAGCCGCGACACTGCATAAGGAACTTAATTAAAGGTAGCACATCATATATATATATATATATATATATATATATATATATATATATATATAATATAATATAAGTATGTATATATTTATATATACATGTATATCCTATCGTGGTGCGCTGCTTATTGTCAGGTCCGTGGTATAAACTCCTCCACATACTTCTATCCTCCGCCTCTTTCTTCATACTAACATACGAATTAGTCATCAATTCATCCAGCATCCCAAGTCTCGGTCTTCTTCTCAGTGTCGCCCATACGACTAACACCATGGGGGTGCGAAAATTGTTTGAGCTGTTTGAACATATAGGTTTTCCAGACCCACTTATTTCATTAATGGAGGGGTATTGAAAATCAGAAATCCATCTCGGATAGATATAGTCCCTAAAATACATGAAATATATTTATTCCGTTATGGTTCTTTATCCTTGCAATGAAAAGCATTAGTTAAAACTTATTAAGCCAGCTAATATATGCTAGTAGAGCAAGCAGGCTTACTTTCAGACAAATAGGGTCTAACCTTTTTCCGACTGAATAATGATTTACTAACTAATGACTTAAGATTATTTCTTCAATAATAAGAAATAAATATGCATTATCTTATGCTTACCTTATACTGCAATTGTTATTCTGATTGACTGATCGAATTACTGAAGCGCATTAATTATAGCCCAACGATTTAAGCGTTATTAGCTAAACAACCTAGAATATGCTAATGTTGTTCTAATGAAAGATAATTCATATTTTTGACAGACGTAACTCTTTAAATGCAAAAGTCAGACTGAATGCAGATTGACTCGGCAATGCCTACAACTACAAGTCCATCCCTGGCTACTTTGTCTTGTGCCTCGCTACAGTCTGTTGAACAGAGGCTGAATCCAGACTAATTGCACGACTTTAAGATAAGGAATTCAACTGAATGACAGGATTGACTGTAAGGGCAGGGATTAACTGACATCAGATCAAATTGACATCTGATTTGAATTAAATACTTGTTGGACATTTGGCTGGATTTACACTGTATTTTTTTCTTACAACTGTCATCATGAAGTAGGCCTACATACACTGTGAGTCATAAAAAACATGTAGGCAGTATTTCGTGCATAACTTTGACACTTGTGGACCGATTTTGAAAATATTTTCAGAATTATAAAGAAGAAGAAAAGTATTATTCTTAAATCTAGTTTTTGTGACACTTCCGGTTTATTTTAAACAATAGCAGACGATTTTACAAACATAGTCTGTTTTTGTTGACATTTTCAAATGGTGTTTACGGAATGAAGCTAAAGCGCTCATAAAAGACTTGTACCTCTTAAGGGTTATGGCGCACATTGGTTGATTGCCAAATTTCCAACAAAAAACTGGATGCTGGGAGGGCTAGATTGCTTATTAGAGAAATTACGCCGAAAAGAAGAAAATAAATAAGGTGGACGAGTTGAAGCAACGCCTGGTGGACGATTGGCAAGACATGCAGCAATCTGTCATCGACAACGCAATAGATGAGTGGCGCAAGCGTCTCCGAGCTTGTATGTGCGCCAAATGAGGACATTTTGAGCATATGCATTGACAATTGACAGTAGTTTTACAACACTGTTTGTTTCGTGTGTTTTATTGTTAATTCCACTGGATTTGTAAACATTCGGTAGCGATTGATTTACTTGAACTGAATATTTTCAGTCGCGCATATTTTCAAGCACTGCTTCAACGCAAAAACAATAATTAACAGAATCATTTAACGTTAACTTATTGCAAATGTTATCCTGATTATATATATATGCAAGAAGTTTTGAAATCGATTCACTAATACCAAAGTTATGGGCGAGAGAGTGCGCACATGTTTTTTTTGACTCACAGTGTAGTGTTAACATGTTTCCTTATCAGGACACAATCTGCTGTCTATACCAAAGTGCTGCGATGTCGTTGATCTTCGAACTCACGGATTTCCTTCCGTATTTCTTCTTTACTGTAATTATCATCTCTAATCTCTTTAGATATTTTTGCTCGCTGGCTTTCATTTCTCTTTAGAACAGTGTATAAAAGCCACACAGTCATTTTGTGTAGCTGTTAGTGGCAGTGAAGGTGAATGAGAGGAGGAGCGGTGGGAAGGGAGGGGTGGAGTGAAAAAGATTTGTGAGCGGTTGAGCCAGGTCGGTAAAGAAGAGAGTAATGTCTCATGGGACTATGTGTGCGATAGGTGTGACTGTGACTATCGTGAGATCATATCATTAAATTTGTATTGCAATTCGATCGCCTTCACTTAAACAACAACCATCCACAGCTTGTACCTCATGAATTCCTAATAAGTAAATTATCTGCCAACACACAGAAAAAATCTGTTTTCAGCAGTGACTAACATTTTTCTGTATCAATTGAACTCCAGTTTTGCTTAAATTATTACATTACAAAAAGTTTCCTTGTATGTATTTTCTGTAAAATTTAGGACTCAAACTGGGGGGCCAAAGGTTATCCTGGCCCCCCACCTGGAAAAGTGGGGGGGGCCAGTGGCCCCGGTGGCCTCCCGGTGGCGCCGCCCCGGTGTGATTTTAAAAGTGATAGATATCAACATAGTTGATCATTTCATTATCAAGATCTTCTTTTCAGTCTATTCTGCGAAGCGGTTTTTTTCTGGCTCCACTGGCTGTCACTACTATAGATGAAATCAAGATATATGAGGAGATAGCTTCTTGGTGCAAAATCATTACAGAGAGTATCATTACAAAATTTGTAATGATACGCTCTTTAATCTTTAGCCAGTGCAAATTAAGACTTAAGATAGGCGTAAACATTAAAACATGTGAGCACTTTTTATTTTATTTTGCTTTATTAAATTACTTCATTTTTTCAAAGTAGCTCAGCTATTTAACTTGACTTTACTAAATTATTTTTAATACTTGAAAAAGTCTGATTTTACTTCGAGATTTTAGTTTCGTGGACTGTTGACTTCATGTTTATGTTTATGTTGACTTTAGCAGGGTTATCTCTGCATCTCATCAGTGTCGCCAGTTGGGCGAATTTCCCGCATAATAGGGCTAGTTTTGAAGGAAGCGTTTATGCGGAAAAAAATAGGCTTGGGATATGCGTTTTTTTGCTACTTTTTGCCGAAGGATGCGGTTTTTTGGCTATATTCAAGTCGTCCATCAGTTGCCGTGCTTGACCGTGTTTGACATGCTTACTTGATAATTCGAGATCTGCGGTGCAACATGCTGGAAAGAACGATTATATCGATAGTTTATTAGAAACCTATCTTTTCAATCTCTCTTTTCCATCCAGTGTCATGAGTTGCGACCATCGCCTAAACCACCTTTTCTGTAATTCCCTTTACTTTGGACAGAGAGAACGAGAGAGAGAGATCGAAAGAGACAGAGAGAGACAGAGAGAGACAAAGTGAAAGAGAAAGAGAGACAGACAGAGACAGAGACAGAGAGAGAGAGAGAGAGAGAGGACAGAGAGAGAGAGAGAGAGAGAGAGAGAGAGAAGTGAATGAGAGTGAGAGACAGTAGAGAGATAAAAAATAATATTAATATATGAAAGTAATTCTTCAAGAGACTCAGGTATTTAGCATTCGGTATGACGTCTTTGAATAACACATTAATTAAATGCCGGCAAAGCCAATGTCAGCGTCAACTTCCCCACTCGAAAGCGATGTCAGTGACGGGCGAGCCCAGGATTAGAACCCCACACACACCGATCCGCAATCGAATATGTTGTTGGTGATGGTAGATTTAAGTGTGATTCTTCACTACCCGGGGAGGTAGACCTGCCCTCAGATTCCACTCCCATCTCGCTCTTCTCCAACTCCGATATCATAGAAAATTGCTCCCCACCAATCAGCTGACTGCTGCGCTCCTGCCTGATTCCAGCAGCACCAGGCTGCTGTTGATGTAGCAGTGGCAGACCAAACAGCTGCTGATCAGATCTCGTAGGATCAGACTGAGCTCTACCGAGAGGCTGTTTCAGAGCATTGATCTCCAGATTGGACGGACGGTTGACGTCGAACGGTGAGAGCAGGTCAGCCGTGTGTTGAGCGTAGCCATCCTGAGGCGGCTGAGAGGTGGCGGTGTCAGGACGTAGAAGAACCCGAGTGATCAACCCAGCCGGTGATCCGATCGGGTTCTGCGGTGGGTGACCCATGAACGTGGGGCGCCTCACTGTTGATCGAACCTCTGATATTGTTGTTGTTGCTTCAGGAGATTGAAATGAAGCACCCGCTGAATCTGAGGCCTCCACGACTGCATCTTCTTCTTCTGTTTCTTATGAAGTGTCTGACGGCCGTGATTATCGATTTGATCATGCTTCTCATGCTGTTCACAATGATCTTCAGCACTGTGTTGTTCATGATAATCTTCAGCACCGTGCAATTCATGATGTTTTTCAGTACCGAGCTGTTTATGATGGTCTTCAACACCGTGCTGTTCATGATCAGCACAGTGTTGTTCATGATGTACGTCGGCGCTATATTGTTCAAGATGAACTTTAGCACCATGCTGATAAGGGTCGCTTCCATGGGCTTCATTATCAATTATCTCAACGTCTACAATCTCTCCCTCCACTGACGTCTCATCGTGCTGGATGATATCATGAACATGATGATCTTGTATGTGCTCGACGTTGTCAAGTACGTCTTCATCAAACAGTTCGTCTGAAACCATAACTCCTTCCATCAGCACGTCACTTTCTACCTCGTTAACAGCTGTTACAGGCAGCTCATGAGGTGTATCATGCCCTTCGAGCAATTCGTCTCGCACCAGTTTCCATTCCAGCAGGACGTCACTGGAGAGATCATGAGTCATGGCCGACGAGACCTCAAGCAGAACGACGTCATCCTCAACGTCCTGATCCTTCACTTCCGGTGTCAACAGCTTCAGAACATCCACTACAGGAACCTCCACCTGATCCCCTCCCTGCTTTTGCTTATTCTTGTAGAGCAAGGTACTGTCCTTGCTGATCTTCTCTGGGTAGTTTTTCTCCGCCTCCGAGATAGCAGAAACCCCAGCCGCCGCCTCCCCAGTCTCATCATATTCTGCTGATTTTTCCTCATCACCACCCTTAACGACCAGCTTCTTTTCTCTTAGTTTGGTGTCTAGCAATTTTTCTCTCTTACATTCTCGCTTCACGTTAATCTTAGACGCATAGGCTCGAATGGAAGGTGACGGCGTAGTAAGGAGCGCCAGCGTTGCGCTTGACTTTAGTTCTTGCTCTATTTTGTCCAGATCTCTATGGGTGTGGCCCACAGCAATGCTCACAGTAGGAGTGAGACGAACAACACTCGATGGATGACAGTAGTAAGTGTCCGGTTTAGGAATCTTCTCCGCGTAGTATCTTGAATAAGACTCGGGCAAATGAGATACAGCATATCCATAACCATGACTATTCAGAGGCACCAGCGCCGATCCCTGCTGAGTCCCCTAGGTCTTGATAATCGGCACTGCGATGTGGTGGAAATTCTACACTGAGGCAAAACTAAGGTTCAATACTGGCGAAACACTACCACTAGACAGAACTCTCGAGGTCAGCGGCATAGCAAATCCACGTCGTAGCTGACTTCGTAAGCGATAGCTGAAGGTTTGTACAGCGACATATTCCCTATTGATGATGTAGAACATCGAGGTAATGCAAAGTCATCGATGTTGTGGGGCTCAAAGAATTTAGGGACTTCAGGCGACAACAAGCGACGTTTGAAATGTGTTTGTGACTTGTCAACCAAGACACAAATTTCGGCAGAACGCTGTCATACAGCTCTACCTTTAAATACTTTTACTTTCTTCTTCTTCAACCTCGCCACCCAACTCACTCTATTAGCAATCTGATGATTGTGGGAAGCAGAACAATGCAATAGTTTACCGGGTGTATCGAGAGTAGAGCTGGTAAACCCGGACAGCTCCTTGACATATGAAACAATAGCGTTTTAAAAGAAATCAATGGAGTGGTAGCAATTCTTTAAATTGGATTGCTGTTGGTTTAAACTAAATAAAATTGAAGTCAATTAATACCTTTAATTTTATGTGTTCATTTAAATGTACAATAATCATTGTGCAATTCACGTGCTTAACAGATATTTTAAGTAGATATAGTCATACTTGAGATAATTAAGGCCAGTGGTCATAATTTAAGTTAGTTCAAAACTAAGGTGCAGTCTAAATTTTAGCTCTATCGCACAAAAGTTCAAGTCTATTTAATGTAACTGGGACATATGGTAAGTAACAGTGACATAGGAAAGCTCTACTATTTTCATATTTAGGCTGTGTATATATTTATCTTAGAAAATATTGGCTAGTTTTATTAATTTAATTATAAACATGATTTTGCTAATTTAGCTGAAAATTCTGTTGCACTTATATAAAATTAATGTGACTTTTTCATAATGAATATTGATTATGTTATGGAGTTCGTGCGGTGTCTGAGGAAGAATAAATAACTTCTATAGTTCAGCTAGAAGCTCTACTGCCACCTCAAATGACTTATGGAGAAAATTATCTGACTTCTGATGTTTGCTTTCTGTCGATGTAAGTAAATTTTCATTTTTGACTTTGAAGCTTAAGGCTGTATATATTAATAAAAATATAACACGCATTATAGTGAAATGATCAACTATGTTGATATCTATCACTTTTAATAACATGTTAAATCCGTTAGGCAATTTATCACATTTTACGTATAACCAGTCCAGTGAATGTCCGAGATTTTACTCTCAGATCAGCGCGTTGGGAATCAAACCCACGAGAGTTCAGTTCACCTCATTATCCGTCATTTGAAATATCTTGACATTATCTACATCTCTAACCATTGCGCAATTGAGACATATTCTTCTTCTCTAAGTGCTGTGCTTGTTCCAAGCCTGGGCGGTCATGGTCATATTCCTTCATATGTCTCTGTTCATTGTTGCTCTGATCATCTCTGTTTCAGTTAGCTGCATCCATTTGCTACGACTGTTAATAAACGTCATCTGCTGTCGACCCTTGCATCTTTTTCCTTCTATTATTCCTGTCACTACAGTATTTTTCACTATTTTGTTCAACATAATGAGACATATTAGTACTTTATAAAAACTGATTTCATTTTATAAAAAGTAAGAATCTGTTTTGAATTCTCTTCTTTGTTCAATAGGTGCACTAGATTTGATTGTTTTAAATCAAAATCAGTACTGGTGTCACTATGGATTAGTACTGGTGGCACTGAAGATTAGTACTGTTGTCACTGTAGATTAGTACTAGATTCACTGTAGATTAGTACTGGTGTCACTGTAGATTAGTACTGGTGGCACTGTAGATTAGTACTGAATTCACTATAGATTAGTACTGGTGTCACGCTGGAGTTGAGAATTCTTGTTTAATCTCAAGCCGGACTTCATGCCTTCTCATGATTTTCTGTAGCTTGCTAAATATTGCTGCTGCTTTAGTAATTCTTTTTATAATTTCTGAATCGGATCCCCTTCTGCTTTCATTTCGTTTCCAAATTAAATAATAATAATAACAATTAATTTAGTAATTTAGAAATGTAGTGTACTTGGTTTCCCTGTGTTGAGTCCTGGTTGTTTGCAGAATAGACCAACCGGTGACTGCACGTGTTGTTGAAGACGACTAAAACGCTGAGATCGAAACCAGACTGAAAGGACATTTGGTTGGTGAGCGCTTAGTCTCCAGATATTGCTACAAAATTTCCTTAAACGAACGGAAAAATAAGGGATTGACTGATGAAATGGTATAGGACCGTCTATTCCTATCCCGACCATAGCTAAACCGGCATTAAAGGGTAGATGATGATCATGGAGTGCATGTGGTTTATTATATTTTATTCTAAGAAATTTGTAAAAGTCTTTAGAATTTCGCTAAATATTTTTGTTCTTGTACTTTGTAGTGGTCACAAGTCAAATACTGCAATGACAGGACACTCGTTCGAGATGTATGTGGTAGAGCTCGCAATCATCGTCGAGATCCAGCTCCCATTTCGTACTTTAATTTAAACAGATCTTTAAAAGGTCGACTGTATAGAGATGCAATGATAACGAAAAACCCGGAGCTAACTCTTCAACGTACTCCAAGGAAGCTAGCTCAGTGCACTTAGCCTTCACTGTACATGTTCTTGTGCATGATCGGCTGTTGGTGTAACTTGTATAGATGTGACGCTGAAGCTAGACTAATATATTTCACTTCCATTCGGAGATTTTCAAATGCTGAATTTTTTAATCACAGGCATGTAAATGTGTGTACCTGATTTGCCATTGACTATATTGCTATGACTTATGCCTTTTTTGCTGTTGAATTAATTAGGCATGGACGGCTATAAATATTAATTACTAACATAAAACTTCAAATTCTAGATAGGCCTACTGTGTGTATATTTTGGATATTTTAGTACAAATCAGTCTTCTACTAATTTTTATATTTTTGATATTTTTGGTTCGAATTAATATTGGAAAATAGTAAACACTGTATCCTAGTGTTTTATATTTTAAATCCATAAAGGATGATAATTTAATTTGTAATGTCTCCATTTGTACCTCAATTGAAATGTAGAAAAATAATAAGATAGAAACCTGACTGGAATTCAAATCAATGGCCTTTAGCCTGCGTTTCACTTGTGCTGTCAATATGACCATCCAACCATTATAAAATCTGGAAATTAAATTTGCAACTTCTAAGCAATAATAGACATTGACATTTAGACTGTTTAGTAAAGGTATATTAAAACTATTCTGACGACACAACTATTATACCAGTCATGATAAATTGATAAGCTTAGTAAATATTGAAGCTCTTGGCATTTTTATAAGTTGTGTTTTTAATAGTTAATAACAGTCAGATTAACAGATGCTGAATAATGTGTAAATATCACAGTGAGTAAAGTTCACTATGCTAGCTTTGAAGTCACATCAAGAGCCACATTTTTGAAGTAGTGACTACGTAAGCCTAAATCATCGTTTGACAAAAACACTTAGCCTTTCAATGAGAAGAACTTGTTGGTCAACGACAATTTACTACTTTTACTGAGCCTGAAAGAATATGTAATAATGTATATTGAGAAAGAATATGTACCTGAGAAAGAATATGTATGTTGGGCTTGCCTATATAGGCCTACCGAGAATTATATCTGATTATATCAGCGTATCATCATATGCAATATCTGCATATGATATATTTACGTATTTTCATTCTATCGTCTGTAAGTAATATTTTGACTAGTAAAAAATTTTATTGTTTGCAAAAAACAAAATTATGTTAAGTGATGAGTTCAATATTGTAATAGGTTAATTATTAAACTGTGAACATCTATTCGTAATGGTAAAGACTTTTTAATTATTTACTCTGAAATAGTAATTTTCTTCCTTTGTTTTTTGTTGGTATATTATGTTGGTTGTTTTTCTAGCCTTGTTCTGTAGTGAATTACAATTTGATGCAGGGGGTCGTAGATCTCCGGTTTTTATTTTTTTTACATCTTTATTTTGCATGCGAAGTAAAACTACGGATTTTAGAATTTTTTTGCTGTAGTTAAGTAATATGTGGGATTTGATCCCCAGTTCAGAGGACTTGACCTTTGCTAGTCATGTCCAAATCTTATGACACACTCACTATAGGGGCCTACTGACTGTTTATCAATCAATCAATAGAAATTTAAAGTCCGGTTCCTCACCATAAGGCAATGTCAGGGACGTTTATTTTGCATTTGGTTCTTGCACATTTTGAAAATACTTTAGTCTTGAGAAATTGCTAACACTATGTCATTGACTTCACTTTTGGTTTGAATCAGATGTTAAATTCTTTATGTATTCATCTATAGACTTAGATATTTAATAAAGGGCTAAATGTTTGGGCTTTACAATTTGTGCCCGATAATTTTAGATAATTTACTATTGTATAATAATTGCAATATATAGAGGCTATTCTATTCTGAAGAATAGACCCACCGTGGACTGCACATATAGTAAAAAGCGACATAGCATTAAGATCTAAATCAACGTCAGAAAGGACATAGGGTTTATGGGCATCTCGGCTCCAGAAATTGCTAAGAAAATTCTGGAACGAATGGAAAAGAAGGTCTATTTTTATCCTGACCTTAGATAAACTGGCATTTAAGTGATGATGATAATGATGCTACTGTATAATAATTGTAATTTTCAAAGTTAAGTAATCTTATAACCAAATAAAATCAAAACTTCTTTAATTCTATTTAACTGTCGATTGTCGTTTCATTCTGTATATGAAATATTGTATTATGTGAATGTTTCAATTCTTTGATCACAAAGACATTTTTAGCTGATACTGTAATAAAATGACAAATAAAACAGATTAGGTTGTTAAAATTTTATGCAATTTAACTTTGTCTAAATGTGCTATAGTAGGAAATGACTCATGTGAGCCATAATCCAACATTACTGAGTCTTATTTAACTGTCCCATGTGATTTCACTTTCCGTTAAGCATTGTTCCACCCGGAAACCATCAGGGATCCAAGAAGGGTTCATACTGGGTACGTTGCAATCATCCCATATGGGCCTCGTAATCAACCATAGCTGGGTCCCATGTTGCATTCCCCAGGTGAACCCCATGTCAGTTGTACCGTTTCAGGACCCATATGTTCCCCAAGATGGGGTCACAGTGGGCATAGGCTCATTTTCCCACATGGGCCCCATACAATTTCTTATTGGGCCCCATGTTGCATTCCCCAGGTGAATCCCATGTCAGTTTTGCCATTTGGGACCCATCTGGTGCCCAAGATGGGGTCATGGTGGGTACATACCCATTTTCCCATATGGGCCCCGTAATCAAATTTTATTGGGTCCCATGTTACATTACCCAACTGAATCCCATGTGGGTTATGTCCATCTAAGACCCATCTGGTCCCCAAGATGGGTACAAGGTGGGCATAAGCCATTCTTTCAATATGGGCCCCGTAATCAAAAATGTACGGATCCCATGTGACATGCCCACGTGGGCCCCATGTTGCGTGTTATCTGGGTCCCAGGTGGGCCCTATCTTGTCATGTTTGCTGGGTTAGTTGTTAAATCCTTTAAACATTTAAGTTGCTCAAGTGTTTGAATACCGAGCCTAAATGAGCAATTGAAATCTGGAAGAGACATCAACTTTGAGTCTCTGGACGCAAAAACAATCTCATGAACAGGCTTGTAGAGAAGAACAGGGTTATACGTTTCACTACGCAGTTTATCAAATAAAATGTTAAAGACTGCACATCACTTTGCAAACACTTGTTTATTTTAAGCCTGCGCTCCATGTTTCTAATAGTTGTAAGAGATACGATGTGTTCTCTGCGCAGCATATTTATCCCTAGTTCCAGCTGATTCACTAGAGAATCGCGCACCTGCTTAACTAGAATACCTTGAGAAAGTTGTTATTTCGTATGTAGTTCGTACACAATTTTTTTTGCTCGCCGGCATGATTTTGTCTTAACAGTGCTCGATGTTGTTATTGAGGTCTGTAGCGCTTTAATTGTTGTTGGTGCTACAGGTCTTCGCAACCTCCTGAACCAGTATAATTTAGTTAATTGTAAGGCTAAATTAGTTGATCGCATGCTCGAGCTAAGGAATCTTACATTTCTAATGTTTATGTTTAGATTTATGATATGGATTCTGTTGTAGAATTAGGCAATTTTTTCGTCTAAGTCTAGGCTGGAGATATGTCGGGCAGTCAGGTTTGTAGTTGTAGTTACTGTACTATACTGAATCGGAATATAAATAAATCTTGTTGCCATATACTTTATTTCAAGTGAAATTATTTATAAAAATTTAACATCATTGATGATGAGGATGAAATTCATTCAGTGACTACTAACTACCAACAGTGTTTTCATAGTAGAAAACGTCAGTGTTGTGAAGTAACGTAGTAAAAATACTTCGTTACAAGTAAAAAGAACTCAAGCGGTACTTTTACTTGTAACGAAGTACCCTATTTGCCCGGGTACTTCTTACTTGTACTTCTTACTTCTTACTTAATTTTTTGTAGTACTTTTTACTTTTACTTTTGACCGCTTAAGTAAAAAAGTCGCGTTACTTAATTTTTGTAAGCTGTATGGAAACTTAATTTTTGAAAACTGTATCTATGGCCAAACATTGTACTAATTATAAAATTTTTAATACAAAAGAATAAGAAAGTAATACAGGTTCATCGATATCATATCTGTACACTAGCTAACTAGCTAACCAGTAACTGCAGTAAATCAGGTGTGTGACATAAATCCTATGATCTACAGTGTACGTGAGTTAACTGATTTGACTCTAAAAATCTTCTGTAGAGGACTGTAGGTTTGATAGTGAAAGTGATGGAAGATAATTATCACAATACAAAAAAATACTTTATTCATAATATAATTTTTTTCTTAATTTAACAATGATAGCATAAATATAAAACATAAATCATGAACCTACAGCTATATTTTGTAGACCTTGCCAATATGTCACTGATTATTTTTCTATTAACGAGTCTGAGTTATGTTGTGTTCGGGACACAGAAGAATAAACCTTTCATAAACTGCATTTATCTTAAGAGGCGACCGAGTTAGATCTGACAACGACAATGGAAGACCATATCAGAAGCCATATTATTCCTATTTAAGTTGTCGGCAAAATTAGGGTGTATTTCATAGACATTTGAGCAATGATTAACTCGTCAGTCGGTGGAGTGCTCTTTAAAGAGCGTGAAGGTAGTGAAGGCAGCATGTGAGTAGGAATATGAACACATTGGATCTGATACTTAATAGGATACTATAGAGAGAGTCTGAGTTGACCATATTAATTTAACTTAATTGTGAATTCAAAATTTAATCTAATGTAAAAATTTAAAATCTAATTAAGCCTGCGCATGTGGGTCAAATATTCTTTTAGTTCGGAAACTTGAACACTGAATTTAAAGTTTCTGTTCGTAATATGAATTAAATCGAGTAACTTAACTAAACTGATTTAAGAACGTGTAAAACTTTTATGTCGAGGTATAATTTTTTAAAATTCAGAGTACTTTTACTTTTTACTTAAAAGTACTACTTTTTTGTCGAGTACTTGTACTTTTTACTGAAGTAAAATTCTGATAAAGTACTTTTTACTTTTACTTTTATCAACCATTTACTTTTACTTTTACTTAAAGTATTTTCCTAAGTACTTTGTACAACACTGGAAAACGTAAGCAACTTTGTGATATCGCATAGTACATGATTGGGTTTAGAATCTTAATGTTAAAGTAATTTAGTCATTTTTAAGCAGATAGGTTTAAAGAAACTTATTGAAATTAACTGTAATAAAAGTCCCTGTACATATATAATCTTTATTCACCAAGTTATATGGTAGTTAAAAAAATAACAGAAACACAAGGGGACATATTTATAAACTTGGTAAATTTAGAAATAGACTAGATTTAAGGAAATTTTTCTTTAGTCAGAGAGTTATAAATGCTTGGAATAGTTTGCCAAGGGAAGTTGTGGAAGCAGAATCAGTGAATGCTTTTAAAAATAAATATGATAAACATAAGAACATGTAAATTAGATGCTAATTGGATGTTCAGTTTTATACATAGTCTACGTATAAATTTTGCATGTTGACGTGAAGTCTGCATGATTTGGTTTATATTAATTGGTTTTAGTGAAGAGCCTGATGAGTCTTAAACAAGCATGTAATTGCTTCCTGACTCTGTAATGTTATGTTATGTTATGTTATGTTCACAAATAAACAAACGGAAAACACCGTGCATACTATGATGTATGAAATTGTCAAGTGCACAAAAATGAAATGACATGGGATAAAACAAAATAAAATAAGGATTTCACAAAATATTTTTGGGATACATATACTAGTTAGCAAAATAACTTAACAATTAAGGCAGTAATCCTTCAAAGTAGCATAAAAATTTATACTTAATGTTTTCTATGGAGTCATGATATATAATATATAACATATGATATATATATAAACATAACTTGATATGATCATATTATATATGATCATATATAATATGATCATGAATACCATACTTATTTCTAATATATATATAATCCCCATAGTCTGGATTATTTAATTCTGAATTACAATCTAAGTTATCCGATGTTATTATGCCATGTAAGAAGTTGAATCTATATTAGTCGTAGAATAAATCAAATGGCCAAAAGCCGCTAAACGATTGACAGTATAGAATAGAGTTCCTATCATAAGTACAAAATATTTCTGAAAAAATATTTTATGCTGAGCAAAACTCCCTCAATTCAGTTTTAGTGAAAATGTGTATTTCTTAAGATTATATTGTATAATACATTACATTATATCACTCCATCTTATTCTACTTCATATTATACACTGCATAAATTTATCCTCTACAGGTTCAGAAATGAGAAATTTTCACTTATCAAGAACTTGAACAAGATCAATTTGAGTGAATTTGTTTCATCATGGCAATATAAATTTGAGAGATTTCTTCGTTGACTTTATTTAAAATATATAGTAATTTTCAATCTATACTTGGTTTCAATATTTATATTCAAATATTGGAAAATGGAGGTGTTTATCAAAAGAGGAAAAGTTTTATAACTGACTGTTAGAGATGGACAATCTATTGTTTGACATGAATAGAAAGCTGGCACTATACTGGGTGTGTTAGAACAAGTCACAGGCTGATACTGCAATGTATGGCTGGTTATATAAATTTAACTGATGTTGGACATACATCTCACAGATGTCCAACAATGTAGAGAGGACTGGAGAAAGTCTATGCGTATCCCGACCCTGTTTAAACTGGGACTTAAGGGAAGATGATGATGATGGATATACATCGTACGTTAAACAGTCATACGCTGTACGTCTGGTAGTATTGAAAGGGTTAAGCAACTCAAAATTGATGTCGCCAACTATTATGGCAATGCTATAATCAAGACCAATTAAATCAGATTCAAGCCTGTTCAACATTGATTCCAACTTGTCTCGCTCCATTGAAGACTTGCATGTTGGAAGATATACATTGATTATGAACAGTTTATCCATGGCCACCAACATTTATCGATCTTTAAATCTATATAAGTTATTGATAACTAATATAGATTTAAGCAACTTACTAAAATGCCTATTAATTAGTACAGCCAACCCTTTAAATGGACGTCCACACAAAATACCATCTGTCAGTTTTGATATTGCTTTCTCTCGTGGTAGACTGGTCAATATCATGTGGTGTTTTGGCATCTATTTATGCAGAGCAGTAAGAGACGTCTCTGACATTACCTTGTGGCGAGGAACCAGACTTAAAATTCTTATTGATTGAGTAATGCTATTTCGCAAAACGTATAAACTGAGCTTATTTAATATTTTACCAAGTTGGTTTTACTTACGATAGATAGATTGATATTTAATTTTCACAAAAACCACAACATTTGACAAACTGTATACCATGCATAGAACAGCATAAAAAATGGACATACAGGCCCGATGGCTATACAGTTGCCCATAGAGGCTACAATTAAATTAAAAACCGTTTGCGGTTTAAAAATGTGCAGTGTTTCATCCAAATTAATGACAAATATTAAATTAATAGAAGGAAATTGCAGATAAATATAGTTTATAGTGAATATGACAGTCGTTATTTATATTATCAAGTACTAGGAATAAAAATTGTTAACTTAACTAAGTTAAAAAGAAAACTTAAATATGTTTTGGGCCTCTTGAATACTTATTTTCCAGATATTGCATAGCTTAAGAGCTTTGTTTCTGCTGTGACCATTTTGCCTTTATGTGTAATTTCACAGATGACAGCTCTGTACGACTTCTACACCATAATAGATGGCGAGCTATCATTTCAGGAGAGTGAAGTTCTGACCATTATCAATAAAGTACGTATCTGTTGGATATAGATATGACTAAAATTTTCAATTTCTTTATAAGCGCAGCTATTTAGTTTTTTTTATTAGTTTAATTCAGGCAAATGGTTCACCTAGCAAACAATAAACAAACAGTCATTCAGAACTAAATACTATTCTTTTTTAAACGAGCTGATTTAGAACCAGTGGATTATTCCGTTTCTCTACAAATGGAGAAATAGAAATCGAGCAATTTCTCCATTGTTTCTCTACAATAGAGAAATTGCTCGATTGTTGCTTAAGCCTGGAGTGAGGACTAATACAGGGCAATTGTTTTTCATCTAGTATGGTGTAGTTATGGAATATCATGAGTGAGTAAAGAGATTGAAATGCCATGTCAGTGAATTGTTTAAAGAATGAGTGAGACTACTGAGTTTAGTTTCATTTCGATTGAAATAAGCTTTGTGCTTCTTCCTGGTCACAGCTATTTAATTGTGTGATAGTGATATGAGTGCAGCAGGGACAGTAATTGTTCAGGTAAATTGTGGTAAATTAATTGCTTGGCATGACCTATTCTTTGTTGACTTTAATTATAAACATTGAATAGCAGTGACGCATAGGTAATTATCTTACTTATTGGTAGGGTAATTCAAACAATAAATTAACAAAGAAGTAATTGTAACGGTCATTCATTGAAATCTTTATTGTGACTAAGAAAATTACAATGTTGTAATTTGTAATTTTCTCTTGTTATTCTGCACAGGTTGTAGCTTAGATTGTAATTAATTTATTAAATTATAATTATTTATTTATTTATTATTTTATTATTTTATTTTATTTCCTATTTTGAAGGATGTTGGGTGTGGATGGTGGGAAGCTGAGAATAATCATGGTCAGACAGGCCTAGTACCAATATCATATTTCATGGTTAGTAATTCAATAAAATTGTTCTGTTATAATGACGTATCATTAAAATAAACGTGGCCAATCGGACTAGGTATCAATATGTAATTATGTCATACATACATAATGACATATCATTAAATAGACATGGTCAATCTGGCTAGGTGTCAATATGTAATTATGTCATACATACATGTCTGTCTAAATTTACAGTTAACTTATTGTATCATAGTGATTTAACTTGATTTAGATGGCTTTGAATAAAATCTTATCCTTATGACTGATTTTTACAGGTTTTTAAGTATCTTGATGAAGCCATAAAACAACTTAAGCATTCATTTTTGTATCTCTAGGAAGCTATTGAAGATAACCCAGCCAAGATTTGAACGTTTTGACTTCAACATATCAGGCAATCGTGATACATACCATCCATGCAGTATGAGGAAACCATAACAGATTGGATGATGTTGTTGAAACCATACTGAATTTTTACTTCTAAATTGTGAAGTCATTGACTTTGATTATAATTGAAAGTGAGTGTATAGCTAAAATGTTCATCGGAAGAATTTGACGGATATTTTATTATTTTATTGTTATTTTATTCTTTCATATCATTTATTTGTTCATCACAATATACAAACAATAGGACCGTGCATGTATTTAACCGCCTATACTGTTCTATATTATCCTACATTATTCTACAACCGTTTATACTATTATTACAGGTGAAGTTGATAATACATTCGACCGCGGATCAGTATGTGCGGGGTTCAAATCCTGTGCTCGCCTGTCACTGACATCGCTTTCGAGTGAGGAAACTGATGTTAACCTTAGCTTTTTTAAGCTTTTAGAGTCTTATTTTGTATCGCAGGATCCCAACGACTCGTTACATCTTGACCGCTATGCAAATTTTGAGGAATTTGAAGAAAAGCAACCACCAGGGGGAGCAGGAAAGAGTCCACCACGTACACAGGCTCCTATCACTCACTCAGCCGTTGTTCATTGTGATATTAACGGTGAGAAGTCTGTCAGTGACGAGTTGCGTCATATGTCACCACGACCAAAGTTGCCTCCTAAGCCGCTTTATGTGCCGCCTAAACCACCTAAACCTGCCTTCTCTCAACGTAATCAATCACCAGTAGAATTGAAGCGCAGTAATCCTTCTCCGAGCGTGCCTTTGTCTGATCAGGGATTGGTGGAAAACAGTACTGGCAGTAGTGTTGTTGCTTCCAGTGATTTAATTACTAAAAAACACTCAGAATCTGATTCTGTCTCTGGTTCATCTAGTCAATCCGTCAGTGGGAATAGTTTTATTGAACTTCAGTCAAAACTTGCTGCACTGGTAACAACTGTGCCATTATGTTCTCCTCTTAAGGGGGTTAGTGTTGCCTCCAAAGAACCGCCAAAGCCGCCTGCATTGCCTTGGAAACCGCCAAACCTTTTGGCTTCCATGTCAGATCATCCACCGTCTTCGTCATCAACTTCTTCATCATCCCCTGTCTTGTTACGAACCGCAACAGCATCTCCGCCTGCTTCCATGCGTCCGGTAATGATCTCACACGTACGATTGCCTCCGCAACCGCCTTATAAGCCGTCCGGTTTAGCCAATTGGATGGAAGAGCAGATGAAGAATAATGCAGCAGAGCCAGAACAGGACTGGGATGAGTATTTGAATGGCGATGTAGACGACGATGATGATGACTACGACTGGGATGATGGTGATGATGGAGAGTTCTTCAATAGCTCGACGAGAATCTCATCCAGGCGGCGAGAGGTTAAAAGTTCATATGATTTTAATTAAAGCTGTTTTCTGTAGTTTTTATGTTTGGTATAGAAATATCCCAGTAAATATGCATCGCTTATTATCGTGGGTGCCACTGATTAGATAATAACATCTTTATGAATTCAGTTTTATATGCTGTCATCAATCACTAGTTATTTCTAAAGCTAAGTCACGATTTCATTGTTTGACGCTATTTTGTAAGAAATTACCGTTATACATTGCTACTTAACAAATTAATCAAAGATTTACCTTTTTTTTGTATAATCGATATTTTTACTGATATTTATTTTTTAAATACTTCATTCATGCTTATTTAGTTTAGGCAGATTATTTAAATTTGGTTTATGGTTCGTTAGTGACCTCTAAAAAATAAAATAAAATATCTTATAAAAGTTTTTATAGTATAAAATATCTTGTGCTAATATGAAAGCAAATTTTATTCCTGTTTAAAAAAAGCTAAAACTAATTTTAATATCAGTTCCTCACTCGAAAGCCATGTCAGTGATTTAGATTTGAACTTCACAGATAATGATCTGCGGTCAAATATCTTACCGACATCGCCACTGGTTCCAGGTGATGAATGGGACATATTCTAAGGGGGGGAAAGTCTATTAAAATGGGGTCATAGAAGGCAGAGTGGAAGGAAATAGAGGCAGAGTCAGGCCGAGATAAGGAATGTTAGATGATTTAAAGACCCAGTCATAGGTGGACTTGAAAAGGAAAGCGGAAGATATAGAGAAGTAGAGTTATATGCCATGGACCTGCCAGTAGGCTGTGCATTTAGAGAGATAGAGAGATTGATGCCTAAAAATACTTCTAAGCAGAAATCAGCTGTCTAACGGAGATGATTTATATTTAATGACTGAAATGTTGAAGAGATTTGGCTCTGAAGGAGAAATCACCTGGCTAGTGGAGATGATTTATACTAATTTTTTGAAATGTTAATTATATTTAATGATTGAAATGTTGAAGAGATTTGGCTCTGAAGGAGACTGCCTGTCTAATGGAGATGATTTATTTTTATTTTTTGAAATGTTAATTATATTTAATGATTGTGATAATATATTGTAATAATAATATATTGTGATAATAATATATTAATGATTGTGATTATAATAATGAATAATTATTTAATTATATTTAATGTTGAAGAGATTTGGCTCTGAGGGAGACTGCCTGTCTAACGGGGACGATGCTACGTCAGAGTCGTCAGAGGCCTCATCGTCTCGCTCAGGACACAGCAGGTACCAGTATGACTACAAAATCACGTTGTGTCTAGTGAGAATATGTTGCCGTTATAATATATAATATAATATTATATAACAACAATTACAGTGCTACAGTCATTAATGACAACATCGAGCACTATTGAGACAAAATCAAGCCGGTGAGCAAAAAAGTAGGTCCAAAAACGGTGCAAATTCCAAAATCCAGAAAATCAGTCCAAAGTAAAGGGAATTAAAGAAAAGGTGGCTTAGGCGTTAGCTTTATATCTGTTCAATAAAACTTCTTTTAGCGTGCCATTAATCCTTATTCGGGGTCGACACAGAGGGGACTAGATAAGAAATGGAACATTAAGGTCGCTATCCATCGACGTAACACCACCAAGTGTACAGTGCAAAACTAGGTGTTTTGGCTCTTGGAAGAGAAATCCCACGTCGCTATGCAGTCTTGAAGACTTGAACCCACGACATCTCATTCAAGAGGCGAGCTTTCTACCCACTGTGCCACAAGGCGAAGTGAATAGAGAGTTTTGGTATATCTGTTCAATATATAATTTATGATATTTATCAATGTTTGTCAGAGAGTAAATTTGTGAAATCTAGGCATTTTTTAATGCTAAAATTCTATGAAGAATTAAATTTTAAGCAGAAAGAATACTAGCCAAGTCTTCTCGTTAATGTGACTGCTGCCGAAGATATTCAAGATTATGAATGGTTGTGGGCCTGTGTTTTCTTAATAGTGATGATGCTTTTATTAATGTTATAAGTTATCACTGGGCTCCTGCTACTACCGATCATGACAATATGTCAAGAACTATTGAATCAAAGTCAAGCCAATGGTCAACAAGAGTTTCATGAAGCTGTGTCAGTCCGATATCTGTTAAGCCAATTCCAAGATGATGAGAAACTAAAGGCTATGTAACGTTTTTAATGCGCTTAAAGCTCCACGTTGTTTTACTGTTGAAGGTGTGATTTTCTGTAAATTTATATGCTAATGGTTTTTGGCTAGGTGATCTGACTATATATTGAACTGCATTTACTTATGCATTGAATTGCTGTTCTAGTGGGAGTTGCATGTACAAGTAGATGAGCGTATTTCAGAGTAATTATCTCAAGTATTGCTACATCTAGCGGAACAGGTTGTTCATTTTTTAATGTTTTGAAATGCAAGTTCAAAGGAATTCATTGACGTTATTGTTTGACAGAAGTTCGCACTTCACAAAGGGGAGTGGAGATTCCTATTTGTTTAATATGCAGCTTGCGCCAGTGCCTGAAACTGTACAAAAGATAACCGTTGTGGTTAGTCGTTTATTCTGTGGTCTATATTCTTGTAGTAGTAGTTCTTTGATTATAGGGACCTTTGCAAATGAAGCATAGTGATGTCAGAATCGAGTAGACTAATTGTATAATGTTTAATTTATGATGCATTTAGTTTCAAGCATTTAAACTACAAAAAGATACTGAGCTTTGAACCACAGTAATTTGCTTACTGGTTGTTATGCAGGTTTACTGTTATTAGGATCTTCGGCTTGCACTCTTTGTAATAAATTGTTCACCTGAAAAATATTTATGCAAAGTGTTGCGGTAAAAAAGTATCGAAACTGTCCTTTGAATACCATCTGCCTATTATCATCTACTTGTTATACCGCAGTCAATGTATTTCTGTAGCTCTTCGTCGGTGGATCTACACATGGGTGGATCTACTGGTGGGTGGATCTACTCGTGGATGGCTCTACACATGGGTGGATCTACTCATGGGTGGATCTACTCGTGGGTGGATCTACTCATGGGTGGATCTACTCGTGGGTGGATCTACTCATGGGTGGATCTACTCGTGGGTGGATCTACTCATGGATAGATCTACTCGTGGGTGGATCTACTCGTGGGTGGATCTACTTATGGGCGGATCTAATCGTGGGTGGATCTACTCATGGGTGGATCTACTCATGCATGGATGGATCTCCTCGTGGGTGGATCTACTCGTGGGTGGATCTACACATGGGTGGATCTACTCTTGGGTGGATCTACTCGTGGGTGGATCTACTCATGGTCGGATCTCCTCGTGGGTGGATCTACTCGTGGGTGGATCTAATAATAGATGATTTACTGACATCTACTAGTCTAGTGATATAAAGGGTGTCAAACCATTATTACATTGTATTAGACTGCATTGCTAGTATCGCATGAAATACCGTTGCACAGAATCTACCTAAAGGACTGAGCTGGATGGCCTTATACGAGCCTTACCAGTGTACAATAAAGTCTCCAAAGAAGAAGAGCAAGTTTCATGGAATGAAAAGCTTCATCGTCTATCAGATAACGCCCTCAGTAAGTTCGCTGTCATACGTTGAAGAACGAATGACTAACAACTACTAAACACTCGCTTTATTTCATTCTGTTTTGTTTGTAGTGCTTGAGATATTTCTGCTGTGAAATAGTGTACATTTAAGTATACATTTAAGTATACATTGCACATCTGAGATTCTGCTACTCTGCTCATTTTTAACTTGAGCTCTGCGTACGCTGCTTAAAGTAAAAAATCGTACCTGTAAGATTGCGGGGAAACTTAAAGTCTCTTTTGCAGTCTTGACACTAATATCATTTACAAACTATTCATAGGATCTGAATACACTTTCAGATCGTAAAAACGGATATTGATAGGATTTGGATGTCATTTTCTGGTTGTGTTTTAGTTAGATGAAGTTCCCGACTCTAGCTAGACTGGGATTCAAGTGGAGATGATGATATTAGTATGCAGTAGTAGTAGTAGTAGTATGCACTTCTGCGCACCGATGTGTGCAAGCAACACTTGCAATCGTAGGTACGGGAAAAAGAAGGCAGCACACTAGTCCCAATCTTCTCCGCTAAATAAAAATGTGTTATGCTTGGATGTAAAGGAAAATGTTCCAAGTTCATTTCGCAGCAATTTCGAAGCTGTAGGAGGTGTGATTGGAGATGCTTAGTGTTAATTATCTTATCGTGTTTATGTTACAGTTTAGTGGAGTAGCGGTGAGCAGAAGATATAAGCATTTTGACTGGTTGCAGCAGCGACTCATTGAGAAATATTCCATCGTAGCCGTACCACCGCTACCTGACAAGCAGATTGCTGGTAAAGAACATATTGTGCAACATTAAATTTACCTCTTTCTAATGTATAAGAACTTAAATATATTAAATATATTAATATATTTAGACCTCTATAGTATATTTATGTTATATTTATATTATATTAATATATTTACAGTGTATTAATATATTTATAATTAATATATTTTTATATATTTATTATATTATTTATTATATTTATTATTATTTATTATTATTATTATTTATTATTATATATTGTTAATTATTGTATTTATTATATTTATTATTTTATTTATTAATATATTTATTAATATATTTATAATAATATATTATATATTAATATATTAAATAAATTAAATTTACCTCTTTCTAATGTATAAGACAGTATATTTTTGAAATGCTGAAAGTCTTAGTGACTGAATATTTAGAATATTCTACGATTATATATTTTCTGAAATGAAAGCTCAAGACACTGATATGTTTTAAATGACTGTATGATGCAAAAACAAATATGTATTAAATTAAAAACTTTAAAAATTGTAGCAATTATAATTTAAAATAATAAGATCTTAATAATTCCATGATTTCTAACATATACATTTATTTAATGTTGGAAATCATGGTACTCTTGAGATCTTATTATTTAAACATATAATTGTTTATATGTTGTAAAGCTTTTAATGAAAATACTTATTAATTTTTGCATCACACATTTATTTATAACCCATTCAACCTATGCTAAAATATATGTTGATATATTCCTTCTAATAGTTTGCTTATTTTTAAGAAGTTTTTATGTGTTGTGAATCTTTTGGAAATATGTATCTGGCTTTTGGCTTTTAATTTATTGTTAAACCTGTAAACGGGTAAACAGGATTGTTTTTCAGGGAATAATACCCCTGCCCGGTAAATGTTAGTCGAAGCCAAGGAAGGCATTGAGGGTCTACCTCATCATTAGAAAAATCCCCCATTAATAATGGTATATCAAAAGAAATGTTATAGATGATTTAAAGATCCACTTGTATGTGAACATGAAGACGAAAACGGAAGATAGAGATGAGTGGAGACATTATATACCATGGACCTGCCGGTAGGCAGTGCATTAAAAGAAATAAACTTGTAATATTGAATGTGAGCTTATATTGTTGTGTATTATTTTAGGTCGATTCGATGGTGAATTTGTAGCTAAGCGATTGAAGCAGCTACAGCTGTGGATAAACAGAATGTGCAGACATCCTATCGTAGCTCAGTCAGATGTATTCTTGCACTTCCTCACCTGCTCTGATGTAAAAGTTCGTATTTTCCATAATTTTAGCATAACATTGTGTCTTTTCATAATTTATTATTGCAACTTGATAAATCTTCTTCATTTTCCTTAGTTAACTGGTACAATTATACAATGTGATTTATCATAAACTATAGTCGTTTTGATACAACGACTATTGATTTACGTCAAGTATAGTTGTCTTAGAACGAATTGGGAAAAAAGAATGATTTTTAATAATGAATCAATACGACTATTGTTTGTCATATTCTGATGATAGGTAGACATAGTCTATTCCTGAAAAATAGTTAGAGGTTATTTTATGAATAAAGTAATTTAACATTAAAATTAAGTTTCAAATATGTTTGTTTGTATTAATTTCAAATATCATTTTAGGTTAATTTTAATACGCCACATCGTCATCATCCTCCCTTGAATTCCAGTTAAACCAGGGTCGGGATACAAATAGACTGTCTCAAATCCTCGCTGTCCTACACCACACCACCAGCCAATCCCCTATTTGAGACTTTTCCATTCATTTACATTTTTGTAGCAATATCTGGAGCCTAGGCTTTTACCAACCACATGCCTTTCTGACGTTGGTATCGATCTTAGTTCCTTAATTGTCTTCTACGACACGTGCAGTCACCAGTTGGTCAATTCTTCAAACAACCCGGACACAACACGGTTAATTTTAAGTGCTCTGCAAAGATTATTATTTTACCAATTTGATCATTTGTCCAAAATATTTACAGTTATGGAAAATAGGTAAACGCAAAGCTGAAAAGGATAAATATCAAGGAGGTCTATTCTTTCAAACTGTGTCAGCTCCTCCCGCTATATGCAATACCCGAACCATGTAAGTTGTGAAGTTTGTTTTTTTTTAATTAGAAAAATATCGAATCAGTATTATGAAAACCTTACCTGTTTATGCTGTTACTTTATCTATTTAAAGTTAAGTAAAACGGGTCATCATGATATGGATACCCATTTATATTGCAGAATCGGGAGTATTATTAGATTAAGATCACATGTATAGTGAAATTAATATTGAAGATTGCTATGATATATGATAGTGTTTTTATTTACCGCATTTTGCGAGTATAATACGAGAAGTGTAAAGTTGCTATAATTATTGTCAAACATTTGATTTAAAATACATATGTATGTATAAATATGGCATCTGTAGATTGCTTTAGGCACTAAAAAAGTAATTGTGGTTTTTCAGAGAAGATGAATTTGATAACTTTGGGAGGTTTTTGAAGAGCTTTGAGGACAGCGTGTTTCAGCTGTCCAATGCCGCAGAAGACAGCGCTAAGCGCTATCAAGGCAGTAAGTAATAATAATAATTATAATAATAATAACACTAATAACAATAATAAGTATACTTATAAAGCGCCGCTTTATGCTAAAAGCCACAGTAGCGCTGAATGGATAGTGAAGGTCAAGTAGCCTGGTGGTATGATGCCACAATCGGTGTAGAGACTAGAACTCTGCAAGTCTGCAGTATGAGCGACCAATTGGTCTAAAACACAAAAATCATCACCACGTGGCTACAAGTCTCTTCACTGTCATATATGTGTCAGTCGTCACTTATGAACACATGCAGTTGTCGATAGGTTCAATTCTCTATTTTATCGAACCTACTTGGGAATCAAACTTATATCAGCCAGTAATATATAACAAGAGGATGTGATAGTTCTGAGTGCTCTCAAGGCAATAAGTAACTAATTTATGTCAGCAAATAATATGTTACAAGGGTTTGTAATAGTGCTAAGCTCTATCAAGAAAGTATGGAACTAACTTATATTATCAAGTAATATGTAACAAGGGTTTGTGTTGTCGACTGGGATTATAATTTACTTTGAATAAACGTTGTAATTTGGTTCTGTAAGAAAATTTTCCTATTGTGATATGTTACTGCCATAGCAGTCAGCTAAGTTCAAAAATACAATGCCTACAACAAACTTAAGGGCGCTATATTTGCTGAACTCCTGTCAAACTAATTATTTTTCTTCACTAATTTTCTGTCACTGTTTATCGGAAGAAGATACTGAATGATTAAAATTTTCTTAAAAATAAAGTTTTTTTCATGAGCTGACTTCTTAATCAGAAAAACGGAAAACTGAGTAATTGATTGAATTATTATCAGAAAAATCATTGGTGAAGAAAGCAATCTAATTTTTGCTAAGATCCTCAACGACTGATAGACTTCTGATAGTAGCAACATGATCGTAATAGAACCTGATGTACCTGACAGAAAGTAGAGAAGGAGTCGAAATTACAACATCTGAATGGAGTTGAGTATCTAAAGTGTGTAATTGCATCACTACTATCACAGTGTTCTTGTATCCTAACATTCAATATAATTATTAGTTTACTTTTTATTACATCGCAACTTCATAACTGCAACTGGAGGCTGTAGCAGGTTAGAGACTTTAAGTGAAATACGTAATTATATTGCAAAAATATATATTCAGAAAAATCAATTAAGGCTGAAAAATGAGAAAGTGTGATCCCAACTACTTCATTAGTTGATGCAAAACGGTCTGGTTAAGGCTAAGGCTTAAAATCTGCTTGTATTTGATCTGAGGCGGTGTAATGCTTCTGGTTTGAGGGTTTGTTGGTTGAGAGTTTAGTGTAGTTTTATTGAATTACGTGATCGCCTGTTATTTCTAAGTTTGTATTATTATTATTATTATGCTATTAATCTGTCATTATAAGTTGTATTGAATGATTAAAAGTTGCAGACATCATCTATGGATACTGTTTTTTATTTTTCAGCTTTTAGGAAGGAATTTCAGAAAATTGGAAAATCTTTTACGGCGCTCTCCAAAGCTTTTGAATTGGACGATAGAAAAGGTTCAGTTATTACATTTTCAGTTATTACAGTTATTCTGGAACGTCTTTCTTCCTGGTTTGGTGTTCGTGGAATTGTTCTTGATTGGTTTTCCTCCTATCTGACGGATCGTTCTTTTAGTGTGAAAGTGATTGAGTACATCTCTTCGCCTTCTCACTTAAAGTATGGTGTGCCTCAAGGTTCCTTTCGTGATCCTATCCTCTTTAACCTCTATACAACACCCCTAAGCACTCTAATCTCTTCTCATTCTCTTGAACATGAACTATATGCTGATGACACTCTAATGTACATTTGTTTCACCCCTAACTCCTATTCCAATGCTGAAACCCTCCTGCAACAAAGTTTTCAGTCTATATCCTCTTGGATGTCTGCTAATTTCTTGGCACTTAATCCATCTAAGACTGAATTCTTGTTGGTCGGGACACCTCAACAGCTTCTGAAGCTGAATGGGAAAACTCTTTTGTTATCTTCGGGTATTAAAATATCACCTGTTTCTTCTGTGAGAAATCTCGGTGTTATCCTTGATAAACACCTAACCTTCCACGAACACATAACTAAAACTTCACAAGCATGTTTCTTCCATATCCGTGATCTTCGTCGAGTACGTCCATATTTGTCACGTGAGACAGCGGCTACAATTGGTGCTGCTCTTGTGCAATCGAAGTTGGACTACTGCAATTCTATGTTTTTAAATCTCCCTGGCTGTGAGATTGATCGGTTGCAGTTTGTTCAGAATTCTCTTGCAAGAGCAATTTTTTGTAGTTCCAAGTACTCACATGTTACGCCTATTTTGAAGTCTTTTCACTGGCTAAAGATTAAAGAGCGTATCATTTACAAAACAGCTTTGTTAACCTATAAGTCCATCACCATCCCTGGACAAACTTATATGTCTCACTTGATTAAAGTGATGCAGCCTGCTATTACTCAGTCTTCTAAGTTAATTACTCTTGTGAGACCTAGCTTACCTTCACGCTCTAGGCTATCTAATCACTCTTTCCAGCGTGCTGCACCTCGGATCTGGAATTCTCTCATCCAGTCTTCGGAAATCTTCATTTGAATCACATCAGCCTATGCTTTCCTATGAGCAGTTCCACAAGCAGTTGAAGACCTATCTTTTCCATCTCTCTTTTCCATCCAGTGTCCATAAGGAGCGACCTGCGCCTAAATGACCTTTTCTTTAGCTCCCTTTACTTTGGACTGAATTTCTGGATTTTGGAATTTGCGCCGTTTTTGGACCTTCTTTTTTTGCTCGCCGGCTTGATTTTGTCTCAATAGTGCTCGATGTCGTCATTGATGACTGTAGCACTCTAATTGTTGTTATTATTATTACATGTTTTTCATTGTACTCGTGAATCTAGTTGGAGCTGGTTTGATATCCAAGCCAGTAGCTTGCTTGCCCGATAACTTGTGCGCCACCATCAGTTTGAATCTCAGCTGAATTTTGTCAGCAAATAACGTTAGGAAACGGACGTTAAACTTGCCCTTTCTACACTAAAGACTAGTGGGCCTATGAGTTGAGGGCCTTTAAGCTGAAGGCTATTAGGTATATGAGCTGAATACTAGTAGGCCTATAAGTCGAATACCTTGGATTTGAAGCCGTATTAGATGAAGGCTTCACAATTAATGACACCACCTATAATGATTGTAATTATAAAATTTCTGTTCATAAAAAATATTTACTGCACTTACATTTATATAGGGATTGTGTTGCATGGATTCAGCAATATCTAATATGTGTTTAAATTTAAATTC
The DNA here is from genome assembly GCA_905160935.1 of Enchytraeus crypticus. Taxonomy (NCBI): domain Eukaryota; kingdom Metazoa; phylum Annelida; class Clitellata; order Enchytraeida; family Enchytraeidae; genus Enchytraeus; species Enchytraeus crypticus. The sequence goes on along the minus strand of CAJHZI010000252.1, from coordinate 61,534 downwards.
ATACTAACGTTGTGTTCGCTGTTTTGCTCTGTATAGCCTCCAATTCTCTGACCCAGGCGATCGTTCAGACAGGGAAGGCTTATGAGGAAGTGGGACTATTGTATGCTGACCAGGTATACATACATATATATGCACACGCTCACACACACACGCACGCACACACTCACACTCAGAGGAAAGGCTTGCAAGAAATGAGACGTAGGTATGCGGACAAGTTATGCAAGCTTTTTAATGAAAACTGAATGTGTTTAGCACCTCATGTAACCTTTTGCCTCCAAATGATATTTAAGTGCGACGCTTTTCACAACCTGATTACAAATGCTAAGCTGTAGTTGTGGAAGTGGTTAAAGCCGCTGTGTCAAAATGATTCAGGAATGTAATATACGAGAGGGCTGTAATTGATGTCATACGATTGTTATGATTGCAACGTTCACTGTATAATAAAGATATTTGTACGATAATAAAATCACAGTTGTGTCTATAGCAGGAAAGTATAGTTATGTATTCGACATCCATTATATCCAAACATCAAGCACGTGCTTCAAACGTCTGCAGTATCTTGTACTTAGCATTTTTAGCACTTCCTGTACTTTACATCTCCAGGTTACTGTGGGAAAGCAACTTCAACATTTGTGCATAAACGGAGTCATGTTGTGAAGTCACTTAATTACCTGCATAATGAGATCAGCAGTTAACTTATTGCTTCATGCACTGCGCGAACGTACTACTGCCCCATTTGAAATATTTTGTGCACTCCAATTGAATGTATTTTAATGCATCGAAACTTAAACATTACTAAATCTGCACTAATTAGATATCATTAGGAGTTTGAAGTTTTTGTATACTAAACTGCGTTCGAGCAATACTGCTGGTTGTTGTGCAATAGTATATTAGTCTTTGTTTGCTATGTTATTTGTGTGTAAAAAAAAAAAAAAAGGATTTGTGTACTCTATCGGAGAACTTAAATGAGTATAAAGGCCTGCTGTCAATAATGCCTGATATTCTGCTAGTTCATCGGGTATGTAGTCCTTTATCATTGAAGTCTATAAGCAACAGTGGTGTAATCGCATCTAGTAGCTAATAACTACTAGTTATCTAGTAGCTACTAGCTAGTAGCTAGTAGTTAGTAGTAGCTAGTAGTTAGTGTAATCACTATTAGTAGTGCAATCGCTGGTGTATTCTCTAGTTTAATCGTCAATGTAATCGCTAGTAGCTAGTGTCGTCTATTAGTTTGTCTTTTATGGTTACTTCAACTCGCTTGTAATCGTTTAGTTTTGGTTATACTTATGTAGTTAATCATAGACTTATTTTAAAGTCAGTTTACGTACTACGTGAAAATATATCTGAGACGATATTGCTGGGATTGGAACCAATGTCATCCTTCTTATCTGTCTCATTCTTGTCTTATTTTTATTTCAGTTTAATTAATTTTTATTTTATTTATGTTTATATTATATTTTATTTTAATGTTTTATTTTTATCTTATTTATTATTCTTATCCTATTGTCTACAGGTTAGCTTTCTACTGATTCACCCATTAAATCGAGACAGGCAAGCGGTCCAGTATTTACTTGAATGATGGACAGATTAATAATATTTGTGTATTTTTATTATGCTTAGTGATATGAAGAAAATCGATAGATGACATTTAAATAATTTCTCAGAAGCTAGAGAGATAAGAGAAGGCGAAGAGGCGCCTGTCCTTAGTCTAAGATAAGTCTTGAAATTTAGTTAAGTAGAATATGATAGCACTCGCAGAAATCTAGTGATTGCTGCTGTATTTGCTATGAAGAGCACGACGAATAAGATTCAGGAGAATGCGGGTCGATTCTCTGAGTCTGATATAGACGAGATACAGACGAGAGCTGACGTCATCACTTTCTGTGTACTGGCTGAGACGAATCACTTTCAGGAGCAGCAAGTGATTGACTTCAAGTCGTCCATACAACAGTATCTCAAGGCGCAGATTGAGTTTTACAAACAAGTAGGTCATACTTATAATATATGTATTCTGTATGTTATACAACAGTATCAAATGGCATAGATTGAGTTCTACAAACAAGTAGGTCATACCTATAATATATGTATTCTGTATGTTATACAACAGTATCTCACGGTGCAGATTGAGTTCTACAAACAAGTAGGTCATACTTATATTATATGTATTCAGTATGTTATACAACAGTATCTCACGGCGCAGATTGAGTTTTACATGCAAGTAGGTTATCCTATCCCTACAATGTACATATGTATTTATTTATTTTATTTAAAAATTTCGATTTTGCATAGCAAATACACAATGTAATGTAAGTAATTAGATTGCACATAATTGCAAAATCAGGGTTAACCCAAGGCACTAGGCACTTATAGGGACCTACATCAAGTCACATATACATATATACATACATACACAAATATACATACATATACACACGTATATACACATAGTCATTGATACATATACACACATATACAGAGTATATGCCAGTATCATGAATAGTGAAAGTCAAAGCATTGTCAATAAAACCTGAAAATATAAACACTGAATGTAGTATCAATTCCATAAAAAATATTCCAGCAATAAAAGAAAGTAGAATACTCACAATATTGGAATTCATTGTTCAATATCTCAGTTAAAAGCAAACAAAAAAACTCGTTAAAAATCAAAAATTTTGATAAATCCTCAGCTTTTAAGAGCTTTTTAAAAGAAGACATTGATTTTGCTGAGACAGTTGATTCACTCAATACATTCCATACCCTAATAGATCGATATAAAAACGAGTGTAATGTGATATTAAGATGTGCTTTAGGCAACTTAAAGCGGCATGAGTGCCCGCGAGTATTAATATTAAGTGGAATAAGAAGTTTACTAACATTAAGATTAACTAAGTTATTCACTATTTTGTATAGCATAGCCAAGTCATTTATCAATCTACGAATTTCTAATGTAGGTAATCCACATAATTTAAGTCGCTCACTGTAAGGCAAATCTGGAGTAAGCTTAAGAGTTTTTGTGAAGGATCGCTGCACAGCTTCAAGTCTAATAATTCCAGAAACAGTGGATGGCGACCAGACAGGAGAGCAGTACTCCAGAAGCGGAAGTACATAAGTCTTATAAGCAAAAATGAGCACTTTTGGATCTCCACACTTAAAGCTCTTACAAATTATATAAATTCTTTGCCTAGCCTTCTTGACGACTGAATTAATGTGGTTTGAGAAGTCCATATTAGAACTAAATATTACTCCCAAATCTCTCAATTCGTTAGTCATAGTGAGTCTAGTATTTGATAGGAAAAAATTATAGTTTTCACAGTTTCTGCAATTTGTAATCCTCATTACACAACTTTTTCAACAACAATGGAAATTGGAAGCTGCCAGGCTTTAGACCATGTTTCCACGGACTTTAACATTGAAGAAAATTTGACTAGGCTGTCCTAATTCACTATTGATATGAATGATTTTAAGTCATCAGCAAACAGTTTAGTTTCAAGCGGACTAGGCAAAGATTTTACAATGTCATTTATATACAGGACAAATAATATTGGACCCAGGACACTCCCCTGCACTACTCAATCATAACAGGACGATTTGAGGATAACGAAGCACCTACTTTGACAATTTGGGATCTATTCGTTAACATTGCATTTATACATTTGGACAGCTGCCCAGAGATACCCATGTGCTCCAATTTATAAATCAACTTAGAAGCACAGACGCAATCAAAAGCACGTGAAAAGTCAATATAAGCTATTAAAACGTCCTGCTTTTTTTCTAAAGAGCTACAGTACTCAGTGTAAGTATCTAAAAGATTAGTGCAGGTTGCATGGTTTTTCAGGAATCCATGCTGGGAACACGTGATAATGGCTGTTTGCATTATCATATTGAAGAGGACTGAAAGTGGGTAGAGTAATGGCAAGGATAACTGTTTAAAGATCACCATTGGAATGTCATCAGGACCTGGCGAGCCATGCGCTTTTGCCCCTGGATTGCATTGTAAGCTGAATATGTATCAAAGTAAATAGTACATAGAGAAGGAGCGGTAGATGTAATTATATGCCCATTGCATTCATTAGATGTCGTACTTGTAGTTGAAGCAGGGATAATATTATTGTCTACTGTTCCTACACGGGCAAAACATTTGCTGAGAATCTCTGCCTTGTCATAATCTTCAGTGAAAAGTTCTCCATTTTGACTTAGTAACGGAGCTACACCAGATTTGTGGCTTAATCTAGAATTAAAGTACTTGTACAGTTTAGCAAGACTGCCGGAATTTTAATTTCTTTCCTGTAAGTATCTTGAATTAGGGCTTGGTCAAGGTCAGCTGTTACATTAAAGTAAGCCTGCTGGGCTGCTTCAGTATTGTCAAAGCGCATGGCCCGCCATAACTTTTTCCTTTTAAGTCGAATTTTACGTACAGTTTTGTCGCATAAAATTCGCTTTGAATTTGGTATTCTGCATGAATTTGGTATTCGGACATGAATTTTCACCCCAACCAGAATGGCTGTCATAATTACGGATAGGTAATCTTCTGCAGTAGTGCAATTAGAAAATACGTTATTCCAATTTATAAAATTTAAATGGTTATGCATGGAACCCCAATCTGCAGAATTCCAGAGATACTTGATTTCGTTGCTACTAGGATAGGGCGAAAACTCCTCATTGATAGGAATGGAGAATGTGGTAGTATCGTGATCACTATTGAGAAATGGAGGACCAACAATAAAAGTAGACATCATTAATGGATCATTTACAAGCAATAGATCGAGAGTATTAATCCCTCTTGTAGACTCCTCGATAAGTTGCAGCAATCCATAATCACTTAAAAATATTGCAAAACATAAATATTTATGCTCATTTGGGTAAAAACAGTCAGGCCAAATAAAATTAGGTAAGTTAAAATCGCCTACAATAATGAACTTATTTGCATCATCACGTATTCCCTTTAGGCAATCTAATGCATTATTAAAGTATTCATTACTAATGGCCGGCGGAAAATAGCAACATACTAACGTAAACAGAGAAACATTGTTAATTAAGATATTACATGAAACTATCTCGACCCTGTCATTAAGCACATAACTAGCCATAACTTGAGAAGAGTTTAAGCTGAGGCTAATGAAAATACACACTCCTCCTCCGGTCTGGGACATTTTACGATTGCACCTATAAATTTATAGCGGCTTTCAGGATCTAATAGACCATCACTGACAGTATCAAGTATGTTTTGTTTTGCCAATTTCTACTTCTCATATTTATTGAGTCGCAACCATCTCCTCTGTATCACCTCCTTCAAAAATAATTTAAATTCTGAAGATGTTTCAAAATTCAATATATTTAAATAATTCATCTCTGTAACTACCTTAAATTTTCTTAGCGCAGATTTTATATGTTTAATTTACATGGAGCATTAGTAATTCTTTTATAGTTTTGAATTTTCCTACCTTATTGTGTCAGTTCTATTTTTTATCTGGTTTTAATTAAGTATGTCCATTTCCCACACTAACAAAGTCTTCTTTAATTTGGTTTTAGCATATTCTGTTTAATCAGCTCGTTTAGATGTAGGAGTATTATGTGTTGTCTAGGTTTTATGTGAAGGAGCCTTAAGGGTGCCTTGTGCCCGAGGTATTCCCTGGTATAGAACATATTATCTTATGCTGTATACTTGTGACACGAAGCTCTGTTGTACAAAACAAAGTACTAAATAAATAAATATTTAGCCAACTTGTCTATGAACTTGTTTTGTATGTTTGATGTCAGGTTTCAGTTCGCTTGCAGCAAGCCTTTGCTCAGTACGAGAAGCTGGATTGCTGAGTCAGTGACGTGCCTATTGAATCGTCAAGTCAGGGCCGTTATTTTCTACCTTTACCACACTGTGCAGTATTTCTATAGGATGTTTTTATCAATTCTTACGTGTTTGATGTCATCGTGTTTTGCAATTAATTATTTATATAGTGTTCTAGTCAAATCTTCTCATTAAAAAAATAATCTTAGCCGAAATGTTCTTTTGTTATTTGTTTAGCTGTATCGTCGTTTATGTAAATTTTTAATTCTTGGTCATATACAGATTATGAAAGCCCTCTGCAGGCGTTATTTTCATCTTCATTTATCGGGAATATTGCATTTTATCAATAGCATTAGGTCTTATTTCTTGAGATGAAATCATTTGTAAGTTTACAAGTAGATTTAACTACTAAATGATTGTATTTAAATATTATATTAAGAATATAACGTTTAGGTAGCGGTATCAGGCTGTAGATCAGTCTATAATTCAAGTAATTTTAAACTACCTATCCTCGGAGATTTATGCTGGTAGTTACTAGACTCGCTTTAATCCGTCGATAAACTGCGAAAAATCGGTATTCACTAGCAATGTTGCGTGGTTATTAACTTCAACGCCACGCGCCAATAATTCTAGCACTCAGCCAATGACAGCGCTCTCCTTCAGGCTGATCGGCCAATCAGCTTATTTCGTAAACCAAGCGCCTTAATCCGTGGTTTAAGTTACACCGCGGTGTAAACTTCAGAAAACAGAGGCGCAGCTACGCCTTACTTTAAACCACGATTTAAAGCTTACAGAATACTAAATTATGACTAATCCGTTGTTTACGCCACTGTTGAGGTTTAAACCGCAAATTATCTCACTATAATTACGGCCAGTAGAGAACTGGGATCAAAATCTCTTGAATTTAGCCGACTAAAAGCTGATCTAATTACATATTTCTAATCTCTGTATAATTTGGTTGACTTAACCTGCTGAAGAATTTTTCACATTGAAAATGGGGTTACCGGAAATAATGGAGCTTCTTTACTATTACAACCGTTCAAAATAAATGCCGAAAGATATTATTGTAAAAATAGATGCATAGATGTGTGGAAATCTTTGCCAGAACACTTATTCTGGTATCCTCAATGGAACAATTTAAAAATGGGTTAAATAAACTTGATTAAAAGATTTTCTTAAGAAATAACTATTGCATCTTTTAAATATATTTCTTACATTTTTCGTTTTTGAGTCAATTTTATCATCTGCACCACTTTTCTTTATCGAATTTTAATTAACAATCTTTAGAACAAATATTTTAAATAAATCCTGATAACATTATATTTTTTATTTTTTTCAAAACAAAATTGAGTAACAATTAATTTTTATCTGCAAATCATGGTATATTGAACGGCTTTTTGTTAGCCTTTTTCTGATGTTTTAACGTTTAATTGTACTATGTAGCTTTTTAAGTATTGATATGTACTTTCTAACATTTTGAATAATCACATTATGTAAGCCTAAAATTCTTTTAACATAGGCCTATACACTTTCTACACGCAACTTTAGTTACTTTGAACCTTTAAATATTTACAATCGCGGAATATGTAAATGCTATCCATAGCCTTTATTAACCGTTTCACTCATACTTGCGGAATGCTGTTTTCTTAGTTCTGTAAAATGTTTGATCATATTGTTTATGATGTGATATATTTAATATATTAAATAAAATAAACTGAAGGGATCATTCAATTTACAGCAAAGTGTTATATTTATCTCTGATATTTAAAATAATGATAAAAGGAGTTAAATATTATTTGTGTTACCTAGATATTTGTTCATTTTGTATATTAATTCATATTTATTTATTTAAGTTTATCGTAACATCTCCGCTGAACGTGTATTTTAAATTGCGTTTTTGATGTATGTGATTATTGATTAATAATTAATATTGATTATTAAATTGATAAGAATAATAATAATAATGACTATTTTTATTATTAATTTCTTCAGTGCTAAGCTTTGATCTTAACTCTTAGATGAAGAAGCGCTGCCGAATTTCTTAATGTTGCTTTTTAGAAAGATTGGCGATTTTGAAAGGTTTGTATAATTAGTATATTGTCTTATTATCTCTGAAATTCGTTATGTACCAAGAAGTAACTTGTTTTCTTGAAACTTAAATTTAAAATAGGTTGGTAACCACTCAGATATAAATTAATTGGTAACTTTCATTCTAAGATCAGTCTGTTCTTTATGATATTTAATGTTTTAGTAAGTTGTTGCTGTGCCATATTTGTATGGTGGTTGCTATAAAAATCTTAGCTATACTAGCTTTAATAGTCTAATATCTTGTCTCATAAATATCTAGTCATCGTACTTTTTAATTAGCTGCAGCATGTTTAATTTTGTAACATGAAAACTTTATGATGAGAATTTTGTTTATTTAGGAGTGGAGTCTATCCTCTAAGGATACTAGTCAAAAGGGTTCTAGTCCTTTGAACCAATTTAAAATAAATTGTCTACAGGTATTAACGTCTTACTTTAGAAATAGTAGTGCATTTGAGTTGTGATGTATTAAATGGTGTAACTGGTGTAATTAATTTATGTAGTTAATTTATGTAATTTATGTGACGTCATTGATTTTAATGTTATAATGGCAGCAGTCAATGGTTTATTTATATTTCTTCGCTTACTTCGTATTAATCGACTAATGTAGTTTCTACTGCTGTAGGTCAAGTTTCTTTTATGGTTTTTGCTGAGAAATTAGTAACTGAAATATCTTACTAGAAGCTGATTTACCATCTTAGTTTAGAGCAGTGTTAGAGTTGGAATAATTTAATTTGTCCGTAACTGCGTTTCTGAGATTTGCTTGACAGGCCTCTCTCTATATGAAGCGCATCTGATTTTACCTAATTAGCTAACAAAGTGAAGCAGCAAAATCTGTAGCGGAGGCTAAATTTTATTAGATATACTTGGTAAGTTCCTTCGTCAATTTTTACCCCTTACTGTTTTAATTTATTAAAATTATTAAAAAAATAAGCTTGTGTTAATTTTATTTAAAATTTATGAAAGCGCTTGTAAAGTATTGCAAATATATTTAAAATACCTAAAGGATTTTAGGGGTTAGGCTAGCCGTGATTCGAACCTGTAACTTTATTGTTAGACAAGATTTATTTCTTCAACTCGACCATGCAGCCGGTATAAATAAATATTTTTATGCATCTGCAAATACTTGCTCTTATTTGTCATTTATTTTAACTGGTGTATCTGCAGACAAAACTGGAATAAGCAAATTTGTTATAGTGTTTACTTTCTAGTTTCATGCTACATTCTCTGTCTGTTTTTGTAATAGGTATGTTTGGTTGACAGTATTTAACTTAATCGTTTTAACTAGTCATCATTTAAGCCTATTATTCTTCATCTTTTTTTCATAGTCATCGTTTCAAACCTTCCATGAGTATCGCGGACATGAATGAATCACTGACATCTAATTTCTGGGAGATATATAATGACATAATTGCGTAATTGGAACGTTTATCAAAATAAAATTAATTAACATTTTTCATTATAATCTTTCGGTTATGTAACGCCAATATTTCAATAATTTCAATATATACTTCCGGAAGTGTTAAATGCTCATATTAATATACAGTCAAGTTGGAAGCTCCTGATTGTGGTTTATGGTTCAATGTTGTTGTTGCTTACTACAGAAGCTCTGTAGTTGTTGCTGTGCGCTCTGTTACTATTTTCTTTGTCATTATGCTACTTAACTGTTCTTGTTGTTCTATTGTACTCTGAATTCATTACCTTAAAGGAAAAGTACGTTAAACCTTTATTATTTTGTGGTACTTATCTTCAGTTCCTTTTGTTATTCTTGATAAGTACTAAGTCATTTTGTACAGTTTTCTAAATTCAGTTTCATTAATTTTTTTATTAAACGTAATTAATTGCTTGAAACAATACTATTTATGATGTTGCTAATCGAATATAGTAAAAGAAAAATAGCAACCCGCTATTTCTTGTGCTTGTGCTATTTATTCACGAATGTCTAATATTTAGTTAACCGTGTTGTGTCTGCCGTGTGCTGTGTATTCTCTGTAGGTATGCTAATTATCTGACTTTGTTGCGTGGATATGATAAAAATCATCAGTTTCTTCTCTACGTCTGCAGTTGTATAGTAATTGCGTAGTTAATGTTTTCCATTAATTAAGTGCATTTTTTGATCACGTGATTTGTATTTGTTCGTTACTGTAATCCTACGTTAAAACACGTCAAACATTCGATGCGTACATGTACTGCATATCTCGTGGTGCTCTATCATATTAATTCTCGAATCATCTGGAGTCAGTTCTAAATTGATCAAATACGGATCGGATTGAGGAAGATTTAAAATTCATGCATTGTGTGAACTTCTTTCAATGAGACTGGCGTCATAATCGTGATGAATACACCAGTATATATGCTTTCTTCTATGGTATTCGAATAATTGATTTTTTAAATCTTAATTTTCATTTCGATAATTGAGATTGTTTTATACACAAAAAATCTTTCTTAAATCTCTTATTTGATGTTTTGCGGTGTGTAATTAAAATATATCCGTTTTACATAATTGTTCGTGAAATAAAATGAAACAAAATATGTTTTTTGTTTACATGTGTGTAATTTTTAAAATAAAAATGTATATGAAGTTAAAAATCTCCTTATTGGATATATGGACGTGAAATTATCGAGTTTATTATTCAGAAGAATGGTCATAAATAGAACAAGTATTATTAAGTTCCGCCTAGTAATTTGTAGATTACAGCTAGTTTTTGTCATTTAGAACTGATATCTCTGAACTTATCTATTTATAAAGCTATTTTATAATTTAAACAAAACAAAATATAACTATATCTACTTCCCGCCACTCGTTGAATGAAAACGGCGAATATTGTGTAATTATATTTATTTTAAATATTTATTTTTCTCTGGCCCCAGACTATGATCTAATCGTTATGAATTTACCGCTATCGATTGTCCAGAGCGTGAATTGTCAACATCGGATACAGTCCGCAAAATATGAATCCTTATAAGATATTTATAAGATAATCTTAATAAGTATTCAGCTAGTATTAATCTTAATAAGTATTCAGCTAGTATTAATCTTAATAAGTATTCAGCTAGTATTAATCTTAATAAGTATTCAGCTAGTAGTAATCTTAATAAGTATTCAGCTAGTATTAATCTTAATAAGTATTCAGCTAGTATTAATCTTAATAGGTATTCAGCTAGTATTAATCTTAATAAGTATTCAGCTAGTACTAATCTTAATAAGTATTCAACTTCAAACTCCACAAGATAAAATTAATCTTTATTACACTCGTAATAACATGCAGGAGTTGATATTTGTTGAAGTTATTATTCTCAATGAGCATCAAAATAAGTCCATAAACTATTAAAGTATGGTGTTGCTACGATGCGCAAAACCTATTATGAAAGAATGACGTATTATTAAGGTTTTACTAACAATCCGCAACAACAGCTAAGCGTGCAAAATACATCTTTAGATATACGCAATGCGGGTTGTATGATTAGGGGGGTTGGTGCCTGTTACATGAGAAGCAGAAAACGTTAAGACAGAGGTGATCCGTTCATTTACATGAATATATATATATATATATATATATATATATATATATATATATATATATATATATATATATATTCTCTCTCTCTCTCTTCGTGCACTGCCTACTGGCAGGTCCATGGTACATAACGCCTCCAATCTTCTCTGTCTTCCGCCTTCCTCTTCATTTCCACATATGAGTGGGTCTTTAAACCATCTAACATACCTATTCTCGGCCTGCCCCTGCCTCTTTTCCTTCCATTCTACCTTCTATGACCTCTTTTAGTAGACCTTCCCCTCTTAGAATGTGTCCTATCCAACTCTTCTTCCTATTTCTTAATACATTTATCAACTGTCTATCTGTGTCAACTCTCTCCAGGACTTCCTCATTTGTAACCTTTTGAGTCCAGCTAATCCTCTCCATTCTTCTCCAAATCCACATTTCCAATGCCTCCAGTTTCCTAATATCTTCCTTCCTTAAGGTCCATGTTTCACATCCATACAATAGCGTGGTCCAATCCAAAGTTTTCACTATCTTTATCTTTGTGTTTTTCTTTAGACAATGACCCTAGAAAACATATTACCAGCAAAATAATTAACTATATTTGATTGCACTGATTAAGTCTCTGTAACGTTGTATGCATGCTATGATGAATTTCCAATGCACTATTCGTATAGATATGAAATAATAACGATAAATCGATTGCAGTTCAATGGGCTGAGTATTAGCAGGCATACTATTTAATATCGACTTTATATTACAGAAACATAATAAGAGGCCTAAACCACTGTTTCATAGCCTTGCATTGCATCACAAATATAATAATAAAAGCACTGTTTCATAGCCATGCATAGCGCCACAAATAAAATAATAAACCACTAGTTCATAGCCGTGCATAGCGACTCAAACTTGCCTTGCATAGCAGTATATAGCACAAAATAATAATGAAACCATTGGTTCATAGCCGTGTATAGCGCCACAATAATAATAATAAAACCATTGGTTCTTAGCCGTGCATAGCACCATAAATCTAATATAACCGCTGATTCATATCCGTGTATAGCGGATATGAGTCCATCTTTTTTCTTTTTCTTACCCAGATCTTCTTTCTATTTCTTACCCAGCTCTTCTTTCTGTTTCTTACCCCTGTATACTGTACAATTATACTGCAGAACGATAACTGCCCATCTATGCCAGGTAGACAGACGGATCAATAGAATTGCGGTAAGTACAGGTGGACAACAACAACAACATAGCAACAATGTCATATCACAATATCGACTAAGACGTAATATAGAAACTACGATATAAAATCATAAAATACACTGTAAAATTTCACTCGGTTTTGATTTTCATGAAGAAATGACAGTCACAAATCTCAGTAAGTAGAAAAGATTTAAAAAATCGAATAGTTCAAATTAAAAGCTCAAAGCAAGTTAGCAAAGAAAACCTAGTCAACTCAATTCTATATTTAAAGCTAAGACTTGGGAATAGATCCTCCAATAACCATTTTGAATAGAGGTGGCAAATATCATAAACCAAATAAAGATATCACCAATTTGCACAGAAAAATTTCCATTTAAAACCTTAGAAGCAGCAGTAAAATGAAAGCTTGATAATTTTTTAAGTATATAGGCCACGTGCTTTTCAAACAATAATTAGCAGCTGTACACAATTATCCATTCAACTCCTGAAATAATTAGTTGAAGTAATACTATTATAATTTAGAACACGTCAAGTTTTATTTATAGGTGTTTAATTTATATAATTAACATAATTATAGTTTTCAAAAGATCAAACTATACAAGTTGTAACGTTGTAATTGTTAATAATAGATGTAAATAATAGTTGTCCAAAGTCAATTAGGCTATAATTAACCGCTTTCTTCATCAGACCCTGATCCTAAACGTCTCTGAGATCAGCTTGAATGATGAGATCAGGATACAGAACATTCTATTGATTCATTTCTGCCTCACTATTCTACACTAATCAACGGTCTAGAGTCTTGTCATAAACTGTATCCGATGCAGCTTTCTGTCATCGAAGCGTTCAACTTTATTCTACTTACTGATAATACTTATAATTAAACAAAAGAGAAGCAATAATAAGAGAAATAATAAATAAATTAAGAAATAATCAAAATTATTTTCTATAAGAAAATATTTAAAACACACGCCATTACTCTCTAAATACAGGATAACTCAGGCAGCATTATAAGTTTAACATCTACACATTGAAGAATTTAAAATACGTTAAGGAAGCCGACAAGTCATAAGCGGGTATTCATACGATTTTAACTCTTACTGCAACGAATTTAAGGTCACGTAAAATGGGATCATAAGATCGTATTAGACAAATACGATGAAGACATGAAATGCATATAACTATTTTAAGAGAATGTTTTGACATACTTTTATATGTCGAAACCGAGTAGTTACAGACGAGAGGCTTCTCTAGAGAAATAAGTTGAAAATGAGTTGTTAGGTTCAAGGTGTCTTTCGAATCTCTCTCTCTTAGTGCACTGCCTACTGGCAGGTCCATGGTATATAACGCCTCCACTCTTCTCTGTCTTCCGACTTCCTCTTCATTTCCACATATGAGTGGGTCTTTAAATCATCTAACATACTTAACCTCGGCCTGACCCTGCCACTTTTTCCTTCCATTCTACCTTCTATGACCTCTTTTAATAGACCTTCCCCTCTTAGAATGTGTCCTATCCAACTCTTCTTCCTATTTCTTAATACATTTATCAACTGTCTATCTGTGCCAACTCTCTCTCTAGAACTTCATCATTTTTGTAGCCTTTTGAGTCCAGCTAATCCTCTCCATTCTTCTCCAAATCCACATTTCCAATGCCTCCAGTTTCCTAATATCTTCCTTCTTTAAGGTCCATGTTTCACAACCATACAATAGCGTGGTCCAAACTAAAGTTTTTACTATCTTTATCTTTGTATCTTTCTTCAGACTTTTAGTTAATAGTTCTTTTCTATTATCAAAGGCCGCTTTTGCTTGTGCCATCCCACTGCATATTTCAGTCTCGCATTTCCCATCATCGGTTATAGTATGACCCAAATATTTGAAACTCCTTACCTGTTCCAATTTCGTACCATTTATCGTGATATTAACTTCACCTTTATTATTGGACACTCTCATAACCTTCGTCTTTTTTATACTAATCATCATGCCATATCTCAATGCCGTATCATTCAGCCTATCCATTATCTTCTGCAGTCCAATCTCGCTGCCCGCTACCATTCCTTGGTCATCTGCAAATCGTACATCTTGTAACAACTTCCCTCCTACTTTTATTCACTCTTCCATGTCTTCCATGGCTTCCTCCATCATTGCCTCAGCGTAAATGTTAAAACAGCAGCGGCGAAATGCAGCTGCTGTTTAAATGCCGCTGGCATATCACATCTTTCGAATATATAATAATAACTAATAATAGCTATTATTAAAATAATATAAAATAGATAATTAATACTTAATTAATAATTAATAAAATAGCTAATTAAGCACGAATAAATCACCATTTAAGTGCACTAACCTCAATACCATATAAAATGAATTTTTAGTTTCAAATACTTAAATCACTGCAAAGTAACAGCTATTCAATGATCTAACACGAATAGAGGCTACTACAAGACTACTAGCTAATAAAATACTAATAGCTACATAAGGCTACAACAACAAAACTACAAAAGTTAAAAATGCTACTTTCATTCATGACAACATTAAGCACTAAGCTAAGCCACATCAAGTCATATACAAAAGCATAAAAAATACTAAACCTTGACTGAAATGAAAGACTAAAAGTTCAATATGCAGAACTAGATTAAAATACAACCAATCTAAAATCTTATACTTAATACACTCTTAATAAAATACTTACAAATATCGCAATATATTGTTTAAAACACTACATGCGAAACCTTTTAAAATAATGCATTAAATCATTTTTTTAAATATTACTTTCTAAAAGCTATAGTCAACTTTTATAGATAAAACCATGCAAGTAAAACTTCATCTAAAACTGAACAGCAATTTTGCATAAATTTAACCCTTTCCTTACCGATGATACTTAGAAGTCTCTTTCTATTACAAGTTATATCTCTGACTTTCAATAACCACCCCTCATTTTATCAGCAGTACTTGAAAGTTCACGTGCGAAACTAAAATTTTCTTGCAGTCTGGATGCGAGAGAGACCAATTACCCAGAATACTTATAATCCAAACTGACCAATAGCGTCGTTGAATTCTAGTTCCAAAAAGTAATCCTGGTAAAGAAAGGGTTTTTAATTAAAGTTCATTATCCATTTGCCGGCCCAATGAATTCCGAGATTTTACTCCCTAAGATCAGCTCGGGCGAGAATCGAACCCACGAAACTTCAATTCATGTCAGGATCGGTAATTTATAATTCATGACATTATATGCCTCTCTATAAAGCTATTGAGAAGTTTTAAAGGAAAAAGCGTTAAATGCGATGCCTGGGAATAAATAATAAGGAATAAAACTATTGAAGACATCAAAGCCGAATAGTATGTCTAGTATAATTTCTACGCGGATGCAGTGACTTTCAATTACATATCACATGATTCTAGAGTCTTACAGACTGGGCTTAATTAACGTCGATTTCATCGACAGATGGTATTTGCTGAGTTATGGGAGGTATTTCTTGAGTCCAGCTTAGCAAGATATCGAACAGGGTACCTAGCGCTATGAAGAAGAATTGATTATCCAGTGCATCCCTGTCTCCATTATAGCACATCATGTGGTTTTGTTGTTGTAAAAATTACCAATACACATAAGTTAAATAGCTACAATATTAGCATACACACTGACACTCTTCAAAGTCTAATTACTTATTGTCTTGACAAAACACACTAATACAAAATATCAAAAATATCGAGCTATCAAAATATCAAAAGAATGAAGACTAGAGAGAAATCAAGTATTACGTGCATATCGATGTTCATCCGTCTGCGACACAAAATAGAAAATCTATACACTTGCGACATGTTAATATTGCTATTCGAAGAAACTTCACAATTTTAGGGTGATCATAACACCGCCACATTTTTATGTTCATAAAATTTCATATCGAAAGCCGTTAAGTGAAAGTCACCAAATGAAAGCCATCCAGTGAATGTCACCAGATGAAAGCCACCCAGTAAATATCACCAAAAGAAAGACATCCAGTGAAAGTCACCCAATGAAAAGGATCAATCAGAAGCAGTTGGCAGACTATAACATCCAGACGAGTTTTCTTCAATCACCTGTATCAGATCAAATCCCTCGGATTG
Source organism: Enchytraeus crypticus (assembly GCA_905160935.1). Lineage (NCBI taxonomy): Eukaryota > Metazoa > Annelida > Clitellata > Enchytraeida > Enchytraeidae > Enchytraeus > Enchytraeus crypticus. The sequence goes on along the minus strand of CAJHZI010000252.1, from coordinate 44,863 downwards.
CTCAGGACAAGCAATGATGACAGGATCAGCGGTGCAGTGGGGTCGTCCTAACTGTATGCATACACCTAGCGTGTCACCCAATAAACACATCTCCAACTGCCGTGCAATAAATCAATCAGTCAATAAAGAAAATCAATCAATCAATAAATCAATAAAGTAATAAACTCACCAATATAATGATCAATATATATATATATATATATATATATATATATATATATATATATATATATATATATATGTATGTATATAAAGCTATACATACAGACAGATTTAGCTATATAGCTTTTAATATACAATGCTACATATATAACTATATATAAAGCCAAAAGCCAATGCTAAGTTTAACTTCAGTTTCTTGCCTGATAGCATGTCAGTGACAAGGAGACCATACATTAACATAAACTTTAGATACCTCATATTGAAATTACAATATATTTATTTTGTAAAATTCCTATTTTAGTCCCCGTTTAATGTCCGAGTGACATATAACTTGAAGAATAGACCAACCGCTGACTGCACGTGTCGTAGAAGGCGACAAAAGCACTCAGATCCAAACCAGCGTCAGAAAGGGCATTCGGTTGGTGGGCGGCTAGACTCCAGAAATTGTTAAAAAATGTTACAAAAGGAATACAAGAGAGTATTGGGGATTGACGGATGATATGATAGATGAGAGAGAGAGATGAGTGGAACAGGTCAATTTGTATCCCAACCCTTGTTAAATTGGGATTAAAGGGAAGATGATGACGATGATGATAGCAGTATTCTATTTTGCTAATATATATGTAGCCTACTCTTAATATAATATAATATAATATAATATAATATAATAATATATCTTATAATCATCATCATCTTCCCTTAAATCCCAGTTAAACCATGGTAAGGGATACAAATAGACTTTCTCCAGTCCTCCTTGTCCCACACCATATCATCAGTCAATCCCCTACTTTAAAATAATATATCCTATAATATGTCTTATATCTCTTTTATATTTAACACCATACGGACCTCTCCAATGCGTGTCGTGTCTCCAATAGAATTGATATGATTGTAGAACAACGACTCGACAGAACGAGACGTCTCTCGCTGAACAAGATCAGCGACGAATGAAGGCGCTTGACGCCCCGACGAGTGATCGTCGTAGAGAGTGATCGCTCTCATCATCATCAGCAGCTTGACGGCCTCGAGAAGCTTCAGGTCGATGTCTGGATTGCGGTTAAACAAACTCATCAGGTGGTCCTCACGGTGCGATGTTGTCGTGATCGACGATGTAGCCGAACCCTAGCGACGTATAACAGTAATAAATAAATAATTGCTAACAAATATAACAATTAAAATACTTAATAACTCAAATAGGGGATTGACTGACGATGTGATGTGGGACAGAGAGGATTTGAGACGGTCTATTCGTATCCCGACCCTAATTAAACTGGGATTAAAGGGAAGATGACGATGATGATGAATAGTAAATACTCAAAATAATTAATAAAGCAAGAACAACAATAGAGTTGATTTCTAGCGAATGTGGTAGAGAAACCAAACGACTCATTCAAATAACCGAAATCTATGCATTAAGACAGATACAAATTTCATCATCATCATCATCTTCCCTGAAATCTCAGTTTAACCAGGGTCAGAATAAGAATAGACTTTCTCCAGTCCTCCCTGTCCCACACCATATCATCAGTCAATCCCCTATTTTTTCATGTCCTTCTTAATTACTGCATCCAAAGTCAATGTGGTCTACCTCTCTCTAGCTTAACATCCAGTTCTTCCCTCCAAACTCTCTTTACTACATCCTCATCTGCCTTTCTCACAATATGCCCATACGACAGATACAAATTTAAAATTTAATAAAAAGGTTCAACTTTTTTCATCATCATTTAACTGATTTTAAAAGTCATGAAAGAATTACTTTGCCATTCACTGCAGAATCAAAGTTTAATGTCTTCTAAGTGCACACTAATATCAGTTAATTTAGCAACTTACAATTCTAAGGTTAGTACGAAAAGGCAAAGCAATATCGAACTGATTGGTAGAGAGTATCACGATTGATTATCTACCTATCTATCTATCTATCTACTCAGCACTCAGAGCTTCTGGAAAAAAAAACCAGAAAGATCGAACGTTTGTCCTTTCAAAGTTTATATAGGCACATTAGAAATGTTGCCACTAATAGTTAATAAATAACGAATGGATAAATCGTCTATTCGTATCCCGACCCTGATTAAACTGGGATTTAAGGGAAGAAGATGATGATGATGATGATGATGAAATAGGCGACTAATAGATAACATTACATGAACATAATAACATCACTAGAACTTCAGACAATTGCATACAGACCTGATCGTACAACGTGTGAAGACATTCTGCTAGCTTCATTTGAATCGATTCTCTGTTAAACGGTAGTCTATTCGCAAAGTCCCATCGATTCAGATATCGATGCTCAGTGTTCATGTATCTAGATAATTTCTAAAGAGGCAAATAAAATTAACATTAATTTAGCAATAATGTCCACAATCACTATCGAATGATTATATAACTTAAGGAATGACTAAGTAATATAGATACTATCCGGTACATTGAAAATTACATGAAAATTTAACTCCAATATTATTGGAACCTCCCTAGAAAGATTTTACAATTGAAATGGTTTATGGTAGAATACAACATTGTAAGATTTTTTTCTTACAATATTGTAAGATTTCTCCAATAATTGGTCTAATTACGTGTACTTACACATTTACACATGTCCACATACTAGCATATATTTTAGATAAATGTTCAAAAAACGAAAATACATAAATGAACACTTTAATGATGCACAACAACAACAATACGATTAGAGTGCAACTATTATCCATGACAACATCGAACACTGTGGAGCTAAATTACAACCATCGAGCAGAGTGAGGGGTCCAAGAATGGTGCAAGCCAAAATCCGGGTGGTCAGTCCAAGGAAGGGTACTAGCAGAATGGAGGTTTACATGTTGGTCTCAGGTCATAGACATTTGGTGGATAGGAAAATTCGAAGAGAAAAGCAACGCATAATATTTACAAGAATCCTACCTGATAGTAGGAGTCGAGACTGCCTGCAGTGGTCAGTATAGGTAACCGATGTAGCAAGGCTTGATAGAGGACGGCTCTAACGCAGCAATACAAGTCAGCACGAATCTGCTTCACGCTACTCTTATTCCACATTCTCAACAACTGTCGATATCTCTACAATAAACAGTAAAAAGAAAGATTATAGCCGTCTCAACAAACCAATTATATTCTAAATGTACATGCCTTTTACAGTATTTGCTATGTTGAGTCTAGAAAGTTGCTGGAAAATACATAAAAATTAAACAGCTATGCAGAATTATTTGTGACAGTTAAATTTATGAATTATGATCATTATAATAAATATATTATTATATTATTATATTATTATATTATTGATCTTTATATTTAGTTTTAACACTAACTTTAAAAAAAATTCAATTTTAGTTCGAAAAATATGATATGCTAAGCCTTGAGATTCTCGAGAATACAATACAAGATTACTTACTAACTATGATCGAGAAGGTATTAACTAACTATAGGTATTAACTAAGTATGGCCTTCGATTGATAAATTATATTTTTCGATCAATCAAATCAATTGAGTAAATCAGGTCACCTGCCCACCAAATGATCATTTCAAGCAACCAACCAACTAACAAAGCATTATATATAATTCATCATCATCATCATCTTTCCCTAAGTCCCAGTTTAACCAGGGCTGGGATACAAGTTGACTGCCTCAAATCTATAAAACTGTCTCGAATCCTCTCTCTCCTACATCATATCATCAGTCAATCCCCTATTTGAGACTTTTCCAGTCGTTTAATTTTTTGTAGCAATACATATTTATATTAAATAAATAAATTGTATCAATTAAATAAATCATCTTTAATTTAGAATAAACTAAACATGTACTCATCACAGTACGGCATACAGACCTGCCTATATGTCTCAGAGATTTCTCTTTTCTCTATCCTCTGATAAGCATCCACGCGAGGTCCAATGTTCTCCACGACCCATCCAACAGCAGAACTCTGCTGAACACTGGCAGTCGTACTGTGCATGTGACAGCAAGGCAGTGATGCAGAGTCAGTTAGGGGCTTCAATCGAGCGATAGGCGTGGAAGAACTGCGATGAGAGGTCAGAGCTGGAGATGATTGAGATCCTTTACTGGGTCGAACTGTGACAGGTTGACTAGTTGAAAAGATTGATTCAACGGATGACATGATCGTTTGACTTGTCGAAGATATCGTTTGACTCGGAGAAAATATCGGTTGATTCAGAAAAGAGATCAGTTGACTTAAAGATGAGATCGGTTGACTGAAAGATGAGATAGATTGATTTGGAGAAAAGATCAGTTGGCTCGCTGATAAGTTAGTTTGACTCGAAGATGACGACTGACTTGGTCGACAGGAAGTTCTATGAATGACGCAGACATCCCCAGTGTATGCACAAGACTTCACTTCATTTCTCTCCGAAGATCCACCGCAGCTACCACTCGAACCTATTCTAATAACTCTCTTCAAGCCACAACAATTCTCCTGGAGCATTCCTGATGAATTATTCCTTAATCTTCTAACATCGAAAGAATGTCCATGATTCACTGATTGTTGACTTTGATTAACGAAAGATTCTCTTCTGGAGTCGCAACAGTCCCAATCTCCTTCTACATCAAACCAATCAATGATATGATTTCCAGAAATCCAATCTTCTTCACTGATCATTAGATCATCAACAGGAGAGCATCGAATGTCAATGAGGTCGTCGTCTATGTAGAAGTCAGCAGAATGACTTGTTGCATCAATTTTTCTCTTATTTATCCCACTAGAATCCTTGCTAGTACTCCTGACATCATCCTTCATCGACAGTTCAGTGTTTCCACACATTCTAGAATATTCCAGTGGCGATGCACTAATTAAACTGAGCTCATGATCTGACGTATCGTCCCAAACTAAGTCTGACCCATAAGATAGATCTATGGGAAGACTACTGCCAGAGATCTCATGCTTGGCTCTCAAGATCTCTACGCTCTGACACTGTCCCGTACCTTCAGCTACGTTCTCTTGTGAGGACTTCATCGGAGAAAATCTCATGAGATCAGTGTTTTGATCTCTAGAATTAGCATAACAGAATTCTTCAGACGGTTTAACAGTGTATCTCGAGACCGCATCACGCGACTTCAATCCACCTACACGTTCGTTCATTTCGTCGATGTCGCTCTGTATTAACCTAAGCTCTTCGTGGAGCCTGTTCATGCCGCTCTCGTCCCACTGCTCAAATCCCATTCCAGCGCAGTCGCTGCACTCCGGTGGAGTCATTATTCCAGCCAGAAGATCCTCACCCAGGTCAACGCTGAAGCCCTTACTCACCAGGGATTCTCTGTAAGAGCAGTCTGATGCACCCCCACCGCTCATCTGCGATGAGAAACTCAATCTTCTCACTCGCAGAACTCTTTCACCTCTACGTCTTAAATCAGAGCTGGAGATAAGCGAAAAAGCTGTTCTCTGATTAAAGGATAAGCCCGAGGCTCCATCTGATCTTAAGAATCCACGGCTGCAAACCCTGTGCATTACTCCGTCAGACACGAAATATCCCTTCTGTACATCATTATGTCTGGAAGTATTCAACGACGCACAGTCTTCCTGACACGTCGAGAGAAATCCACTGCTTCTACAACAGCGTGATATGTCAGTCGCAATGTCTTTGCCCGACACTGAATTACCACGAGGGCATGTGATTTTATCACAAGAGTTACTGCACCCACCAGATCCCAAAACGTTACAACACAAGTCTCTTCCCCCATCCTCATCCAAAGACAACTTATGATTACATTTATAACACCTGCACAATATTTCATCAGCAAAATAACTACGCGAGCTATTGACATCCCGAGGCAGGTCAGTTCTAGCTAGCCAATCTTCCACAGTGGCGGCACTATGACAGCGACATTCTCGCAACGAATCAGACAGTTCGTCTTCCACGTCAAACAGGTCGCAGATCTGATTCAAACCACTTGCTCGTCGCGATGCCACGCCGCTGTCCAAGTAACTGCGACAAACTCTCACCACTCTCTTTGTGCTGAGGACATCTGTAGCTATGCCAGAGTCTGGAGTCTGAAATGAGAAATAATTAATCTTTCGAGTTAAAATGTCATACTTTTCCCCGACCATAGGCGATATAAGGCATGGATCACGCATAGACTTTGTGAAGGGATTAACTTGTTGATCTAAGGAGTGCTCTTATGGAGCGAGAAAGCAGACTTTGTGTATGAATAAGTACATTGAATCTGCCACTTGGCAGTGCACTGAAGAGAGAGAGAGGGAGAGAGAGAGAGAGAGAGTTAAAATGTAAAGCTATTTTAAAAACTAAATAATGAGGGAAAACTATTTACATTACAATACCAAAACATTTCACTCTCTTTTTATTAGCGGACAATGACGTCACAGATTTGTAATTAATCTGGTTTTTAAAAAAAATTCAATTTAAGAAAATATAAGAAATCATCATCTTAAATGACTTTTAATACCACATGTTTAAACCATTAGGCAATTTAGTCCATTATCCGTATAACCAGTCCAGTGAATGCCCGAGATTTTACTCTCATATCAGCATGGCTGGGATTTGATCCAACGAGAATTCACCTCAGGATCTGTCATTTAAAACTTCATGACATTACCCCTATCCTATTGAAACATACTACTCACGGCAGCTAAGGCATCATCATCCCCGGGCGAGCAGAGTGTCGACAGGCAGACAAATTGCGTAGAGAGAGGTCGCTGTACCTGAGGTGTAGGCACCTCAATGGCCCTGCCAGTCGACAGGGTTGTATAGAGTCTGTAAACAACCACGGAGCCCAAACCAATGCCAACACCCAACAAACACAGCAGACCTGTGGCTCGAACTGAAACAAACAACAAGCACAAACTTTGAATGATTTATTATGAAAAATTTAGCAATTGACCCAAAAATAACCTAACATATTTAAACAGAATATTTTGGATAATCAGAAAAAATGTTTGTTTATTGAATTATGATTATAAATTTACTTATGAAAACTACCGATTATGACACTACAAACCTGTCAGAGTTTATTTATTGTATGAACTCAAGTAATTATTATAATACTCGACTCATAAAATACAGAAAAACAATTATTTCATGCTAAACATAGTGTACATGTAGCTCATTATCATCTTCCCTTTAATCCCAGGATAGATAAGATCGGGATGAAATAATATTATTAAAGTTAAAGATAACATTATTTACAGTTATAGTTTACTAAATTGTTACCTGAACAACTCAGAATTAGCAGTTCCTGATTAGGATAAGTTAAGCACAGAAAAGTATCCAGATAAGATAGATCAATCCACACATTTTCAATATCGTTGGCTACTAAATTGCAGTTTATCATAGTAAAAATTTGAGATAAATTACAATTCTTTCTATTTCTCTAGCCTACTATTGAGTAGTTAATCAAAAGTTATAGGATTCTTTAATCTAAATAATGATATAATGATATCAAATAGTATCATATCATAACCATTAAACTAATCATCAGAATTATAGGATTCTTTAATCTAAACAATGATATCACACAATATCATATCATAACCATTTAAATAATCTATCTGATACAAATCCTTTCTGAATAGAAATAGTAAATATAAAAATCTCAAGAAATGCTAAACTCCTGAAATATTAGTGGATTTCATGCAAGAAGCTCTTTCTAATAAATGAACTAACAAAGAAGGTGCTAGTCAATGCCTAAAAGAGAAAGATCATCCTCATGACCTCTAAACATAACACTAGACAAAGGTAGCCTAGTAATTACAACAGCCCAATAGTTTATCAAGAAATATCAAGTGAAAAGAGAATCAGGTACTATCTATAATAATAGGCCATCAATGACTCATCATTGCTAGGCTGTGCAGACAGTATAATACTTGAAATCATCACAAATACTCAAAAATGATCTATCAGCCCAACAAGCTACATACTTGAAGGGCACATTTGTTCTATTTATAAATACAGATGATCACATCTCAATGTCAAAAGATAAATTTCAAAAATTTGCACAATTATTATAAAAGTTAGAATTAGTCAGCAACAATGCAATAGAGAACTTAAACAAGTAGTACCAAACATAATATCTATATTTATCAATATCAACTCATATAAATAACAAAAAACATATTTTTACAACTCAAAGTTTTAAATAAAAATGTTCACAAATTTGCAATTACTGCCTGACTAAATGATTGAATTTGTCCATAATGTTCAACACTTAATTTAACATTTATTCAATGTTATAAAGTACCCAAGTGAAGCAAAATAAATCAGAGAATAGTAGAATTAGCAGACAAACTAAATAGAGACACCTGATCATTAATTTATCAGCAGTACTCTCTCGGCTGCCTCTAACTAAATATCCTTAGTCTAGGCTAATGCATGAGTCCATTGAAATTAAAAGGGCACATTTCTTTTTTAAAGTAAATTTAAAAGAATTATTCTAATTTAATTTAGAACAATATGTAATTATATCAATATATATTTAGTTTATTACTCATGCAGAAACTTAGAACATCTTTGCTCTTATTCTAACAGTTCGAAAATTTAATTTAATTTAATTTATATTAAATAGTTACCTCTAAATAAAAATTTCCATATCTCTACATTTGTCAGAGACATCCCCATCACACACCACTACAAATCGATTCACCTAAACAACTTGAAAAACATTGGCTGAAGAGTAAGAGAAGCAATACTAAACGGCGCCAGTCTGTTGATCAAAATATTATTATATTTTTATTTATTATTAATTAATAATAATAATGTCTCAAAAGCAATCGGCAAGAAGATGTACCTGCTAGAGACTGCGGCATATTTATGTAGCTGCTAGAGACTGCGGCAGTCTCTAGCAGCTACATCTTCCTGCCGATTGCTTTTGAGACATTGGGCCCCATCAACTCTGCCGCGTCTGATTTCATTAACGAATTAGGCAGGAGAACCTGTGCCATTACAGGCGACCAATGAGAAGAAGCCTTTCTATGGCAGCGCCTATCTGTTGCACTCCAGCGTTTTAATGCTGTATGCGTTCGTGGCACATTGGCGAATGCGGCCTCCCAGAGCGTAGAGGAACTATTTTAAATACTTTTCATCTTTCTTTTAATTAAATAAAGTCTTTTTTATCTTATATTTTAGCCCAGGGCCTTATACAGCCCAGGGCATTTAAATAAAAAAAATTATTTATTTATTTAAAGAAGAGATTTAGGAATGCCTCATGGCACAGTGGCACAGCTTGACTCTTGAATTAGAAGTCGCAGGGCTCGAGATTGCATATACTTTAGAATATTTTGAGTTTTAAATAGGTTGGCATCAGAAAAGCGAAGCTTGCACGAAGGTTTGTATGGAGTTTAGAGATCAGAAAGGTAAGAAGGTTTTCCAAGGGTAAGTGTTTTGAAAGATAACAAAGCAATTTTATACTTGATCCTTTGAAACACACAAAGTCAATGAAATTTATTAATTTTGGAACTAGAGGTGGCCTGAAGCCTTGAGGACTGACAGACAACACGTGCTAGAGAATTCTGGACACGTTGTAGACTCATGAAAGAAGGTAAGCCACAAACTAGTCAAGTTTAGACTGAACTATTGAGCTAGCAAGAATCACGGCTGAAGTCTAGTCAATAGAAGACTGTGTCTGTCTATTTTAATGGATCTGAGAGAAAGATGAATGACACACAGAAAAATATGAGATTTGAAGTCGAAGTTTTCATCAAATGTGACACCGAAGTTTTTAGACATTGTAGTATGAGTGAGAGCAAGATTTTGAAAATAGAGAGAAGAACTGACTACTTGCTCCTTTGCGGGGGGGTGGAGAATTCAATGAGATATGAAACACTAAACATTAAACATATGGAACTACAAACCATTTCATCTCAAAACGATTTGCTAAAATGCTTGGATTAAAAATGAGATCACAAAACGTGCCAGAATGTCAAAAGGCAGATTTTAAATCTTTGCAATAAAACATAACGGTACGTAACAAACAAATATAGACTTCAAAGTTAGTTACAAAAACTTCATAACAATCCTAATTGTCAACAGTCCTAAAATAATACAGGTTATGGACATACCTTCTCCTTCAAGTTGCTGAATTTCCAATTGAAGTTTTGTTTGCTTGCTGCGTAGAATAAACGTCAACACAATTATGTTTCCACAGCATTCTGGGGCCGAAATTGAAGTAACACACTGTGATAGGCTTTGCAGAGCATTTTGCAGACTACTTTGAATGATTCCGCTCGGCATATCGTACGTCGAATTAGAATTAAATTATACTCCGAAAGCACCGACCTTATAATTTAAAAATAAGTTTGGCTAAAATAATGAGCCGGCAAATGAATCGTCCTTCTTATATACGTATATCAACAGTCGAATTTTCAGAGTAAGAAATTAAATTATACTTTTGTCAGTCACTCTTTCCGCATTCTATTGAACTGATGAAAAGATTGTTCGGAGAAATATTATACGAAAAATTCTCTTCCGTCCAGTTCTTCCTTATGTAGCATTCTTATTCCAAATGAGCCGATCAAGCCTCGAAAATTAAAATTCGAAATACATTGAACCGGTAAATAAATTATTGACTAAACTTCCAAAAATACTTTAGTGCAGACATATTAATATAATATTATAGTTCTAAATATCAATATGGGTGCTCATAGCATTGCAAGGAGACTCTTAACTTTAAATAGAATATTATTAATCATTAAAAAATTTTTAATTAATATCGACATTTATTTACATTTTTATTGACCTTCACCCTTAATGCATAGATATCCAATTCAAACTTCGGAGGTTCCATAAATATGATCTTCAATTCGGAGAACCATACCGAAATGAAAGTTTATGTGTTGGTTGCTTGTTGATTGTTCTTATGTGTTTCGACATCAGCATCATTGTTACGTAGGCTATGAGCTGCTGCATAATAATGAAAATATTGCTCCCACCACCTTCATCAGGAATAGTTATAGGCTACTTAAAATATCACGACATTATATGTAATAATTTTTGAACTTCTAAGTAGACCCCTACTCACATGTTACGTCTATTCTAAAGTCTTTGCACTAGCTAAAGATTAAAGAGCACATTATTTATAAAACAGCTTCGTAAACCTATAAGTCCATCACCATCCCTGGACAAACTTGTATGTCTCATTTGATTAAAGTGATGCAGCCTGCCGTTATTCGGTCTTCTAACTTAATTGCTCTTGTGAGACCTAGCTTACCTTCACGTTCTAAGCTATCTAATCATTCTCTCTAGCATGCTGCACCGAAGATCTGGAATACTCTTCCATCCAATATTCAGAAGTCTTCGTTTGAATCACATCGACCTTTGATTTCTTATGAACAGTTTCAAGGGCAGTTGAAGACCTACCAGCTGTCATGGTAGGTCTTCAACTAAAAAAATTTCCTCGCGCTTTTAAGCGTGCAGTTATTACTCCATTGCTTAAAAAGCCCACACTGGATAAGGAATTATTATCTAATTACAGGCCTATACCTAATCTGTCATACATATCTAAGCTCACTGAAGGAATTGTTCTTCAGAGGCTCTCTACTCATCTCTCTTACAATGATCTATTTAATAAGCATCAAGCTGCTTAAACTAAGCATCGTTCAACTGAAACGGTGCTTCTATCTGTGTGCAATTCTATTGTTAATGCCATGTGCGCACAACGCTTAACTGGATTATGTATGCTTGATCTTTCGGCCGCTTTTGATACCATTGATCACAATATTCTTCTGGAAAGTCCTTCTTCCTGGTTTGGTGTTTGTGGAATTGTTCTTGATTGATTTTCCTCCTATCTGACGGATCGTTCTTTTAGTGTGAAAGTGATGGAGTACATCTCTTCGCCTTCTCACTTAAAGTATGGTGTGCCTCAAGGCTCCGTTCTTGGTCCTATCCTCTTTAACCTCTATACAACACCCCTAAGCACTCTAATATCTTCTGATTCTCTTGATCATGAACTATATGCTGATGACACTCTAATGTACACTTGGTTCACCCCTAACTCCTATTCTAATGCTGAAACCCTCCTGCAACAAAGTTTTCAGTCTATATCCTCTTGGATGTCTGCTAATTTCTTGGCACTTAATCCATCTAAGACTGAATTCTTGTTGGTCGGGACACCTCAACAGCTTCTGAAGCTGAATGGGAAAACTCTTTCGTTATCGTCGGGTATTAAAATATCAACTGTTTCTTCTGTGAGAAATCTTGGTGTTTTCCTTGATAAACATCTAATCTTCCACGAACACATAACTAAAACTTTACAAGCATGTTTCTGCCATATCCGTGATCTTCGTCGAATACGTCCATATTTGTCACGTGAGACAGCTGCTACAATTGGTGCTGCTCTTGTGCAATCGAAGTTGGACTACTGCAATTCTATGTTTTTAAATCTCCCTGGCTGTGAGATTGATCGGTTGCAGTTTGTTCAGAATTCTCTTGCACGAGCAACTTTTTGTAGTTCCAGGTACTCACATATTACGCCTATTTTGAAGTCTTTGCACTGGCTAAGGATTAAAGAGCGTATCATTTACAAAACAGCTTCGTTAATCTATAAGTTAACCTAAACCACCTTTTCTTTAACTCCGTTTACTTTGGACTGAATTTCTGGATATTGGAATTTGCACCGTTTTTGGATCTTCTTTCTTTGCTCGCTGGCTTGATTTTGTCTCAATAGTGCTCGATGTTGTCATTGATGACTGTAGCACTCTAATTGCTATTATTATATTATTATTATAAGTCCATCACCATCCCTGGAGAAACTTGTATGTCTCACTTGATTAAAGTGATGCAGCCTGCTATTACTGCTATTAGACCTAGCTTACCTTCACGCTCTAAGCTATCTAATCGTTCTTTCCAGCATGCTGCACCTCAGATCTGGAATTCTCTTCCATCCAATCTTCGGAAATCTTCATTTGAATCACATCAGCCTTTGCTTTCCTATGAGCAGTTCCATAAGTAGTTGAAGACCTATCTTTTCCACTCTCTTTTCCATCCAGTATCCATGAGCAGCGACCTGCGCCTAAACCACCTTTTCTTTAACTCCCTTTACTTTGGACTGAATTTCTGGATTTTGGAATTTGCACCGTTTTTGTACCTTCATTTTTGCTCGCCGGCTTGATTTTGTCTCAAAAGTGCTCAATGTTGTCATTGATGACTGTAGCACTCTAATTGTTGTTATGTTATGTTATGTTACCTTTTCCATCTCTCTTTTCTGTCCAGTGTCCATGAGTTGCGAAAAACGTGTAAAACTTCCTTTTTTAATGCCTTTATCCTTGGACTGATTTTTAGAATTTTTGAATTTGCAACCTTTTTGGATCTTTTTTTGCCCGCCGGCTTGATTTTGTCTCCATAGTGCTCGATGTTTTCATTGATGACTGTGGCACGAGCCGATTTGATTTGATTTCAAAACAGACATATGTCGTTAAATATGGATTTACCTATTTTAGCTTCTAAAAGCTTCAGTGAAAGTGTTTTAATTTCAACCTTTTTCGAAATACTGAACCAAAAGGTTCAAACTCATATAACTACAGGCCTATTTTGTGATTCATTCAAGCTCCAAAAAGGTAACTATGCGACTACTTGTCAATTGTACATCTGTAACGTTTTTAACTCAAATCTGATCACGATTATGAAACGTTTTGGCAGATATGGTAAGCTTGTTCAGTAACTATAAGTAATTATGCAGCTACCCGTGTTATGTCCGGGTTGCTGAAGAATAGGCCGACCGTAAACTGCACATGTCGTAAATGGCAACAAAGCACTTACTAAGATCCAAGCCAACGTCAGAGAGGGCATTCGGTTGGAGATCGTCTGGGCTGCAGAAATTGCTACTTGTAGAGTTCTCTAATCTCTGTAGGCCTCTAGTTAAATTGGGATTTAATGGATGATGATGGTGACGATGATGATGATGGTCACGATGACGTTGATAATGATGATGATGGTGGTAGGTTATGCAGAAAATATACATCCTTTATGAAGATACTTTAAGTAACAACTATTATTGAAGTATCATAGTTTTGAATCTTCTTTTAAATCTAACGAGGATCACCGCGCAGTGATATTAAAGAGAGGATCTCTATCTGAGCGACAGTGGACTCGTTAACTGATGCATCCTACAGCTCATTCAACGTAAGCCCAGCATAACGTTATTATATCCGACGTGCTTAGTGATGCATGTCTAATTTCCCTGCGCCGCTGCAGACGCATCTGCTCAATCCGATACTTGATTGATGTGTGTGGATACGGAATGTATGGACTTCTGTAGTGATTAATCGCCGCCCAGGGATTGATATTATGATATATAAGAACTAAACTGCCGTGCTTTACATTTATCTATTATCAGGGTTTTACAGTCACATCTATATCTGGTTACAATTTGTGTTGTGGTGTAAGAGTTAATTTAATATTTTATCCGGTGACCCCCTTCGCTGATTGTCAAACATTAAGTTTATTCTTGAAACCGGTCATATGAGCCCAGTGGTCTGAACCCAATGATCTGAACGCAGTGGTTTTGAACCCAGTGGTTTTGAACCCAGTGGTTTTGAACCTAGTAGTCTGAACCCAGTGGTCTTGAACCCTGTGATTTTGAACCCTGTGATTTTGAACTCTGTGGTTTTGAACCCAGTGGTTGAACCCAGTGGTCTTGAACCCAGTGGTTTTTAACTCAGTGGTTTTGAACTCTGGATTAGGTCCAGTAGTCTGAACCTTTTATTTTGAACCCACTGGTTTTGATAGCAACACTGAAGCGAGAAGATTTGCACTAATCATACTCTACAGATAAAATGTTGCAGGATTTCTAGTAGGCCTACGCTGGAGAAATATCATGAAATTTGTAGATATATTTGAAGATAAGTTTATAATTCCTCATACCTTCTTTCTATATTTTTATCAATCATTGAGTCAGTGAATTGCGTATTGATTTCATCTATTCTTTGTAGCAACATAAATGCGTATGTTGAATTTTCAATGTAACTTTGTTAAATTAAATGTTATTTAACTATATATATATAATTAATGGTAGTAAAGTAGGCACGCATTAGTCATAACTTTTTTTATAGTGTCAGATGACTTATACAAAAAGTCGCTAATGCAACAGGTGAAAGAAGAATCGTTTGAACGTGCTGAACCCACGGAACCAGCTTCCTTCTCTACTACAATTCACAAACTGTCTGCGGACAAACGCTAGATCAGGGCGAGTAAAGATCAACACGGGATGTTCGTACAACGAGGGGATTACCCCATTAGTGCAGACCTAGACCAACGTTCAGAGTTCATTAATGCTGAAAGGTAAACAACCATAACCAGTCACCACTTGTTAAGACCTATAATTCTACTTCTAAATTGTGCTAAGTTTCTACAAATTATTTAATATATCGCTGAGTACAAAAGTAAACAGGCATTATAATGAAATAATCAAAATATGTTGATATCTATCACTTTGAATACCACATGGTTAAACAGTTAGGCAATTTAGACCATTTTCCGTATAGCCAGTCCAGTGAATGTCCGAGATTTTACTCTCAGATCAGCGCTGCTGAGATTCGAACCCACATGGGTTCAATTCACCTCAGGATGTCATTTGTAACTTCATGACGTTACCCCTACGCTATTTAGACATTCTAAATTACTGAGTTACTTATAAAACTCATAAGTAGCGGAAAAAACAAATAAAAACTGACGTCTGTATCCTCGTGTCAAATTTCTAGGTTTAATGGGTGAGGATCCGGGAATACGAACCATGTGCCTTCTGGTTACCAGGCAAGCGTGCTTCCAACTCTGCCATCTAATGTTATGTTTGAGTTCAGACGGAAAATTTGAGGACTGGCTATAGAATAATGTTCTGTGCAGCATTTATTGTGCAGCTCATTATGTGCGTTATCTTTAGCGACCGCATGCAGCCTAATCATATGTAATTGTTGTTAATATTTTGTGTTCGTTATTGAATTGAGTATCTTAATACTAAAATAACCAATCTACAATCATTATCCATTGTGACAATTGTGACCGCATTTGCATGCAGCCTAGCCATATGTAATGGCTATGAATATTTCTTATTTGTTAATACTAAATAACCACTCTACAATCATTATTCATTGCGACAAAATTGCATTTCACAGATTTTATGCAAAAAATAACGCTATATTTTTGCTATTCACTTCACGTTCATGGGATTACGCCATCAAAATGGTCTTGTCAGGAAATTTCACACATCTTATACATTTCATTCGCGAATATGAAAACCTTCCAACGGAATAAACACGAGTTTCTTTCCAAATCCATATTTATTAGATACCGCTGAAATAATACACTTGTCATTTCAGATATCTGTAATTCATATTGACTGAAAGCTCAGTGACTGCTACTCGGGTGATGTAGACGAGTGGTGTAGACGGGTGGACTAGGTGATGTAGACAGGTAGTTTAGGGGGTGGATTAGGTGATGTAGACGAGTGGTGTAGGCGGGTTGACTAGTTTATATAGACGGGTGGTAAAGGCGGGTGGATTAGGCGATGTAGACGGATGGTGTAGACGGGTGGACTAGGTGATGTAGACGGGTGGTGTAGACGGGTGGACTAGGTGATGTAGACGGGTGGTGTAGGCGGGTGGACTAGGTGATGTAGACGGATGGTATAGGCGGGTGGACTAGATGGTGTAGACGGGTGATGTAGGCGGGTGGACTAGGTGATGTAGACGGGTGGAGAAGACGGGTGCATTAGGTGATGTACACGGGGGGTGAAGACGGGTGGACTAGGTGATGTAGGCGGGTGGTGCAGACGGGTGGATTACGTGATGTAGACGGGTGGTGAAGACGGGTGCATTAGGTGATGTAGACGGGTGGTGTAGGCGGGTGGTGTAGGCGGTTGGACTAGGTGATGTAGACGGGTGGTTTAGGCGGATAAACTGCTCAAAACCTTGAGTGTAATGCATCACATCTGTCTCATTCCTAATAATATACACAGACTCTATAGTTTTTGTTGCTGAATACTTGTAACAAAAATTGAGCAAAGTTCCTTGTCGCTAATTTCTTTAAATCAAACACTAGTTTAATTTATGTGTCTTGAATAATATATTACAAGGTTCGCCTATTAGATATGAGCTGAATATATCAACTAAAATTTCCTATCACTTTAGATATTGTACATAGCACCCGCTATTACGCTAATGCTACTTATACAAAAGATCCCGTTGCTATAAGGAGTAAGAACAAATTTTAAATTTAAATACTCGTGACCAACAAGAAGATGAGACAGACCTGAGAAATTTGTAGAACCATATTACGAGTCTAAAATTTCTTCAAAGTTATAAGGTCTAGCTTGTTCATTTTGACACAAATTTTATTCTGGTAAGTATTTTTAAAGCTATAAATGTACACATAGTAATGCAACGCCATCCACATTAAATAGTAATATACTTATGTTATAAGTCAGTCATATAATTATCCAACCGGACCATAGCCTGTGAGGAGAAGATTAAGTATCTGGTATAAACTTGATATGCATGGTAAAAATAAAATAGTTTTTAAAACTATGTTTAAAATGAAATATCCTGGTACGAATTTGGATTCATATAAATTTAAAGTCTTCTGTTCGTGAGCTATTCTCACAGCGAATAAATATAATATAATTGCATGCTCTGTGTAACTATTCGACTTTTTTATTATCCATCTATACGGCGCCTCATATAGGATTGAAATAAAAGGAATAGAATAAAATGAATGAAAGGGCGAAGGAATATTTTTTGCGATGAGAACGTTGTTTATATCTTTCACTCTCTAAAAGGTCAACGATGATTCTGCTCGATTGATTCCACATACTCTCCAAATATTTCTCGTGATCTCTCCCATCAGACATTTTATAGCTGAGAAACTCTAAAGATTTTACTCCAAAGTGCCATGATCCTCAAAGGTACTTGTACCTTGTGCTTTTAAAATTGTGACATTAGGAGAAAAGTTAGAAACTTACATGTACTTGACTTTAACTGATAAAACATAGGCATAGTTAAGTGTGTATTACGATTTACTCCCAGAGCTGTAAGCGACTGTAAAGCTGTTGTCAGTTTCTTATAGACCAATGCGGCAGTGTAATACATTAGATTAACTTCTAAAATGTCAATCCTCTGTGCTTCTTAATTGATATTGCAATGGGCGGAACTTCTGCTATATCATAGGATCGCCTTCTCTATTTTGCTTTTGAGTCATTTTTCGGATTTTAATTTGCTTCTCTCTCTCTCTCTCTCTCTCTCTCTCTTAGTAGGCTACTCTGCGACACTACCTACTGGCAAGTCCGTGGCTTATAACACTTCAATTCTTTTCTGCTGAAGATCGCTAAATACTCACAACGTAAGTAGGGCCTATGGTATGTATTTTTATTACATTTTACAATGTATCTGAAAATTTATCTGTATGAATGACTGTAAGTTTATTTTCATAAAGACTGCGCGTAGGATACAGTTATGTTTTTGAGCTAAACTACTGCACACTAATAATTTCGTGAGTTCACTAGAGGTATACGTGGACATTGGACATTATGCTGTCTATAGATAAACATTCGTGTAACATTGTTTTATTCGATCTTTAATAGCCCTAGTAATAGCCAACCATAAGAATGTTAGCCTGTAATAAATGATTGACTAGTTTATAAATAGGCCTATATTGGTAATAACATAACAAAAGTATCAAAGTAATATACATGTACAAGTATTTAACTTGAGCAAAGTGTATGATGCAATGCTGCAGTGATGTAATATGATCTTTAATGATATAATGATACAATGATTCAGTGATGCAATGCTGCAATGATGCAAATGGAACAATTTCAGCTTAAGTGCTTAATAATGGTTATAAACATCTAATACATGTATGTTTCGCAATATAAATTATGTCAGCATAAATAGATGTAGCCCTGAGTATAAAGTTACCATCAATTGAGTCAGTAAATTTTTACTTCCAGTCATTTTTCTAATGTGGTCAAATAAATAATCAAAAGAATTATGTAGAAGGAGAGACTAAATAATGATTAATTTATTATTGTTGCCTTTCTTCCTCAGAACTTGTTGAATAACTCGGTGTACCTAAATATAGCAGACTAATGTAGGTTTAGGTTTAACTATAGAAACTTTCTTGATCAACACATTCACACACAGAAAGGGAGAGAGAGAAAAAGAGAGAGAGAGGTGGGCACCACTTTCTGACTATAGTAACTCAACTGAAGTGTTATGACGTGGTTTCCGCTCAATCATAGCTCCAAATCCGTTCTAAGTTTACATATCCTGCATAAATTCTTCTTCCTATAATTCCACCTGTTGATCAACCCCACTCAAACTGAACAGTCACTCGTAGACCCGTGAATGCTCGTTGTTATTCCCGGTCGAGACTCAAGTGGCATTAGGCAATGCCACCTTCGATTATTGGAGAGTTAATCACAGCGCAGAGAGCAATCAGAGTCGTCAAGTGGCTGAAAAGATAATCTCTACACTAAAGTATACTACACAGAAAGCATAAGACGTCAAATCCACTCCTCCAGAAGTACTCCCCGGCTGTGTTGCGCTGACCCCCGCCCTTTCTCTCCCGCCCCTAGTCACACTCTGCTTTCATATGCAGACACGGCCGGTGTCGAGGTGATGGTGATGTGTGTGCTAATAATCACACCAACTCGAGTGTTCTCACTACAATCGTCTCAATTTATCACGTGACAATTTCTCTTCTAAAAACTGCAACTTTAGCTACCACCGCTCCCTTTCTGTCTAGCATACTGTTTTCCATTTTCTTCTTGGACTGATTACCCGTTGTTTGGTTCGCACCGTCTACTAACCACCCACATTCTGCTTATCGGTTTTGATTTGGTTCCATAGTGATCGATGGTGCCATGGACTACAGAAGCGCTTTTGTTGTTGTTGTGGAAACTTTGTATGAGAAGAAATCACAACGAAATAATATTTACAATGGAATTCATAGAGGAAATGATAATGGTAGCGGTAGTGATTGTGATAGAGAAAAAGTTTCAGAGGCAGAGAGTGTAAGTGGCAGTAATAATGGCTGTGGTAGTGGTTGTGATAGTAGCTATTGCTGTGGTTGTAGTTGTGATAGTGATAGTGGTAGAACCAGTGCTAGTGATTGTGGTAGTATTTGTGGTAGTGGTAATTTTATTTAAATTATTTAAATTGCAATTATTGCAAAAAATGACATTTAACAAGATAGTCAGATACCAGCTATACGACGCTGTTAGCGCAAACATTTTCCTATGGTTTCAGGTTTATATTGTCCAATAATAACCTAAAGAGTTCTTCTACTAATTCTAATTTTTCTGTGCAGCTTTCTTCTTCATAATCTAGTGACTGAGCATGTCTTTACTAATAAAATAATACTTTTTAAAGGAGTTACTTTAGTTACTTTTGCTTAGATACTTATAATATACTTTGCATTAACGAACTGTGCGTCTTTTAGGTGCACTGTAGACTCGCTTTAAAAATAAATTACATTGACGCTATATATATATATATATATATATATATATATATAATATATATATATATATATAATATATATATACAGTATACATGTATATATAAATACATGTATATATATATATATATAAATATATATATATATATATATATATATATATATATATATATATATATTCAACTTAATCCCAATTTCCTATGACAAACGTCTGATCTGATATAAGTACGTCGAAGTTAAAAGTCAGGCCTTGATGACCGTTCTCCTTTCCTTTGTTCTATTCCATATTACAGCGCATTTCGCTCTTCTCTGTCTCAGCTATCAAATGGAGAGATATAAAATCTACTCAGATCTTTCTTTGTAGCTTCAATATAAGCAATTGTCGGCACTCCAGTTCAATTACCGACCCAGACCATAAAGTCTTCCATGAAAATACGAACTCGGGTTCATGAGCAAAGTTTGAGGTTGGACAGGATATCACAGTATAAGGACAATTCAGAGAATGACGAAACGTAGGACAAGATTCAATAGAACAAGAAAGTGTTAAGACAGAATTGGACAACGTCGTTGCACTGCCAACTGACAGGTCCATGGTATATAACGCCTCCACTCATCTCTATCTACAGTTTTGCTCTTCATGTCTACATACGAGTGGATCTTTAAACGATCTAACATTCTTTTTGAAATACCATTATTCTTGGGAAATTCTGCTTATGACGAGGTGGGCTCTTATGCCGTCCTCAGCTTCGACTAACATTTACTGGGCAGGGGCGTTATTCCCTGAGAACACTATCCTTTTAATCAAAGATTTACAACTATATACATATATGTATATAGATAATTGTACGTGGCTGGAGCCAGTGACGATATCAGTGAGATATTCGACCGCGGATCAGTATGTGCGGCGTTCAAATCCTGGGCTCGCCTGTCATTGACATCGATTTTGCGTGAGGAAACTTACGTTAACACTAGCTTTTGTTTAGCCTTTGCTTTTTGCACATTATATATATAGATACATATATCATAATTTAAAACTGCATATTTATAGTAATATTTGCCGATTTACTGAATAATGTATCTGATCTTTACGTTCCTATCAACAAAGTCTGCAATTTGAGTGCTACACTCGTCAACGACAAATAACGCACTTTGGAGTCAATGTAAATAAACGGGAATTAGTTATCTAGGGTAAATGTTATAGCTAATTCAGCATTACACAGAAGATATTATATTATTTAACTCATTTCAACGTTATACTGGTGTGCAACAACTGGAATAACACCGACACTCTTTCCTTCTATAGCTCCCTTAATCGAGTTCCGGACTACATGTAGAAATCCAGGTTACAGTCAATCGGAATTTTACTAAAACTTTCGTTCAGGATACACGGAAATGGAGTAGGTGTGGTCACGAGCAGTATTTATTAAAATAGTATTTGACTCTACGCAATCTATTTCTCGACGCTGATCAGCGTGATTATCCCAATAAGTCAGTGATGGATTCGCGGGCACGTACAAGGAATGATTTGTGCAGTTCCGGATTGCTCGGCTAGTCTGTTTCCAACATCAGACGGAACCTCTCAAAGTGCGGAGTAAAATATCAGGGACGCAAGACTAACCGGTCGGACATGTAACGGCATTATGTAAGCGGCAGCTTTTGTAAAATAAGAGATGGCAGGAAATTAACAAAAATGTGTTTCACAGTGTTTTCATATCTATTATTTATTTATTAGTCATTTAGCTCTGTTTATACATGTAGATTATAAGTTCAACTTTGTATGTATTATGAACTATGAACTAATACTAGCTTTATTAAAAACTGTAAGTAGCATAATTATCATAAGATACTCTGTATTTTCACTGACGACCGATTTTTATCGCGATAGATGTAGGAAATTGCTGTTGAGGCATTGTATGTATCTTATGCATTTTGTGTCTTTGCTGAAATATAATATAAATAATATAAACATATTATCTACTTTATTCTAACAGCGAATTCTTACTGCAGCGAAATCGAGGAGGATAGAACAGCTAGGTATTTTAATCAAGTGCAGGTACCAGTTTCAAAATTCGCCTGGCAATTTTTTTCATTTTGAACCCAATTTATAAAAGGCTTCAAATATGGCTGAAAGCAGCACTCGGGTTTACTGTTGGTCCAAGTAAAACACATAGAAACATGAGTTGATCGGATGTAATGTTGTAGGGGTAACGCTAGTGTTTGCTAATATTATCCAACCTCGGGATATTAAAGAGCGCGCGTGATGCGACATGTCAATGTGATCTTCAAGTGGGATCCTAGGCGGACTCTACTGGAGCTGGAATGTTGACTGTGCAACAATTGAATATTGTAATAATTGATCGGAAGGTTCGTGTGGAATTGCTATGCACTCCATGAATTGAATTTTTCCATGTAGGCTATACACTAGTCTGCGAACTTTTAAGAACACAGGCATAGACTTGCCTACTTAAATTAACCAGACAAAAAGTACATCCAAGCAACGATATTATTAACTGTAGCTGTTCTATATCATTTGGAAGAGATTCTAGTACTGAAATCACGCTATTTTGTTGCAGATTTGTAGTCTTCTATTTATATCATGCTTCTATTTATTTACCTGAATTTTTAGGCTTATAAACGGCTTAATATTGTCTTATTAGATATTGTCAACAAAATAAATAGGTGTACCGTTACAAATTAGGAATTTAGTAAGATATTTACTAAGTGTAGTGTGTAAGAAGATGCATTAGTTGAAAAAATACGACTAAATAAAATATTTTACATATGTACATTTAAATAATACAAATAAAATAGTAATAATATATTAATCAGTATGTATAATTTTTATAAAGATATAAATATTATAAAATAGAGAGTTAACGCATAACATATATATATATATATATATATATATATATATATATATATATATACATGTGTATCAAATGGCTAATTTTAAATAATCTACAAAATAACGTAGTTCAATTTGTTTTCAGCTTCTAGGCACCATTTCCGAAGAAATTACAAAGTGGACACCATTGCCTTATCGAATATCTCCCTTGCTGTCTCATTTAGCGCTAGTTCCCTACTAAATAACCAGTGACACTAACAAATTCTTCCACTAATAAATCTCTGTCTGGCTTATTAGAAACAAATCTGGGATCAAAATATCATTAAATCAAAGAGCTGCTTCATTAAAACTCTAAAAGTAATTTCTTGGTTGAAATAAGAATATTAAGCTTCGTGTTATCTGCTTTAGCCTAGGGTCTGGTCACTATTTAGAAACGAGTCAGTTCTGTGTTTGTAATCTTAATTTTCTTGTTCCATGACCGTGGAAGTATTAGTCTTTATTTATCGCTATGTTTAATACCTAACATCAGGTTCATGGTCTGTAAATCTTCCAATTAATTCCTTCTTTGGTTTTACGCTTCTTCCTAACCATCTTGAATGCGCAAGCAAATGCACTAACATCCTATGTCTCGATTTTCCTCCATTCCATTACACTGTCATTTCTATTTATATTACTTATGTTAGTAAACCATCTCTCTGAGAACAAGGGCAAGTATTAATCTATTCTCCTTATTGTCATTTATCATGACTAGTCGGTACACAAGTCCTAATCTGTACATAAGCACACAAAGTCTAAACTGTGCATAAGTACACAAGGACTAGTTTGTACATCAGTACACAAGTACTAGTCTGTAAATAAGTACACAAGTACTAATCTCTACATAAGTGCACAAGTACTAGTCTGTAAATAAGTACACAAGTACTAATCTCTACATAAGTACACAAGTACTAGTTTGTATATAAGTACACACGTACTATTATGTACAAAAATATACTCATCAGTACTTTATGCAATGCATGTGTTGGGGATGATGGTTTAGTTGTTACAAGTTGGTCTCGTAAGCAGGAAGCCACAGGTTCACAACCTGGCCAGACGTTCTATCAAATAGTGTATGGCCAAGTTTTGTGAAGTTGAGTTTAGAGATTAGAGTGTGTTTCGTAATATAAGTTTTCCAAGTACACTTGAGTTAAGGAAACAGACGTTAAATTGACTTCACAGATATACTCATAAAAGTAGAGATCTAATCAAATGAGGAAATTTTCTACTGATGCAATAACTATATTTTAAGTAAATCAAGAAACAGGTAGCCGTAGCCTCATTATAATAAGATACAGCGTGCAGAAATAAAGCAAAGTTTAACGTCAGTTTCCTACTTCAATAGCATGTTCAATGATGAGGAGAACACTGGATTGGAATCCTGCACCTACTGATCTGTTGTTGAACAACTTGACAACATTTCACCGGTTCAGACCAAGGAAAAAGTCAATGCAAAAGGGAGAGAGGAAGACTTAGGAATTCTTATCGCCGCAGCTCAATCAAGATCGATTTAAAAACATTGAACATCTCAGTGGAAGTAGCTGTGACAATTGCCAATAACTGAAATAAATGGAAGAATGTTGCAATTATATGTTCATCTCAGAATACAAGGAACTGATAATGATGATGCTTACACCACTAAGCTTTCTCAACTCTGAGCATTCGTATGGTGATATATATATATATATATATATATATATATATATATATATATATACATATATATATATATATATATATATATTTATATATATACTGTATATATATATATATATACATACACACTGTATATATATAATATATGTAACCTTATATATATATATATATATATGTATTATATATATATATATATATATATATATATATATATATATATATATATATAATATGTGTGTATGTGTGTAATAGCTCGTGAATTAGTAGATATAATGACCACAGAGTTTCAATAGCTCTACAAATTATTAATTTGATCGTTTGCTAAAATTAATATTATTGTGTTAGTTGTACTAAAGAAAACGTGTGGAATGAGTGAAGCATAGCTAAGAACTTAAGCAAAACGTAAAATATAAAAGATGAAACCATTATTAAATCCCTTCTCTGAGTAAGATTGTTCTAAAGTTAAGGGAATAGAAAGATTTGGCCTATTATTCTATTGTTAATCTCTAGAGACGAAGTAAAGAGTTACACTACTCATGCATAAGATTCATCTCTGTAGTTAATTTTCAAAAGACTAGTCAGATTTTCTACATTTAAATCTAATCACAGAGTAATAGGCAACTGATCATTGGGTACAAAGTAAAATTCCACGATACAACTTAACACGTGGCACCCGGTTGAATTCCAGCAAATCGCTTAATGCTAATACATAGAATCTACTAAAGAGTAGGAAGTTTCTAGAATTCACTTTGCAACTTCTACCGATGTTATGTTGAATTTTCATGAAATTGAGAATGGCGAATGGCAAATATTGGATATGATAATGGATATTGTATTTCATAGGAAACTCGATTGTTGGCCACACTGGAGCGCGTAGGCGACAGAGTCGCTGCGTAGCCTATAAAAGCTCTCTCTCAATCTCTGCAACTCCATCAGAGCCTAAGTATAAGGACTCTCTCTATCTAACTCTCCGCTCAGCCGAGAAACTTTAAGCAACTCGTAACTTGTGCTTCAACAAGAAACTTTTATCGATAAGTTTTGTGGGAATATTTTATTAAGGAATGGAAAAGTTTACTATTCTCATGTAGTTAATGACAATTAAACTAAGAATAATTGGAATTGAATCGTTGAAACAGTTATAAGCGAATTACTGTTAATAGATAAATTCCGAATATAGTATTTTGAAGCAAGAATCAATCAGTAATTGGCAGAGGAAGAGAGGGAGGTCAAGAGAGAGATTGAAAGAAGACTTAGTCGCGGATTTAGTCTTTGGTTGCTAAAAGTTTGAGAATCAATCATGGGGTTGACAGGAGCAATTCTTGTCCATCTCTTTTGTGGTAAGATTTTATTTAATTGATCATGTAATTATATCAATAAATCAATCATTCATTCAACAACATCATCTTCCCTGGAAACACAGGTAAATTGGACACGGTATACGAATAGACCTTCTCCAATCTTCTAAATCGACCATTCATTAATCCAATTAATTAGTCAATCATTCAATTAATCAATAAATCTATCGATTCTTCAATCGATCAAAGTAATTAAATCAACCAAACAATTAATTATTGAACCAATCATTCTATCAACCAATCAGTCACAAAGTAAATCAATCAATCAATCGATCGAATAAATATTCAATCAATCAATAATCAGTTAACTGATTAACAAGCGGTTGATTGAGCTATAACATAATATTCTCCAGTTCAAACTACAATATCTAGGTCATGCAATGGCTAAAGATAGTTCAGGGTCTTGTCCTCCAGGGGGTCAAGGTAGGTAGGTAGGTTGTAATGTGTTTGACGTCAAGGTTCAGAAGCACAAGGCTTCTCTTCAAGACGACTCGACACACTCGAGCTACCGTCACAAAGATTATGGTAACCGTCAGTTATTGTATTTCGTAGGAGGTCAATTATAAGGAATTCAATATTACCAGGAGGTCGATTTAAGCTACATGTTGTCTTTGCCTTTAATAAGGACTGACAGTCTTTTATCTTAAAGACCAAAATCTAAGACAAACCGAGAGATTTTCATATTCGGAAAAAGGGACTAACGCAAATATACTGTGACAATGGAAATGCACAGTGATATCATCATGCATTTTGTGTATCGCTTTATAATAACATTTTTAAAATTTCGAATTAATGTATCAAGATCCTGTTAAAATTGTTCACAAAATTGATAAGTTATATCTCAGTTCACCGTTCAAAAGCTAGTCTTACATAAAACTTTTGAAAAGTTGCTTGTAGGCTGATACTTCTACTTGCAAGAGTCAAATTTGATTTTTACTTAAATCAACCAAAAAAGTAACGATTTTGGATTTAAGATACGTTTTCGTTAAGGTTACGGCTATTACACGTATTAACGCTAATTTATATAATGTCTATTTATGTTAACTTAACGAAGCAGTGAGAATAAATTATTTGCACTATTTTGTTAAAGCGGAATTGTTTAAATAATGTTGATATAAATCTGCTATTTATTGAAATACATAAATATGTCATGGTATAAAATATTTGTTAACTTAAGTACATTCAATATTTTAGTAAATTTCATGTCAGGTTTGTGCAGCGTATACAATGGCGACAGTGCAGTGCCCTGTTCGTGTATGTTTTCAATTAACTGCTCAATTAGTCGTGTTTGCTCTGTACGTATTGATCGCGTTGGGTGTAGGTTTTATATTTAAGTTTAGTAAGTTGAGCTCATTCCAGTGCTCACGAGTTCAGTATCTGGTACCCAACTTGACGGAGGGATTGGCGCACTGACGGCGGGATTAGCGCACTTGGTTTAGTTGCGCGTCAATTATCGAAGTTAAGTTGCATCGACCTCGGTTAGTACTTTGTGGGTGACCACCTTGGAAGACCGGGTGTTGATAAAAGCTTAGGAAGGAAAAAATTCCAGTGTGGTGGAAGGTTATTCTTAAATCCGCGCCGGCTGCAACTGATGCGCCATCAAAAGGCAACGATTACTAATAACCATGGAGAGGAAGGAGGAAATGGGTCTTAAACAAGCATCTCTGCCTCCTGACCCAGTGTGCCGTTATGTTATGTGTTACATTCGCATTTTACAGATAACTAGAATAGAAGTATGCTGACACGCTCTATCTTTCACTAAATCTGACATTTACTCAGTGTAGAAATTTGCTATCATTTACGAATAATAAAAATACAAGGTCGTTGATTAAATTTTCCGCAAACTTATAGATTTTATGCCTAGTGTCGCCAAAAGGTAAGTGATTTATCATTGATTTCTTTGGGAGCGAGTTTTAGCGCACTTGGTAGACCATTCCATTTGTAAACGACGTTTGGTAACGTCGGGCTCGGAAAATACTTGGATGGTGGACCACCTTTGAAGACCAAGTGATGAAAAATGACAGCTTTGAATGCAAAACCTATACACGGTCATGATTACTAATAACCGTAGAGTGAAGAGGAAATAACGAATACTATAAAAACAGAAACTAAGCAAGAAGACTCTGTAGCACATCAGATAAATCAAGTGTGCAACAAAAAAAATAAAAGATATGGCAAATAGTATAACAGTTATGGCTACTGTATACAGTTATGGCTGTATAAAAGTTTCAGTATTTTCCTATTTGACGGAGAGTATATAACTTGGAGAAGAAAGTCGAAATCACTATTTCCTTATAATGCATGAAAGTGAATAATTTAATAAATCATTGAAAGACGCAGCTTCTGTGTGAGCATATACTCTACGGTGATTCTGCATGATTCTTCGATATTATGTCAGGAGAATTTTGGAGAATGCTGAAAAATTAATGCATCGTGCTGCAGTTCATAGCCTTAGGTCATCAGGATATCTGAATTCTTAAAATCCATCTCCGTTCATAAAGTTTTGCTGCCTACAAAAATTGAATAAAAAGCTGAAAGAAGCAAAAGCTGAGCTCAGAGATAGTTTTACGATCACGAGTAAAAACGTTCAGTATAAGATATGTTGGCAGAATCGTGCATGCTGGTAATCTAGCTTTTAATATTTATTTCAAATTTCCTTTTACGACTTCACGCGTGATAGGGAAACCTGATGATATACCTTTAGAGACACAGAGACAGAGGAATGCATTTATTTATTTATATGAAAATATAAACTGTAAGAACAATATTAAATTTTTCCTAACATTTTTGATTTGCTTATACATGCTCGTCATGATTAAAGCAGAAGTAAAAAGCTGTAAGTCTAATTTTAACAGTCTAGTTCCCTGTCGACCGTTTAGCTTTCAATGATGTCACAACTGCCGCCAGAATTTTTTTTAATATGATCTGGGTTTCGTATTTCGCCATTTAAACTAGACAAATGTAATTGATTCCGTATGTACACTATATGGCGGATTTATTTAAAAAAATTTTAAATGTTAAAAGCTGCTTCAGCAAAAAAAGTATTTATTTTTATATTTATCTAAATATTTATTTATTTGGTTATTTATTTATTTATTATTTACACCAACGTGAATTGCAACCTTGTGAGAATCGACATTAAACAATGGATAGCACTAAGTAACACTCAGTGGCATCTAATAGCAATTCTTGGTCCAAAAACATGCGTCTACAGTGAATGACAGATAATACATGTATGTAATAAAAACCCTTTCACTGTATAATTAGACTTAAATTCAATGGCTCATTATGCACATAAGTTCTAATGTACATAACATCAATATTCTTTATGCTATGCCTGTTCAATATATTTACAATCTTCATGTATTACTTTTGTGATTGCTAACTGATTTATTGTTGCTCAGATTATTGAAATTTATTAACAAATTTCCAATATAAGATAGTGTTTTTTAAGTTTCGTTAGAGACGTAGTTAGAACCTAACCTAAGAATAAAGATAACATAAAATAAGAACAAAGTGTAAGAATATAGAGTTGGCTATCGTAATAAGAATAATGAGTAACGAAACTTGAATATAAATAAACGTGTCACTGATGATATAACTCTCAAATATTCAGGCCCTGTTTCCACTCTAGGGGGCACACACCCATGGTCACGCACTCCACTCCATTTACCATAGGCTCCACCCCATAATAAATAACGGGGCCTCACCCCCGCTATTTTATTCCTATTTGAGAAAGCTGCCTAGGGGACGCTGATTAGATTGTTGCTGAGCTGAACGGCGTGTGGAAGATTCTCGACTGACGAAGGGTTCGCTAATCCGGTAGGACAGATGCTTTCCGAGGCGGCAAATGTTCGCTAAGCGGCTTCTCGTTATCAAATGCGTTGTGATAAAATGGAAAATAAGGCGAAATCTTTGTTCGACTGCGGGATTCTAATAGCGAATACACTTCCGTTGCTAGGCTGGGCATTGTACGAAGCTAATTAGTGTGGGCTATTCATTAGCCTGCGGGAGTTTTGTTGTTCTGAAACTTCCTACATGCTTTAATATTCATTTATTCACTGTAGTTGTATTTTCTTAGGCTACTGCATCGAAGACTAAGGCTGTAGCTTGATGGGTTAGGTGACCGGGATTGTAAGAATCAGTAGATGAGTGGCTCAAATTCAATACTCGATTCGTCGATAAATTAAAATTGAGGAAAAACTGGCACTAAGAGTAGGTTTACCTTTACGTAGCTCATAGGGCTACTGTACGAATTTATTGATACTAACAACTAGGTACTAAAAATAGGAATTGTAAATTAAAAATTCTCAAAAACAACCGTGTCGCAAGAACATTTCATGCAAATCTATTTATTTAGAAAACTGTGCATACAAAACCAAATCTAAATATTGAATTTTGAACCTGTGAGATTGTCTAATGTTCAATATTGCAATTAATTTATTTGGACATTAAATGACAGTACTTGCTCAAATGTAGAATTCATTCATATTTACAGTTACTTCAATATAAATCCCGGCGTTGTATCTTATTCAAAAACCCTTAAATTTTTATTAATTATTATGTAATTCGTCCCGTGTTGTGTTTCGGTTATTTGAAGAATTTCTCAACAAGTGACTACACGTGTCGAAGAACAAATTCAATAAAGAGCACACACATATATGTCGCAGGTCTGTTGTTGGCACTTACAGTGATCTTTCTAAATCCAGAAATCGTAATTTAGTCAGACCTTTACAGCCTTCAATTCCATATTTTAACAGAAAAAGCGACAAATTGTTGGTCCTCTCTGTTTTCTTATTCTCTTTGTTAGTGCACACAATGCTACGATTGTACGATTATAATTATAATTTATTAGTCTGCAAGTCATATCAATAGACACGAATTTAGTGCAAGTGAACAATTGAGAAAATAATTTTTAAAAGGACAAGCTAATTTGGAATTTTTATGGAACTTTAGACTAAGTATATTTAATTTATTCGTCTAAATTTCGGAAATTGTGTAACCTTTCAAAGCTCTAAATTTCATTTGCTCTATGAGAGCTCAGTAAATAGATTTTATCTAAGCAGTAATGGGCAGCTATTAGACAAGCTAACTTTTCGCATTCGCTAACAAACCGTTGGAATAAGTTCAGATGCTCTTATCCTCAGATGATGAAAAGCATCATTATAGACGAGTGAGTTGATCCCAATCTTCACTTCAACTGTTTGTTTGCTGTGTTTGAGGAACCCTCAACAAAATTGAGCCAAAGCTGGAAGTGTAACAGATTATATTTGCCTCCACGGAAAGTTCCAATGTCAATTGTCATCAAGTCCATACCATAACCACGGTTTATCGTTATCCTTATTAACCGTGTAGAATATCAATTTAAAGAACAGAATAAACGGTAATTACGCTTTTGATCATCATGCACAAATTTTTAAGATTTTATTTGAAATCGCTACGATACAAGCAGGTACGTGTGAGAGCTTGGAGTGAAGCCATGATTGGAAAAACGCCCATCAAATATGCAACGTATTGTTAATTTACTGTTCTATCGCTAATTATTTAAGTAATCTTGTCTTTTCTTAAAAATGTTTATATTCTTTGCTATTTGTAAACCTTCTTACTTATGCGAAATTCTTCTTCCACATTGTCCCACATAAGCGTTTCTTTCCATCGATGCTAATCTTCTCTTTGTTCCAAATATTCTCACATCATTCCGTAGACGCTCATTCTCTTACACAGCACCCACGATCTGGAACTCTTTACCTACTATGTTCGACTTGTTATTTTCTTTCACCTTTCTCTAGCAAGTTTAAGAAATATATTTTCCCACCATAGGTATACTCTATCTATCATGACCAATTTTTGATCACTGGACCGACCTTCGATTTAGGATATTACTTTTCCTCAGTACATTTCTTTTGAAGAGTAGTGTGGGTGAATTGATCAGTAGTGATGTGTGCTGTGGGGACGTCCCAGACATCATCCATCATCCTTTGATGAGGAAACGTTCGTTAACCTTTACTATTATTATTATTATTGGTCGTTTGATACATATGAATGTTTACTTTGCTTTTTTATGTCTATATAGTTTGAAGTTATTTGTCAAGTCTGGCAACCTTTATTGTTATTATAGTTTTCATTACATTAAAAGATGTAAATGATAATCTTATCATTTACATTTTTACATATCGTGATAAGAGACACGGACTACACACCCGCCCCAAGCGTCTGGCTATAATACTTTGAAGATGGGCCTTCATTAGAATCGTCTTCGTCTATAGTAATGATTATTGTTGCTTCAAACGTATTCCATAGGCTGCTCGGTATTTCACTTGTACCGCAGGTACTTAAACGCATTTTATTCATATCAACGAAAAAATATATAGTAGCTTTATATAAAAACTATGATCTTTGAATCTATTCTGGTATTTTTTCTTCCAATCGGTCTTGTCTCTATCATATTCTTCATCTCACGCTCAACTCAATCGATTGTTTTACTGTTCCGTACCAATTCAACTCACGTGATAGCTCGCAAATGCAGTCAAGTCTTAACTACATCGTCTTTTGTATTCATGTTAATTTTAAAAATCAAACATTTAATCAAAACCATAGACAGCTCATGTGTATGGAATCGACACAGACGTTAAACTGTAAAATACTTAACCTATTAATGCTCAAAATGTTTCAGCCCATTTTACCAAGCTGTAATTCATAAATTGGTTTCCAATAGTCCAACTGATGATAAAAAATACAAAAATTTTCATTTTTCATTTTTAACCCTACAAATGGGGGCCTGTTCCCAAATGGGAACATTGGGAACATACGCAATCCAAAACCTAACATCAACTATAAAACTTTAGTGCATGCAATTCATGCAATTTTCGCTGTAAAGTGTCAGTTGAATTTTGAAAACATGTGAATTACTCAATTCTTATCAGATAATAATAATAATAAAGGTTTAAAGTCCGTTTCCTCATCCAGGGATGATGTCAGGGACGTCCCCAACAGCACAGATCACTACAGATTAGTTCACCCTGACCAATCTGCAAAAGAAATGTGCTGAGGAGAAGTAAGGTGCTAAACGAAAGCCAGTCCGGTGATCAAAAAATGGTCAGGGTAGATTAGATAAAGTAAAAAGCTAAGATTAGCGTCAGTTTCCTCACTCGAAAGCGATGTCATTGACGGGAGAGCCCAGGATTTGAACCCCATACATACTGATCCGTGGTCGAGTATCTTACCGACTGAGCCACTGACTCCAGCCGGTATTGTAAACCTGAATCCAGATGCAGGTATACAATGTGCTTGTACAATGCCAATAATCAGATCGACATGTAGACCCTACGGTTGTTCATGATAGTCGCGTACGCAATACAGATGCATTGGAAAGTGACACTTGTCGTACTCCAGTCTGCTATTCGTGCCACAGAGTCTGCATCTGGACTGTTTTCCTGTTGGAACTACATGTAGGTGATGCTGAACGCCATCAGTACGAACTTCAATCTTTGGTTTAGCATACGGGCCAGTCGGTGCCACAGCGGCTGTTCCTCCTTCGTGCAGCAGCATACGAACAACATGTCTTCTGCAGGAGATCTGATGGTGCTGCCCACCCACAGCGACATGAAGGCGCCAAGCAGCTGCTGCCATAAAGTCGATATTGTTGACGAAAAGTGACCGGCAACACTTTTTGGAACGGAAGATAGACCGGTAGGCTGAAAGAAATCTGTCCAGGAAGCCCACTCCACCTACATGGAAGTTTTAACTTATGGCTGTGGCATTTCAAAAGTCGCCTTTCTTGCAGAGCTGCATCTTTTCGCTTTACCAAATGGTTCCACATTGTCAGAGTTGGTCGCCACAGTAAAGCATTGATCATTATGCCACTTGACGGCCATCACAGACTTGTTACACTTGAAACCAAAAACCGACCAGCTTCTTTTTTCAAGAGCTCTGTGTCAAGCAAAGGGCGCATCTTCAGCATAGGCTCCCTGACTTACAGGTTGCTTTCATGTTAATGTATAGGAGGAACACAATTAGGTCAAATGAGGTGAAGAAATTGCATTTGTCAAAGAACACTTCGTGGCTTGATTGATTTTTCACGAATTTTAGTAACGAAATCACTACTTTACGCCCTACAAGTAAGTTGATTCTCAACCCCTTATATAGTACCATTCTTCCCATTACGTGGAGCTGGTATCCGCTGTAGATCAGAAGCTAACACCCACAACTTCAAGCAGAAACGAATTTCAGTGCGTCTATGTTTATACAATTGCGATACATGCTCAAACCATTGCCGATTATCGACTTCGAAGATGTCTGGCAAGACTCTTCTGTGTATAAAACCTCCTTGTGTTACAGCAGTGCTTGTGCCCAATGTTCCCAAATGGGAACATTCTAGTTCAACCCAGATTTTTTGTAGGCAATTATATATATTTATAACCAATTTTTAAAATATATAATACGACACCATTTCTAAAGAAAATTTGCTATTTCAGATTTTTCATAAATGATTCTTACTTCGGATAAGATTAGATTAAAGTTAGGTTGCTGGGAAGGTAGAAATTCATTACTTTGACCAAAAGCCACAAAACCGGAAGTGGTTGAATAACAGTTAGCTGGCCAGTAAACCATGCCCATGTCATTATTATTACACCTGGATACCATAGATTACTAATTGTAATTCGACACAGGGCACCACAACATAAATTGTTGCTATTCCCAAATGGGAACATTGGGCGCTAATGGGTTAAGCTGCATAGCTTTCTGTATTGTATGATCATTTATTCTGTACTGGTTATTGTAGTGTATTATGTAGAATGCTAGTCTGCTAATCAAGAGGCTCAGAATATTCAAATCCCAAGTGATTATCTGTAACATCACAGCTTCTTTTGCGGAAACAGACTTTGCACTTAGACTCTGTAAATGTTGAGAGTTGACTAAAGTAAATATTAGTGTTATTGATCATCAACCAGAATGAACAATAGTGTTGGTAGTCACCAATCAAAATTAATGATGGTTTTAGTGGTCCCTAACTCACGCCTACTAATAAATAACAATCGAAGTGAAGCAGAATGCATTATTTATTATCAGTTATCTTAACTAAAGGGGTTTCAGAGAGGAAAACGTAATATGGTAGGATGAAGTTATTGGATTAATCACGACTTTCACTAGGTGTCTAAGATTGCAATTTTTGTGCAGTAATTTTAATTTTGTATCTGTCATTCATAGCAGAGTATCGCACATCGCATCCATAGCATAGTATCGCATCACCACTGGTTGGAGCCATTGGCAAAGTCTGTAAGACATTCGACCGCCGATCAGTATGTGCTGGGTTCAAACCATTGGCTCACCCGTCACTGACATCGCTTTCGAGTGAGGAAACTGATGTTAACATTAGCTTTTAGCTTTTTTTCGACGTTAAAAATGCCACAGCCATGCTTAACCAACGTAAGAGGTCAAAATGTCAAACAAGTCGAATCAGTCATATATTTAGGGTCACTAATTCATCAAAATGGGAAATGTGACAAGGAAATAAACAGAAGAATAGCCATGGCTAAGGAGGCAAATAACAGAATGCCAAAGATTTTTAGAAGCTATAAATTATCAATTGATACCAAAAAAAAGACTTCTTCAATGCTATATTCAACCAATATTGTTATATGGAAGTGAAGTTAGGACAATCTCTTCTGTAATGGAATCGAAACTTGAGGCAACAGAGATGTGGTTCTATAGAAGAATACTACGCATATCTTACAAAGACCATGTTAAAAATGAAGATGTTTTACAAAGAATGTCAACTTGTCGTAACCTTTTGAACCGAATACGACGACAACAGATGAAATTTTTCGGACACATTATGCGGAACAAAATAGTTAAAAATACCGTAGTGACAGCAATAATAGAAGGAAAAAGATGCAAGAGTCGACAACGTATGACGTTTATTAAGAGTCTTAGCAAATGGACGCAGTTAACTGAAACAGAGATGATCAGTGCAACAATGAACAGAGACATATGGAGGAATATGACCATGACCGCCCAGGCTTGGAACAGGCACGGCACTTAGAGAAGAAGAAGAATTCGACGTTTAGAAGTGGAAACTGAAAAATGGACTCAACAATTGCTGCATTTGTTGCAGGATTGATGCAAATAAATTTATAATGTGGATAGGACCTTATGAATTAGGAGACGGTACAACCGTATAGAGCTCACATTTAGTATTTCTCCTGGATTACTCAGTGAGAGATAAATGCGGAGTGAGATAAATAACTATCTTTTAGTTTTTCTGACAATTTGATCCGATTGTAACGAATAAGCGTTAGCAATTGACAGCAGTGAAACATTAGTAGCGGATTTGACAGACACGTTGGTGATAGTTCGTGTGATTTGAATAACATTAAATTCCTGTTTTGATCCCACACCAGTGGTTAGACTGAGTCGCCCATTCCTCGATATGGATTGTCCTTGTTATAACTTAGTGAAAAGATAAGAGTGAGAGCAAGTGAGACAATGAGAAGATAAGAGAGAGTGAGACAATGAGAC
This sequence comes from Enchytraeus crypticus, assembly GCA_905160935.1. NCBI lineage: Eukaryota > Metazoa > Annelida > Clitellata > Enchytraeida > Enchytraeidae > Enchytraeus > Enchytraeus crypticus. The sequence goes on along the minus strand of CAJHZI010000252.1, from coordinate 7,877 downwards.
GATAAGAGTGAGTGTGAGACAATGAGAAGTTAGAGGAAAGGGGCAGAAGCAGAGAGGTTAATATACGAGTGATCATGCGCGACCAGTGACTCCGCAGTAGATCTATGAGGTGATGTTTCACGGCCGAAAATGTCCCTTGCAGGAAAATAACTGCCGAGGATTAGCGACACTGTATACAATAGTGGCTCATAGGCTACTCTGCTAGGTGTATCCTATGTGCAATGTAATACCCAGCACCCCTCTTCTACTAGAAATTTTATTCATTAGCATCAAATCAAAAGATATTTGTAGGCAAATGAAGTGTTCCCATCTGCGACCCATTGCGTCATAACAAAGTTCTATTATATGCATATTGTAAAACACCATAAGTTGAAATAATTTAATTATTAAAAAGTAAATATTTTAAAATTATCATAAGCTTATTATTTATTATATAGTTAGGCCTAGATGGATCTTAGAACTGTAACTAATAAATATTATGCCTACCTATGTGGCTCTATCTTTTCACTTCTTAGTAATTTTAGTAGTAATACTCTATTCTGTATATGTGGTATGTGTTATATAGGCCTAATCAAATCAACGACTAGGCACTTTGCGGTTACGTAAACTGATTTGTATGTGTATTTTCAGTATTGACTTTCAAGTTCAGTATCATTTTAGTGTGCTTAAGACCTTGTATAATTACTACTGTACATTACTACATATATTATTCCTATTCCTTGTATACTACTTGCATACTGTACGTTAAACTAAGCCTACCTGTGTAGGATTCCAGAGATTTGATAAATTTGATACTTTTGATCGAGCTTGTTTCTAATCTCTTAGATTTTCCATTAGTTGATGCTATGCATTTCTGAGTTTTTTCTGATTTGCTCCAATCAAATCTTTTTTAGTCCCACCCGCGACACACAAATTTCCTAAGGCCATCTTGACCTCTGAGGGCTCTCATCTCTCATGTAGTGGGTTATATCTATCATTTGTCAACCCGTGAGCTTAAACACCTCTGTATCCTCATGGCAATGAGCCAACGAATTAGGAGAGATGACTGAAATATTGACAGCGTAGCGTCTTATCACTTGTGAATTAAAAGCAAACTCTGAGCAAACTCATTAAATAAAATAATTTTTTTTTTTTTTTTTAGGACCGATAAAATCTCTGATGACATCGGTTCTGCTTATAAGTAACGTTATGTACCTTTACTATGTTAAACTGGAGTATTTTTGTAATGGTAATGTATACAAGTTCTAACGAGCTGAAAAGGAAAAGGAAAAGGCCTAGAATTTCTTCAGCACGATCAACAAAGATTTGAGATCATTGAATATTTCAAGGGAAGAAACTCTGTGGGTTGCTGATGATAGAAACGAATGGAGGAATGTTGCCGCCATATATTCTGTTCATAATGTAAGGAATTGATTATGATGATTCATTCAAATTAAATATTGTATAAATCATACGATAAAGTCTAGAACATTACATCATAGCCTAATGGGAGAGAAGATAAATCAGTACTTCAGTCTAGCAGCCCAAGTCTAACCGCCGTTATGGCAGCAGCTCGCCGGGGGTCCCTTGTCAATTGACACTGTTCGATAATTGAATTCGGCGTGAATCAACCGACGGGAGTTTGTCCAGTGTACCGATCGTGATGACACCGCTAAGCATTGTACTGTGTACCCGGGTATATCTCTCGAGACTCTATGTCCATCAGAATCATCAGATACAATGAATACCTTCGTCTGGAGGCCGTTCTGGTTTATTGCGACTGTGGTAATTATAAAAGTAATATTAAGCAGAAAAGCGAAGCTTTCTTTTGTATTTATTGCGTTTCCTTCCATTAATTGTGCAGATATTCAGCGGCGAATATAAACTAGCGAAGCTGCAGCGTATACTGCATGTATAGTTGAACTGAGCGTTTTTTTTCAAAACCTTCATAGCAGTTTTCCTTGGATACATAATGATATTATTAATGAGAAAGTTTAACGTCTGCCTACTGAACTTAAATTTCTGAAAATGGTATTCCGTGCAATACTGCATTTATAATAAGCTTACAAATCTATAGGTCTATTTGTATCTAATTTAAGAGGTTTGCGATTAGAATATTGAGAAACTGAATAATTAGTAAAGAATGAATAATAATAGAAACTGACTTTTATCGATGTGCTATAAAACTTGGCATTAAAAGAGGACTTTAGCGAGTCAACAAGTGTTCATAAAATCCAAAAGTGACTATCCCTTCGATAAAACCTTCGATAGCTAACTATTGAGATGACGCAAAATCGGCAGTAAGTATTTATCGTGCATAATGCATATCAAGATTCATGTCATTAAACTAGCATTAGAGCATTAATTTTAATTGAACCTCAGAACCTGTCCGATTATTTCCTCCTACGACTATGAGAATATGGTTGACGAAACTTATTATTATTAAACTGCCATTATTCAATATCAAAATGAAACTAAATTAAACAACGAAATATTTTATAATGTTAAAGACTAAAGAATAGCATCTCTCTGGATTGTTCCGCAAACTGGCATGTTCAGGAATATTTATACTCAGTCTCAGAGTCTGCTTTTGCATTCCATAAAGAGCACCCTACTAAAAGTCCACTAAAAGAGATCTTAGAAGGCAGAATGGAAGGAAATAGAGGTAGAGGCAGACAGAGGTTATGAATGTTCGAAGGCAGGCCGAGATTATGAATGTTAGATAATTTAAAGATCCACCCATATGTGGACATGAAGAGGAAAGCGGAAGACAGAGAACAGGGAAGGCGTTATTTACTATGGACCTGACAATAGGCAGCGCACTAAGAGAAAGAGAGAGAGAGAGAAAGAAAGAAATAAAGAAAGAAAGAAAGAAAGAAAAAAGAAAGAGAGAGTACTCTAAAAATCCAAAAGTTAATAATTTCGCATAAGGCTATAAGTTTTGTTGCCATGGTTATGAGATATATAGCTATTTAGGTGGTCTCCTGTTATCTTCCTCAGTCTTTCCTTAGTCGCCTTTTACTAAACATGTAGTTAAAGGTTAATTTATACTCCATTGGTAAAATACTCAAAAAATAACAAGACTAATAATTCAGTAAATATAGTAAATTATTTCACAAGTTGTATGATGTGTGTTGTGAACAGTGATCACTGCATGTGAATTGGAAGGAGGCTCACACTGGAATGAAATGGTGCGGAGAAGATGGCAAGATCTCGACCAACCCAGACAGGTTCCTCTACTACGATATGGAAAACGCTCCTTCGACCCATACGTGGACGACACTGCCTTCGATACATACAACGCAGCGCCTCTAGATCTTCTATCGGGTCCATACACTGACGAATTTCCGGAGGAATACAATGAACTAAACGATTACGCTCATCGATTTCGGCGATCTCTTCCGGACAGTATATCAGAACTAGACAAATCCGAAAATCTTCATCAGACTTCCGGTTTAGAGTCCGATGGCGCCGACGAATCACTTGATGCTAATCGCAGCAGTGAGGCTGTCAGTGACGACGAGCTTGACGATGTAAGCTTTCACGAACTGTTAGATAATGGCGCTGACAAAAGGGCAGTGAGTATGCTCAGAATGGGCCGTGCAGCACCTGACGTTAAGCGAGCCGTTAATATGCTACGAATGGGCCGATCGGCAGATAAGAGGGCTGTAAGCATGTTGAGAATGGGCAGATCGCCAACTGAAATTAAAAGGGCCGTTAGTATGTTAAGAATGGGCAGATCTCCAGATGAAGAGAAAAGGGCCGTTAGTATGTTAAGAATGGGCAGATCTCCAGATGAAGAGAAAAGGGCCGTTAGCATGTTAAGAATGGGCAGATCTCCAGATGAAGAGAAAAGGGCCGTTAGCATGTTAAGAATGGGCAGATCTCCAGATGAAGAGAAAAGGGCTGTGAGCATGTTACGAATGGGCAGATCATTGGAAGAAGAGAAAAGAGCCGTTAGTATGCTAAGAATGGGCAGATCTCCAGAAGAAGAGAAAAGGGCCGTTAGTATGCTAAGAATGGGCAGATCGCCAGAAGAAGAGAAAAGGGCCGTTAGTATGTTAAGAATGGGCAGATCATCGGAAGAAGAGAAAAGGGCTGTAAGTATGCTAAGAATGGGCAGATCTTTAGATGAAGATAAAAGGGCTGTAAGTATGTTAAGAATGGGCAGATCTGCAAATGAAGAGAAAAGGGCCGTTAGTATGTTAAGAATGGGCAGATCTCCAGAAGAGGAGAAAAGGGCTGTAAGTATGTTAAGAATGGGCAGATCATCGGATGAAGAGAAAAGGGCTGTGAGTATGTTAAGAATGGGCAGATCATCGGAAGAAGAGAAAAGGGCTGTAAGTATGTTAAGAATGGGCAGATCATCGGACGATGAAAAAAGGGCCGTTAGTATGTTAAGAATGGGCAGATCTCCAGATGAAGCGAAAAGAGCTGTAAGTATGTTAAGAATGGGCAGATCATCGGACGATGAAAAAAGGGCTGTAAGTATGCTAAGAATGGGCAGATCTTCGGACGATGAAAAAAGGGCTGTAAGTATGCTAAGAATGGGCAGATCATCCGACGACGAAAAAAGGGCTGTAAGTATGCTAAGAATGGGTAGGTCATTAGAAGAAGAAAAAAGGGCCGTAAGTATGCTACGAATGGGCAGAGCATCGGATGACGAAAAAAGGGCTGTAAGTATGTTAAGAATGGGTAGCTCAAATTTACCTGAAGAGCAGAAGAGAGCTGTCTCTATGCTACGGATGGGAAGGTCAGCGACACCTGATGACGAGGTAGACGTCGATAAGAAAGCGGTCAGTATGCTGCGCATGGGTAAGCGATCAAGCGAGAGCACAGATTCAGAGTCTGCCCACAGATAGCATCAATCACTTTTATATGTTTACTAATAGTGGCCTAATGTAGGACTGGTGTAAAACACAGCATAGTCCTTTAACCGCAAAATATTGAATATTTTTCGTTAATTCATAAACAATAGCGGAGTCAAAACCTTATTAAATGTAAAAATTTTACTGACCTACAATAAACAAGTATTCAATACAAAACTTTATACCGTTTAGATGACTGAGTTGGGGTACCTCTACTTGATTAAAGATTTTGCATGGATTTGAATCCCAGCAGAAACTCGTCTTGACAGTATTAAACACTGCGTGGACAAATACTTTAAACCTGGAAGTACATGCAGGCTAAGTGACTCAATTTTATATGGGCGTGTCGCTTCGACTTCCTGTTGATAATTTGGTTGAAGGTAAATTTACATGTATTGTAATATGAAAGTATTTTTCTACTTTCGGTTTCAGTTCTAGTGCATTTGAAGGTAAATTTTTTGAACACATGATCAACTAAAAAAACACGTGATCGCATCAAGTGATCAACGAAAAATACTCTTATCGCGTGATTAACGAGAAATACACGCATCACGTGATAAACGGGAAAAACTCGCATCACGTGATTAACGATAAATACCCACATCACGTGATCAACGAGAAATTGTCGCATCATGCAAATTATTAATTAAGAGTGCGACAGGTAACATTTAGCATTACTAACGGTACGACAGGTAACCTTTAACTTTACAAGGGGTACGTCAGGTAACCTTTAACATTATCAAGGGTACAAAAGATAACCTTTAACATTACTAAGGGTAGAACATTTAATCTTTCACATTATCAACTGTACGATGGATAACCTTTCATATCACTTAAGTACGACAGGTAACCTTTCATATTACTAAGGGCACGACAGGTAACCTTCCACATTACTACTAGTATGCCGGGCAACGCCTCACAATAGTAAGTATAAAAAGCAATAAACCCAAGCTTTATGTCAAGGGATAACGTCAGAAGCGAAGGCTGATATTCGAGCCGATCGCATTTCTACGAAAATATTCTAAATTCTAGAATAGGCCTACATGTATATAATGACCGAAAATGTAAAATCTACTCAGACAACTTAATGAAAATCGTTGCATCGGGTATTTTAATTTGTTTTTATTTATTAATTTCAAGAAAATCTAACAGAAGTATCCTACATATTTATTACAAAATTAAACCTCATAAAATTCATATTTCTGAGTCTACTACTGGATACAAGTACAGTATTCTTTAACCACTGGCACTATTAATAGCCCCATCAATCTGGGTCAATTATATAGGTCAACTATTCGACACAATTATCTGGTCATTAGCCTACGTAGAGCTGTGTTTAACGACTCATTTGAGAGAGTAGCATATAAACGACTCGCACATCTCAATGAGCCGACTCTTTTGAGCTGCTAACTGCTCTCAACTGGTCCAGGCAATTTCTACAGTAACTGCACTGAGGTTGTGTCTGATGCTCACTGCTCTCAACTGGTCCAGGCACTGGCACTGAGTTACAATAACTGCACTGAGTCTGTGCGTATACCAACGTGACTTTCAGTATTAAGATTCTCTAGCAGTGACAGCAGTCTTAGACTACTCCTCTGGTCAGCAGTGTTGCCATATAGGCGGGTTTCATGCACAATTGGGCTATTTATGAGATAGTTTCTTTAAGTAGTTGGGCTAAGTTTTTGAAACGTATGGTAACCCTGCTTGCGAGTGTTATAACCTGACAACGTTTAATTAATATACAGTTTGCAATATACATACGATGAAACCATAGTTTGAAGAACAACTATATTACTATTAATGTCACTGTATTACTACCCCATGGTCATCAGTCTTAAATTTGTATCACGACATTAGCTATATGCGTACAAATATAACTTAAGCAGGTTTACACCGAGCTCGCTTTCCGAAGGTACCATCAGTGACGGTTCTAACTTTCTGTCTAAAGTCGATCTCTCCCCATCATAAACAGCTTTATAAACTACCGTCTCTATATTTATTTACTCATACACAGTGGTGTAGTGGGGCGGAAATGCGTGGGACACCGTTCCTTACTTTTTACGAGAGAGGGAACTCGACCCCCATTATTTTGCTTAAATCCATTTAAAAATAGGTAAACTGCAATTTCTCAGACTGGAGTCTCTGACTCACTGTACTGCAGCGTTAGGGTTGTACTTGAATGTAAACATTTTAAAGTAACATTTACTGTAGTACTCTGAATCACTGAGAATGCTTCTGACTTTAATTGTTTGTAGTAATTTCACAATAGTTTCTGCATCTAGCTAAACTATAATTTTCAATTCAAGGTAATAATTTTATTGCGATTTTATATAATTTTGTGTGATCAATTTGGAGAAGATTTAATAAAAAAGCTCGACAACATGCAAAAGGTTTAAACAATATTGTGCCTTACGCCACTCTCCCCACTTATTAATTAGAATTACACACCTGCTAGTGCATGTAGTTTACACGTGTTCGAGGCGACTATATACATGTATAGCCAGCCTTACGTAGCACGGCCTGAGAGGCTTAGAGTGAGAACCCGCCGGCCTATATCGTTTGAAATGCGAGTAGGCCTGTATAGAACTGCTACATGGCCTGAGTACCCCTGTCTGGAGTATCTCACTGAGAGCAGCTCTTAGAGAACTCTGAGCTGTGAGCGAGTGTAGCGAACTTCAAAGAGCAGCATTTAGTGAGTCGAAAGAGCAGTGAGTGGCCAACGCCAAGCGTACGTCTATGCAGTGCCTGGAACTGCACATTGAGAACAGCTCTTGTACAGCACTGAGCTGTTAGCGAGAACTGCACACTTCAGGAGCAGAACTGGGTGAGTCGAAAGAACATTGAGCTACCAAAACTCCTCCAGCCTACGACAGTCTGAACTCTCTCTCTCTCTCTCTCTCTCTCTCTCTCTCTCTCTCTCTCTCTCTCTCTCTCTCTCTCTCTCTTCTCTCTCTCCTCTCTCTCTCTCTCTCTCTCTCTCTCTCTCTGTCTCTCTTTCTCTCAGTCTCACTCTCTCTCTCTCTCTGTCTC